>JAIGNY010001924.1:412500-745000 GCA_020152595.1 Chiridota heheva | reverse complement strand
GTATCTCAACCAGAATTACCGCGGCAAACTGGCAAAGGAATGTGCCCCTCAGATACAAGTCTAAAAATCACATTAAAAAAAGTCATATCAGGAACCTAAACAGCTAAAAGATATCCAATAACAAAAAAATACAACGATTTTTTTTTTTTAAAGAAATATGTAGATTCTTCTGTAATCTCGAAAATTGGAATCAAGACTTTGAAGGCTTATCAAACCTTATAGATGCCAATAATTATTTTGCTTAAACGTTTGCATTTATTGCCGGATAAGGAATGTGGAAACGTAGCCATTTTTATAAGGGTTAAGAAGTATTTGAGTAGATCGGGCTAAAAAGAAAAAAAAACCTTTCATTTCATAATCAACGTTTTATCAGTGTCTAATTTATACTAAATTTGTGATGAATGACTGGTCAGACCAAGGATTTGTCAATAACAATAATTATCTAAATTTTGGTCACATGAAAATGGTGGGAAAGCCTGCCTGCTGAAAATTGATTTGAGATATGGTGGAGACTTTAAAACGTTTGGTCAGAATATTTGCTGCGTTATTTTAAAGAACTGTGACAAACAATTAAACAATACAGGTTTACATTAGAAAATACCAAAGTGGCTGTGTAATACACCACAAATTTGCATAAACATATTGATGCTTGGAATTTCAAAAGGATGTAAAATGGTCCATTTTAGCCGCTTTTGTTGGAAATCGTTTGCTATACTTTCATGGTTTTTAACAGATGTAGCTATTTCCCCCTCTTTCTGTACTTCTATATACCTTTAAAAGCCATCATAGAGAATAAGTATCGCATAACCAGAGAAATGTCATTTTAGAATGCCATCTCCCTGATTAAAACAAGTGCCTCTCTATTTCAAGAGTTGTATTTTTCTCATGATTGACAAAGTATTGCAGGAAAACTGACCGACAACACGATAAGCGGTCAACTTGAACAAGGGACAGGTTTGATTTGTTCGGACAGATAAACGATTTATTTATGTACATGCATGCCCGAAAGCAGTCTTTTTTTATGCATTTGATGGACATAACATGTTTGACAAATTGCGTTTTGATGCCATAATTAGTATCGTATGATATTCGTCAAAGTCATTTGTGAAAAAGGGGACGCACTTGCAGTATATACTGACTCGTGAATTTGTCCATTTAAAATATAATCAGTGATGGTATTAGCAGTAACTTATAAAGGACACACCGTGAAATGTTCTCGTATCCAAGTGCTACAATGAGCCACTCAGTGGCGTAGGATTAAGGGTTACCTCTCAGGAAGTAAAAATATCACAACCCATAGGCGGGATTTGAGGGGAAGGGGAATTTCCCTCCACTTTTTTTTTCTCCAAATGTGTATATTTTGTATGGTGATTTTTGTTCCCCCCCCCATACTTTTGACTTCCTCCCCCCCCCCCAGCCCCCTCACTTTCGGTCAGCAAATCCCGCCCATGCCACAACCTATCGTTTGCAAGCAGAAAATTACAACTTTCTTGGCAAAATTTCAGTTTGCTAATTAAATGTTCAGTAAATTTTACTATTTTGTTTTTATAATTCCAGGGTCCAATTTTTACCTCCCAACCGGGAAGAAAGCATGACTGCAGTCGGTGTGATAGTAAATTTTGCCCCGGTAAATTTGGGCCCCCTGGACCTTATTTCCTAGAGAATGTCTAGTAAATTTGGTCCCCTCAGGACTGATTTTACTAGGTAATTTACTGGTGTGTCTGTACGGTTTCTTTAATTAATTTTGTGTACTGAAGTGATAAGCTAAAAAGTGATAAGCTAAAAATTGATAAGCTAAAAAGTGATAAGTAATAAGCTAAGACACTAAAAAAAAAAAAAAAGAGGCGTGTTTTACGCAAAACGGCAGTGAGATTTAGTGTGAAGGGACAAGAAGGGCTTTTTCTTGCAAAAGGGGGACAAGTTGTTGTCTCCAAATTTTATAGGAAAGAAGGGCCGGGGCCCAAATTTCCTAGCGGACCGGTTTTACTATGAGGGGGCACCAAGTTTACTGGATGGCTACGGCTTTATTGTCTGGGGGACCCAAATTTCCTAGGAAATAAGGGCTGGGGGCCAAAATTTACTGGGGGGAAAAATTTACTTTTACACCGAAAATAAAAAGTCTGTTATGAATTGGTCATACAACTGAAAGAATTTTCAGGTCTTGATATTGGGACGTTTCAGTTGACGTCAGAAGGTTACGTAACTTTGTTTACATCGCCAAGTTTTGTCGGGTTAGAACGATCGTCTGCTGTAAACTTATCTAGACTTACAAACGCTTGCATGTTGTTATATAAGATCAGTTTTGTAAGATAATTATACCAGAATCTTGCAGTGCCCGTTGGTTGTACATATAGACGTTTGCCGGGGAATAAAAAGACGTTTTCTCGATTTCCATCTGATCCTGATCGACGTTCGAACTTGTACGACGCAATATTTTTCAAACTTCGGTATAGGATTTGCAGTGAGCACTTTATGCCAGATAGGCCTATGTAGGTCTTGTCTGTGTATAACGAGTAATCAGATGGCGTTCACGTAAGATTTACTCTTCGTATACCCGGTGAATTTATAAAACGTTTGGAAAATATAAAGTAAAATCGCCGCCGCGAACAAAAAACAATAAAATTCGCTGAACTGGTAGGTAGGTTAGCAGGCAGTATGTTTGTCGTACGTGTGATGTGACTGAGCAGTGTGAAGACGCGTGAAACTCAACGACGCTTTCCCGGCAAAATGGATTCCAGATGAGTCACGTGGTGAAATCCCTCAATACAAACGACATGTGGACCTCTCTATTTCTTGTTAATCAATTGTTTTAGCCCATAGTCACCCATAGAAAATATATTTTTCACCCATTCCATTCAGAATCTAGCTTGTAAAAGACATTCCCTTCATTTTCGAAGTCAAAAAAAGTATAGGGAACAACGTGAAGATTTTTCAATCCATTCAGCATTTCATAGCTCAAACATCTTCCGTCTTCCATCAGTCATAATAAGCACATTATATACTTAGAAACTAAGAAGGCCTATGCTATTTTCATAACTTAAAATGTCTGTTTTGTTGAGATCTTTGATGCCCTTTTAATGAGCAATGATACAGCAGCCCTCCACTGTACTATTTTGAAGAAATTCCCATCATTAGCAGGAAGAGGTCATGGGGTAAGACAACAGGGTCGTCCCCTCCTCTTCAAGGTAAACAGGGCCAGTCAGTGTATGGTGCACATTTTGAGGTGACTAACGGTTTTTTGGTTTTTCGGTGAAATTTAACCTGTGATCACTTTAACAGAATGCTGTTTAGAAAAAAAATTAGAAACATATTAAGCCATTAAAATTTTTCCCCTCGGCGACCCCCACCAATCCGAACGTTTGGATACTCCCCTGAAAAATGGAGAAAAAGTGACCAATGATACGATGAGCTGTCAACCAGGGTCAGGTTTGATTTATCCAAACGATTAGATAAAGATTTACAAACATGTCTGAAATCATTAATTCTTTGGGTGCACTTGACAACACAAGTACCTGAAGAAAGACGTTGAGTAACATAAATAATATCATGTTATTATAGTCTGAAAATCACCAACTTGTCAAAAAAAGAGTAAAACAACAACAGGGCAATTGAAACTTGCTGTTAATTCTCCAATGGAGGTCGTCTGGATTTTATAAACCTTGGTAAATTTGCTAACCAATGTCTTGTGAATAAACATAGGCCTATGATTTATACGTCAGTGTTTATGTGTCACGGGCCCGTAGCCAGGACTTTTCGTAAGGGAAGGGGGAGACAAGAACTTAACGAGGGGACCCTTGGGAAGATTTTCCATATACCCTTGTCTTATTATTATCAATATTATTATTTTTTATTATTCGTAAGAAGGCGGGGACTGCCTGATGTGTCAGAGTCGTTCTGGGATGCTTTAAGCCTGATTTGATGCCATCAAATAGCTGAATAGGGGCAAAGGATTGTTACAGTGGACATAATCGTACGGGACGGGGGCAAGGGAATGCAGCCCCCTTCCTTCCCCTCCCAAACACACACGTTTGGGCAGCATATACGCAATTTTCGTTTGGGCAGCATATACGCAATATTTCGTTCGGGCAAATTGTTGATACTTTTGATAGGTAGATAAAACGTACAAAATAAGTGAACTTAATTATATTAATTAATTAGAAATAAAAGAATTTCTTTTGGGGAAGCTTTATACACTCTAATCTATGTGCACTATCACGGCAATTTGCTGAATCTGACACTGCGAGACGTGTGAAGGAAGTTGTACCACTTCGCAATACGTTTGGCACAATCCAGAGCTTAGTTACTTTCTTGTAACTAGCCCAAAACGGATGCCATCTTTAAAGCCTTCATTGTGGAACATGAACAATCTGGCATGCTGGCACTTAACTTTGAAAGCCTTAAGTGTAACACGATGGTTATGTCGATGGGAAGCTGTAAAAAGTGTCCATGAGCAAATTGAGAGAATTGGCAAAGCTCTTAATCAACTAAGAAATGACAAAGACCTCAAGACGTGCTGTGCTAGTCGTACACTTCTTACTTTGATTGTATTCTTGGGATGTGTATCCTTAAGGACATCCTTTCAAACACCAAGTCTTAGCAGATTCTTACAATCCAAGAATATGGATGTGATCACTGCCCAGCGAAATGCAGAGCTTACCCTAAGGACATTGAGAACATGTCGCAATGAAGAAAACTTTGAGTTCATGTGACAGCTAGCTGATCAGATCAGCAACAATATCAAATCTTGGATTGACGAAACCGAATTCAGCTTTCGTAACGCGCAGGTTCTTCATAGGTAGCCCTCGCTCTGATTACAAGCTCATATGGGAGAAGACGCAATAAGAGATGGATAGATGGACAAGCAGGGGGTGAAGGAAGCTTCGAAAAGTGGGAGGCACGACCTCTTAGGAGGCACGACCTCTTAAGAGGCACGACCTCTTAAGAGGCACGACCTCTTAAGAGGCACGACGTCTTAAGAGGCACGACCTCTTAAGAGGCACGACCTCTTAAGAGGCACGACCTCTTAAGAGGCACGACCTCTTAAGAGGCACGACCTCTTAAGAGGCACGACCTCTTAAGAGGCACGACCTCTTAAGAGGCACGACCTCTTAAGAGGCACGACCTCTTAAGAGGCACGACCTCTTAAGAGGCACGACCTCTTAAGAGGCACTTTTCAAGTCATATGTCCCCAATCTCACTCACTCACATAGAATAAGTGAGCCCAAAACAACAAAATAAAAGCTGCACTTTATATTTAGAAAAGGATAACTTTTCCAATGGGGACACATTCATCCCGTACATGGGACTGACATAAGTCGCCAGATTCCTACTATTTTGGTCAGTAATTGAGGGGCACTTTTCATTTCCAAATAGGGCATTTTTGTCATTTTTCGGAAAAGTGGTTGGCACATGTCCGAGTCGGTTTTGCAGTCATAGTTGAACCAGAGGTTGGGGGGTGGTTAGAGGTTTGGACGTTTTAAGAATGGAGCAGGTGGCGATGTTGATAAGGATGTTACTGAAGTTTGACAAGGGATCCTCACCTTCGAGATGGGGGAGAGGTAAGTTCAATTGACAAGTTCTTACATAATTGGAAGTTCTTTTCAAGGGAGACGACAAAGATATCCTCTTTGCTCTTGGTGCAATTGTTAACGATGCCACACCATCACCTGACTATGAATTGGAAAACTTCTATAGCCTGGACAAAGATCTGATTGGAGCAGATCAAGGACTTTTTTTTAGTTTAAGCAAAGGTAACTAGAGATGTGCCAAAAAACAGCATCAGATGTGATCCAACTACTGCATGAAAATGATCTATTAGAAATGGTACTCGAATTTGCGAAAGTTAAGTCTATTTTAGATGTGATCCCTACTTCCTGTTCGGCAGAGAGGTCTTTCAGTACGCGTTGGAGGATGAAAGCCTATCTGTGGAATACGACAGGTCAGGCAAGGCTCGGTTGCCAAACTTTTATAAACATATAAAAGGAGTATGCAAACAAGAGTCATGGCAGAAGATATGGGCGACATCATAGACATTTCGGGAGAAGAAAAGAACGTAAAACGTACTTTTTCTAACTAGAGTAATTTTCATTGATAAGCATGCATTTTAACTTTTCAATTTATTAAGGGAAAATTCTGCTCTACTTAAGGTAAGAGTACATCAACCATTTTTATTTTGATGGCTTAGATTAATTCAATATTTGACCTTGTTTTTGCATGCATGTACAAACATGTATGCATTTCTGGGAGTTTTTGGGCAAAAGTGCTTAAGCCCCCTCCCCCTCACCCCCCAACACCCATTGATATGCCTATGACAGTAGGAAGGGGCCCTCGGAGCAAAGGGACCTTCTGTCATTGGCATAATGGACAGTCCAACTCTGGCAGTGGCATAGCTAGGGGGGAAGGGGGGCAGAAACCCCCCCCCTCCATGGCTGAAAAATTTCAAAAACTCAAAAAAATTGTCAAATTCTAATTTGCAAAGTAGAAATTATATGCTTTTTGGTCACCCTGATGAAAGCAATTCGTTTTCGTCGATTTCTATGCCATGCCATCTTGGGTATAATTGAAAGGATCACAAAATTCCCAAAACAGAGTTTTGAGGGAGGTTTTCCTCAAAATATCGAACTTTTTCCTCAAAATCTCTGAATTTTATAATATATCCGACTTTTTTCTCAAAATATGCCCAAGTTTTTCCTCAAAATATCTGATGTTTTTGCTTAAAATATCTGGCATTTTGCCCAAAATAGTCTGACTCTTTCCTCGCAATTTCCAAAAAAGCCATCTTAGGGAAATTTAAAAAAAACTCACAAAATTTGTGAGAACCAAATTATTCAATTAGGTCTCTAGTACAAAATTTCCAATCTTTTCCTCAAAATATCAGAGTTTTAAATCAAGTATTTACTCAAAATATCTGACTTTTCTGTCACATTTGTGTGTGTGTGTGTAGGGAGAAGGAGGGGAGGCGGAGGGGGGGCTGGCTTACTTGGAATCAGAATTTTTTATTGTAATACCCCCTCCTGCAAAAAAAATCTAGCCACGCACTGAACTGTGGTCTGCGTCCAATCAGTGAGCACTGATTTTTAGCTGAGGGTGCCAAAGACAAGCAAAGAGAGTACGGATTTCACAAGAATTTGTTCCCATCCACATGTACACCAGGAGAATGTCATACTAGACAGCTCTCTGCACATACATGAATGGTTGTACCCAGGTGGCTGTGCGGGTGAAATGAACCCCCACCTCCTCCTATAAGAGGTAAAATGAGATAAAAACATTTTAAGACTATCAGCATTTTGTTCTCTCGGCGACCCCAAGCCGAAAGGTTGGCTACACCCTTGATATGCACAATTGCCTGCAGCACATCGAAATGCTGCAAATGCTCTACTTTAACTTGAGCCCATATGGAGGGGTGATGAGATGTTGTAATATATTAGATCAAAACATAAAAACATCAGAAAAATTTGCAACCTAATTCTGGAAATTTAAAATTGATCAATTTGACATTTTGAAGTGCTTTTGGATAAATCAGCATTATTGAGGCAGTAACCTCTATTAGATTGTTGGAAAATATTACTAAAAAATATAAATTTGCCCTTGAAAGTGGAATAAATGCAGTCAACTAAACCAGGGGTTAACTTGGGAATATTTTCCCCTCAAACTTGATAATAACTATCTAAATTTTAATCCCTAAAACCTTTACAAGCTTTTTTTTTAATCCTCCTTGAAAAGAAGGTTGTGCTGACCCAGAAATTAAATGTAAATATAATAATAATTGAAAAAACAAATGATACACAGGAGTCAGAACCCTTCTGCATGATCCATGCTCCCCTTGTTGATACTGACCTACCCACTGAATTAAAGGTCTACGAAATGGAAAATAGGAGTACAACAAAATATTGATTTAATCCATCTCATGGTATTATATTTACATTTCTTATTCCTTATTAATTACACAATCAGGACTGTCCTCCCTCAGAACTTTCACATTTTCAGAACACAAAAGGGCAGAAGGCACCAATAAGTGAATTTAACCCCCCCCCCTCACCCTTCCCCCCACCATTCCCCCTTCACCTTCCCCCTTCTCTAAAAAGAAAAAAAAATAACAATAATAATGACAATGACAAGGATCGATCATCGTCATCATCATTATCATCATAATAATAATAATGATAATAATAATAAAAATAATAATAATAATAATAATATTAATAATAATAATAATAATAATAATAATAATAATAAACAATAATAATAAATAAATGAATGCCAACAACAACAGATAGATCCCTTGGAAACAAGCTGCCTTGGCTTATTCCCCAATAATAAATACCAACTTGTATTTTTTCAGACATACAATCAAATACACGCTAGCTGCATTCTACTCATGTCGCCATTTGGATCTGCATCTAAATGTTGTTTTTCTCTCAAATTATGATGTGTGCATCACAAAGTTTCTGGCCACTTTGATCAAACAGATGAAATGGCATGCACATGCACAAAATGTCATGTGAGTCTACCATTATTTCTAGATGAAGTGAGTGCAACTTTTCATATTTCTGGTCCAATTATGCACTTAGTGAGTGCCTTACAGATCCACTAGGTGTCCAAAGGGTGAAGAAAAACATTCTATTTCAAATACATTGTGAGTGCGTTCCAACTCAGAGCTAAGTAAAAAATATATATATTACAAATCCTAAACATTTACCTCACTCTTTTAAGTTTCTAATAGAATATTTTCCAATGTTGTTCAAGTAAGCAATGGATTGTTTGTTTGATGAGGGCTTAACAGCACCACAACAACGAGGGTCAAATTGTGCCTGAGAGGTTAGATCCTTCCAGAGGTAAGAAGAAAGAAAACAGGGGGAGATTGAGAAAAACACGAGAACTAAAATCCAGAAAGCTGGCATGGATGCTTCCATAAGTGTACATATCCTACAGGGCAAGATGTGTTTCATCCAATTCAAACCTTGCCAAACTTTGCCCGATTTGTTAATATATTTTGGAGGTTTTTCTCAATTTTTGGGCCTTCCTGTATCCATCACTTTTCCTGCATTTTCTCACAAATTGAAATCATTTTTCCCCTGCTCGTGTATCCTGTAGCCTTATTGTGTATCCTGTAGCCTTATTGTGTATCCTGTAGCCTTATTGTGTATCCTGAAGCCTTATTGTGTATCCTGTAGCCTTATTGTGTATCCTGTAGCCTTATTGTGTATCCTGTAGCCTTATTGTGTATCCTGTAGCCTTATTGTGTATCCTGTAGCCTTATTGTGTATCCTGTAGCCTTATTGTGTATCCTGTAGCCTTATTGTGTATCCTGTAGCCTTATTGTGTATCCTGTAGCCTTATTGTGTATCCTGTAGCCTTATTGATGTCTCTTATTTAATGAGAGCAGGCACACAGGACAAATCCCGTTTGTTACAATTTTGTCTTGGTTACTTTTTGATTGCCTAAGACAAGTGCAAAACCATTTTCAAACCTAGAAAATTGTTTCAAAATTGTTATTTGCATGAGTTTGACTTGCGTTTTGTTATAACATCAACAAAGGCTTATCTTTCTCCAATGGACTCTTCAATAGCTCATATCAACAGCAGTTCAAAATAAATTTTGTGGAACGTAACCCTATTCTTTCAGTCTGTAGAAAAATATCCAGTTTCTCAAAAAAGTACCTAATTGCCTGCACGAAGGCAGTGGATAAACACTGGGTGACTTGTCCCTTTTCATTCATCACCTTTCATGGCTAACATGAAACAATTCCCCATTGAAGTCACTAGGATAATCCTCACCCACATCCATATTCTGATTGTTTAAATTATCTCCCAAGGACATAAGCCTATAAAACATTTACGAATGTAACAATTATTTCTAACAACAAAATACAATATGCATTGTGTGCCTGTAGCATTAATGAAGTCTGCGCCTCCTCCCCAATTTCCCACTTCCCGATGTCCCCCTCCCCGATGTTCCCCTCCCTCCCCGATGTCCCCCTCCCCGATGTCCCCCCCCGATGTCCCCCTCCCCGATGTCCCCTCTCCCTCCTTGATGTTCCCCTCCTCGATGTCCCCCCCCCGATGTCCCCCTCCCCGATGTCCCCTCCCCGATGTCCCCCCTCTCCCTCCTTGATGTTCCCCTCCTCGATGTCCCCCCCCCCGATGTCCCCCTCCCGATGTCCCCTCCCCCCGATGTCCCCCCCTCTCCCTCCTTGATGTTCCCCTCCTCGATGTCCCCCCCCGATGTCCCCCTCCCGATGTCCCCCTCCCGATGCCCCCTCCCCCCGATGTCCCCCTCCCGATGTCCCCCCCAATGTCCCCCTCCCGATGTCCCCCTCCCGATGTCCCCCCCGATGTCCCCCCCCGATGTCCCCTCCCCGATGTCCCCTCCCGATGTCCCCCTCCCGATGTCCCCTCCCCGATGTCCCCTCTCCGATGTCCCCCTCCCCGATGTCCCCTCCCCTCCTTCAATTCAAAAGTTTATTATTGATCTCATCACATGAATTGCACCTTTCTTTTTAGATTAAGCTACCGCTTCTATTTCAGGGGTCCTCTCCATCTTGGTTGGAGCGTCTTCGTCCTCCTTGGGATTGATCCTGCCAGTCTTGAAGAGTTGGATGCTGTTTTTATACAGCTCCGCATCCAGTACTGTTATTGAGCTCATCTTGCTTGAGATCTGACAAAGACAGAGGATAAAAATAAGACAAGCTTAAATACACCCTTCAAAAAGCTATAATAAACTAGTAATATTATAATGTAAAATTACAGTTTTGCATCATTAAATTTCATAAGTGTTTGTTTTATGTGTAAATTTACATGAAAATATTACTTGAACATGAAATGAATAACTAAAAAACTTGAGATCAGCTTTATAATCCTCTCTTTACTGCTGTTATTTTTTGGTACATACATTTGCATGCAAAACTTGGCTTAAAACTCAAATGGTATATGAATAGATGAAGGTGCTACTGAAAGCTATCACATGCTAGTAATTTAAAATCTGGTTAACAATGTTCTCACTGCTAAATATCTTTACCAGATAAAAAAAAATATTGTATATCAAAATTCAACATGTATTTTAATTTCTATATGACTGATTGAAAGATAGTTAGTGCCAGAGGTTAAAATTATTCCTCTATGGTAAATATGTTGCAATCTACGAGAAAGTAAACTAAAAGGTGTAAACACAAAGCAAGTCTGAGGAGAAAGAGTTGGGAAAGAGAAATCAGCTGTGAAGGGAAAGGGGGGTTTGATATTATTACCGTATCCGACGTAATAAGCACCCAGGGCACATATGAAAATAAAATTGCACAACTGTTTAGGTGCAGTTTCTTCCTTATGAGTGCTCACGCTCGGGAGTCGCGGACAGTGCAAATTTGGCAAAACAAAAGGGAAAGATATCCCTATTCATAAGTAATTACTCTCCGTGTTGATAAGGATTCAGGCTAGTGTTCAAAAAGGTATAGAATGTATACATATCAACAAGATGTATACATATCAACAAGATGTATACATATCAACAAGATGTACACATACCAACAACATGTATACATATCAACAAGATGTATACATATCAACAACATGTATACATATCAACAACATGTATACATATCAACAACATTCATGATTTATTGATGTTGAGATATGCTATCAGTCAAAAAGTGTTGGGTGGGTGCTTATTAGAGCAGGGGCGCTTATTAGAGCGAGGGCGCTTCATATGTCGAATACGGTAATTCAGTGCCATGTTTCTTTGAAACCATTCGGATTTCTGTCAATTTTCATCTGTGCCTATAAGAGCAGGGGCGCTCCATATGTTGAATACGGTAATTCAAAGTCATGTTTCTTTGAAATCATTCAGATTTCTGTCAATTTGTATCTGAATATTTTTCTCTCCAGATTGAGACAACAGGTCAGGGATATTGTTGAATAAAGGTGATTATTTTTGAGGGGGAGACATATTCACTTGGTTGGATATCCGGGAACTTCGTGACCCGGGGACATCAGACCACATAGTAAGCGCGTACACTGGAGTGAAAACAAAGTGTCAGCTGTGTTTGTTTACATGCCATACATACCACACACAGTGAACACATGCAGACTTGCCCACGTGTATCGCGCAAAGCTTTGTTTTCACTCCAGCAATTGATGTCATCTCCCAGAAGTGACGTGGCACCAACCAAGTGAAAAGAGCTGTCAAAATATCGTCCATCTGCATATTAATATCCCCATAGTTACAAGTAATATCATGAACAAATTAACTTACAGTAAATAGTATTATATAAAACCTTATTTTGATGATTATTAAATGAAATTTTTCTTTTTTTGTTATTTTTCCTAAGTCTATTTAAATTTGATTTGAAAATAATACTTACTATATTACAAATTCTAATTTCTTGGTAGTTAAAGAAGAAATGAATTATACAGAATTTGAAAAATATGTTACAAATCTTGTGTACCCTGTGAAATTGCCCAAAAGATGATATCATTGGTGCCTTATAATGAAGGTGATATCATCAACCAAAGTTAACTGATGCTATCGCAATATCAGGATATAGTAAAAGGTTATATGACAGAAAAAGGCTGGTTGTTAGAGGTTAACCATCACAGTGATAGTCATATTTGCCTCTAGCTGCTGTGATAATTGGCAAGTGCTATTTGAGGTAAGAGCAAGTCATACAGAAACTAGGGAGTGTAAACAAAGGTAATAAACTTGGGATTCGTTCGTAAAGAGGGTAGTGTGTTTCCAGGGGTGGAAACGAGGTAGGGTTTGAGTAAGAGTTCAAAGAGAACAAGTGAAACCTTGAATGGGCAGGTTTTGAGTGAGTGAGAGATGAACTCATGAAAAATGAAAGTAAATCATTTCATAAGCCCATTTTTCTCACTATCAAGAATGCCTTGTTTTGTCCTTCATGCAATTGTTCCATCAAGTGCAAAGGAGAAAGAGTTATGACACAAGCTAGGGCTTAACACTAAAACTTTTCCATATTCTCTGCACACTCTCTGAGAAAAAGGTTTTGAAGGCTATGTTACTTTTGCCACCTCGCTCACCTTTTCAATAGACCACTTAAAACTGATTTTAGCCAAAAATGGTTGCTTCAGTACTTCATTAGTAAAGGCACTGCTTAAAAATTTGGCATGCAATTTTAAAGCAACAATTTAAGCACATGATTCCACAAGAGAAACTTTGCATCATAACATTGAGGTATAAATAGTTAAATGCTCATAGTTTATTTCACCTTTCCCCAGCAGCAAAGACAAACAATGCCAGCATTGATTACAGTTATTACTTATATTACAAAAAAATGCCATTATTTTCAGATGTGTGTCTCTAAAAAAACTATGTAACACCAGTAGGAGTAGTTGTTATCTTAAAGGAGCCTTGAAAAGGTGAAACTGTAAACAGTTTTGTCGTTTGGGAAACAAAGAAATATATAACTTTTACTCGACCGGCCTTGCTCCATTTGAGAGCCGGTTGAGATGTTCCTGGTTTTAAGCAAAGCTATTTCTAATGTTGACCCAACAGGAGGAAATATACCCTTTGTTTTGAATCAGGAGTTAGGGCAGCAAGAATACGTTTCACTGCTCTTGGTCAAGATTACGAAATGGATAGAGCATGGAATACCTTATCCGACCTCCTCAGCTTCCTTCTGATGGCCAAGTCCCTCTTCGCTGAAAGGGCCCTACAGCAAGGTCCCAAGTCAGTAAATAGCATCCTTCGTTCTTTGAGTTTACGAAGAGACGTGGCATTGAAAGCTCCACAACTGCTTGGGAAGGTAGGAATTTCTGCAGAACCTACATTCAATTTTCAGACAGAAAAGAGAAGTGATAATTTGAGCAAAATTGTAACATAAGTTCTTTAATAATAGGTTAAATATAAAATGGTCGATTATAAAAATAAGATGTTACACTTGTAAGCTTTTGGAGAGTTTCTTGCGCAATCTCCGAAGCTACCATATGTAAATAGGTCACATGAAAATAAGTCAAATACGTTATTGATGCTTCCTTCCTATATATCTGGTTTTTGTGAATTATAATATCTGTTATAATATCAAGCTAGGCAATGGAGATAAATTAGAGATGACTTGAATAAATGCTCCACATATTCAATTGAATTAAAAAAATAAAATTTCTTCACAATTCTGAATCTCTTCAGGGCATCTTTGATTTTGGTTATTTTGTATTTTGTTTTTGTGATGGTGGTGTAATAGTTTGGGCTTTTATGGGGGGGTGACGATCTTTTATGTTATATCTACGTTACTTTCTCCTTCTTACAAGAAGCACATGTACGACTCATAAGGGTATATGTTGAAGACTTTGTAGATGCAAGCTACTAGGAACCAACCTTTTTCCTTTGCTGCCTTTGCGCAAACTTGCTCAATTTGTTTCATCAACTCTGGGCCGGCCAGTGCCCTAGATACACCGACAGTGGCCAGGATATTTCCAGGACTGAACCTCTTCAAGACTTCAGTTGGTTCTGGACGTATTATTAGTTGGTGATCCATCACCAAGCTCTGCCAGTCGACGTCCATCACATCTACAAAGAGAAAGGATCCGACCATCAGTGGCAATAAAAGGATGTGTTCATTGGTTAAGCATGTTCACATTTATTGAACTTATTTATTTACTTCCACATAGTTCCATTACAATATTAGCCAAAAACTTTCTTAGAATATAAAATACACACAGTATATTAATAGGGTGAAATATATCTATTGATATGAAAACTAGTACAAGGTTATTAACTAGAACTGTCGGAAGGACAGTTTGCTTCCGACAGTATGCTTGACTATTCAAAGCTAGTATAGAGAATGGGCTTATAGAGAGAAGTGTATACAGAAATAGGGTAGCAGGGGCAGATGATTTCGAATTACTTGAGCTTTGAAAGATGCACTTACATTTTAATTTGCACTACAAGCTTTAAAATATCTTTGAGTTTTCCTAGATATTTTAAGACAAAAAATAAGTCAGAAAACATGTAAAACCTAGTAGTCTTTATCACTACTGTGATGTTGATAGCTTTGTCTATCTTGGTGCCACACTGCCCAAAGAAGGAGGCACTGATGAAGACATAAAACGCAGAATTCTGCTGGCACAGGCAACTTTTAGACAACTTGACAATATTTGGAAATCAAACATCTACCAGATAAAAACTAAACTGAAAATATGTCAATCAAATGTAATCTTAGTACTCCTCTATGGATGTGAAACCTGCAAGCTGACAAAAGCTGACGAGAAGAAACTAGATGTGTTTCAAAGGAGATGCTTTAGAATTATTTTTAAAATCAGATAACCAGTGAACGTCACCAATGACAAACTATATGAAAGAACAGGCACTGGAGATAAGCAAGAAGATATTTAAGAGAAGATGGAGATGGTTGGGTCATGTATTAATAAAGGATGAAGAAAACTATGCCAGAATATCCATCACCTGAACACCAGAGGGTAGAAGAAAGAAGGGACGACCTAAGACTACATGGAGAAGAGTGGCAGAAAAGGAGAGAAACAGTTTTGGATGGAATAGATGGGGAGAGGCTGCAGTAGTAGTAAGAGACAGAAAGAGATGGAATAATTTGCTTAGAGAAGCCTCAATCTCCATACCCAGGAGAAGCCTCAATCTCCATACCCAGAAGCCTCAAACTCTATACCCAGGAGAAGCCTCAATCTCCATACCCAGGAGAAGCCTCAATCTCCATACCCAGAAGCCTCAAACTCTATACCCAGGAGAAGCCTCAATCTCCATACCCAGAAGAAGCCTCAATCTCCATACCCAGAAGAAGCCTCAATCTCCATACCCAGGAGAAGCCTCAATCTCCATACCCAGGAGAAGCCTCAATCTCCATACCCAGGAGAAGCCTCAATCTCCATACCCAGGAGAAGCCTCAATCTCCATACCCAGGAGAAGCCTCAATCTCCAAACCCAGAAGCCTCAATCTCCATACCCAGGAGAAGCCTCAATCTTCATACCCAGGAGAAGCCTCAATCTCCATACCCAGGAGAAGCCTCAATCTCCATACCCAGGAGAAGCCTCAATCTCCATACCCAGGAGAAGCATCAATCTCCATACCCAGGAGAAGCCTCAATCTTCATACCCAGGAGAAGCCTCAATCTCCATACCCAGGAGAAAGGAGCAGTAAGGTAAGCAAATCAGCTTTCTTCTTGAAGAAAAGAACTCTGATAATAATGAACGTGGTGACGCACATATATTGCAACGTCATTGTAATGAATATTCAATACCTCCCTGTATGTTGGGCAATATATAACTTTCCATGAGCATGTAATGTCACTATTAGTCTAATTTCAGCCGTTTCTACAGAAATCTGTTTATAAAACTTGCTTTATCTCCTTACGATGTCTGAATATGTTTTCACCACTCCTCTATCAGGACAATACAAGCTCAGGCAATCACCCACTACTTATATTCAAATCTTATCTTCTGAATGAATAAGCATAAATAAACTGCAACAGCCAGGGGTTGGTTAATTTCCTATTTCACAAATTACGAGCATCAAAACAAGACCCTAAAGTGATGCTTATTGAAAAGTAAGACTTTGGTGGGTTTTGTTTCCCCAGTTCACTCTGCAGAACATATGTGTTCCAGTATCAACAAAGGATTGCTGAAGACTTGCATTCTGTCTTGATTGAAATCGTGTAATCCCATCTACTTAAAACCAAAATAATCAAGCTGTAACATCCCACCTTGTAAGCGCTATGAGCATATATGAGCCCAAGTGCCACAAAAACGTTGTTTTTGCACCACACGATTTTATTCAATCTCAAGCATGGTACATGATTCCGTAATTGGTTTTATTTGACTAAAAAATTCTGACTTCCTACAATTTTCCACCTTTTCATTAGGTTAATTACTTTCCATACCATTTACACATCTTTCTTCAGGAAAGTCAGTTTGACAGTAGAGAAAAACATACATTTTGATTTATAACCAATCACAGAAAACATTCAGGATAAACCAAAAACATGAGCTGGAATTTAAGTGCAATCAACTGTGACTTACTTAGGTACAGAGTAGGTTATATTGCAATACCATGTCATCACAGGTTACCCAGAGTACCTCCAAAAAAAATCTCAAAAATGTATGGAAAAGAAAACCCCTTTTCACAGAAAATCAAAGAAAACCCCTTTTAACAGAAATTCTATACATCAATCCTAGGTTGCCATATGTGCCACATTGTTGATTCATATATTTGTTTATTCATATTTCTACAGTAATCACTTTAATTCACTTAACCCTTCGTGACCCACGCAGTTCAAAAAGAGACTGCGGTTTTTCAGAATTTATTATTTACAAAAAAATAATTTTCACAACTTTCCTTTAGTTTTCCATCACTACATGTTTGGTTGATATAAATTCCAAGACAATAAACTTTTCAATAAAAAATGTCAAAATTAAGAAAATATTCACATAAATATGCAAATTTTAGGCAAATTAGGTCAATTTTTTTTTAAGCTTGATTATTTTCTAGTAAATAATGAAAATGGAGGATTTTTTACATATGTAGATTGTATGTGGAATTTCCTTTCCATTGATACCAAGTCTATTGTTTTTCTCAGAGCAAAACAATTAAAACAATGAAGATAAACAATTAATAATCACCGCCGTAATTACTGGTGGAAAAACAAAGCCGCGCATCTGGCTCGGTGTTCGAACCCAGGCCATTCACGTGAACATCCCAAACGGTAAGCGCTGCACTAGAAAATGTGACTGCATTTTTTATGAGTTTTTTTTTTAAATTAATTTTCGCAACTTTTCTTCGTTTTCTATCACTACAAGTTTGGTTTAAATAAATGCTAAGACAATAAACTTTTCTATAAAAAAAGTCAAAATAAAGAAAATATCCACAAAAATGTGCAAATTTGAGGCAAAATCAGGTCAAAAATTACTCAATTATTTTGAGCTTGTATTATTTCTTGTGACTAATGTAAATGAAGGATTTTACATATTTGGATTGTTTGTGAAATATCCTTTCCAATGATGCCAGTCCCAAATTTGTTCTCAAAGCAAAACATGCAAAAACAATGAAAATCAACAATTAATAATCACTACTGTAATTACAAGTGGAAAAACAAAGCTGTGCATTCGGCTCGGTGTTTGAACCCTGGCCATTCACGTGAACATCCCGAAAGGTAAGCGCTGCACTAGGGAGGGTATGTCTTCGTGTGAGAATTTCTTTTAGTACTTCAATTGAGCTATGAACAAAGAGGGGGTAGTTGCTCTTTGTGCTTTCACTTGAAAATAGGTAAATGGCTTTGCTAACAATATATTTCATATAGGGGAGGGAGATAAATCGCGATCAGAAACTACCATTATTGCCAAAATTTGGTATCAAAAAGTATAAAAATTATGAAATTTTTTACAATTCTGCCAAAAAAAGACGATGATACGGGCAGTCAAAATTCGACCGGAATTGGATGCATTGATGTCTTTGTAAGTTCCTCATGGGTTTTCAGGCAAAAGCAAGGTCTGAATGTATGGCAAGTAAAATTTTGAAGAAGAAAAAATCGTTTTTCTGTTGAATTTTGTGCATTTATTAAATTTTCTTTATTTCAACCCATCTTTTTTCAAAAATCTTCAACATAACAAAAAATTAATTTTCTGAAAGAACTTTTCGAATTCTGTCAAACGATACCAGAATCACTACTGTGGGCCTATTTGATGAAGTAAAATAATAATACTTAAAAAAGCGCATGTCCAATTGGTCGTGAAAAGACCGTGTGGATCACGAAGGGTTAAAACTTATATTTCGGTGTGGACAAAGAGGGGGTAGGTTCCCATTTTTTTTATTTTAATTGAAAATGTGTGACATTCCGATTCCAACGACATATTCTGGGTACCGCAGTTGTATTGGCATCAGGAACTATGATTTTTGTCAAACACTTGTAAAATTTTGCACAAATTTTGCCAAAAAAAGATGTTGATGCTAGGGGTTATCAAAATTCAACCAGAATTGAATGCATTGATGTCTTTGAGTTTTAAAATAATTTTTTGAAAGTACATATTTGGGTCATGAAGGGTTAATGGCTGATGTTTCCACTGCATCAAATATATGAATCATACAGTGAAAAAGGGTTAGGGACAAGACGTCAAACAAGGACAGTAAATACAAGGCTACCACTTACTTGCTGGTGTTTCCTCCATCAAAAGATCCTCCCCATCATCTCCCTTCTCCTCATCCACCACCTCAAACTCATCATCGCTGATGTCACTCAAATCTTCCACCATCTCCAGCATATTGGCCTCACTGTCTTTAGGAGCGGGTTCCACAGGTAACTCCTCCTTCACAGTCTCTTCAATCTCTCCTTTCTCTACCTCTCCCAAGTTTCCATCTTTTATTTCTTCCTTCACTTCCTCCTTTTCTGCTGCTTCCTTCTGCTCACTCTCCTGTCGTTCTTCAGGCATCTGCTCTTCCTTAACTCGACTCCTCATACTCGTCCTACTCTGAGAGCTGCTTCGACTGACACTTCTCCTTGACCGCTTATCTTCTTTTTCGTCTTTTATAGCTGACGATTCTCTACTAGACCTCTCAGACCGTTCCCTTGATAGAGATCTTATTCCTTGATCTACACTTTCTTGTTTTACTTCCTCAGGCTTCCCTTCTAGATTGCGAGATTCATTCTTATTATAATCAGGTTTGGCTCTATCTTTACTACGAGCTCGTTTACTTCCAGATTCATCACTCGAAATTTCCTCCGTATATTTGGAAGGAGCTTTATCCCTCCTATGTCCTTCTCTACTTTGAGAATGAGGAGAGTCCCTCTCTCTAGAACTTGTTCTTGGTTCTTCTCTGAGACGTTTTACACCTGGATGTTCACCACCGTCCCAATCCTCCCTTCTCCTCCTGTGATAGGAATCCCTTGGGTCTCCGCTTTGAGGTTCCCCACCTCTAGATTCTCTGCCTCTAAGGTCACCCCTAGGATCCTCTCTTGCATCACCTCTGAGGTCCCTTCTGGGATCACCCCTTGGATCCCCTCTGGGATCACCTCTTGAGTCAGCTCTGTGGTCACCTCTTGAATCCTCCCTGGGGTCACCTCTTGGGTCCCCTCTAGGATCACCCCTTGGATCCCCTCTGGGATCACCCCTTAAATCCCCTCTGGGATCACCTCTCAGATCTCTGGGATCATCTCTCAGATCTCCCCTTGAATCCCCTCTAAGGTCTTCTCTAGGATCCCCTCTGTGGTCACCTCGAACATCACCTCTAGGATCTCCCCTATAATCACTACCTCTTGGATCACCTTCTGCCCATCTCTCTTGAGGATACTTTTGGTCCCTTTCAGAAGGGAACCTCTCTCCAGAATGTCTGTAAGGTTCTCCACCTTGACGATACATTGACCCATCATCTTTGTATCCATCTCCTTCTGGTTTAAACCGGTCACTCTCTTGTCTATATCTGTCCCTATCAGCATCTCTTGAGGAAGGGTGAGGTGGTCTTTGTTGATATCCCCTCCCTCTACCCATATTCCTTCCCCTATCTACATCACCATGTTCGCTGTACCCTCTGTCTCCGGGTCTTCCAGGTTCCCGTTCTCCTCTCAGGTCATGAGGTGAGTGATACATATCGCCATGCCTTGAATCCCTTGGGGGATCTCCCTCCTTCCATCCTTCTTTGTGTCCATCCCTTGAAGGTGGATAATCTCGACCCCACCCCTGCCTCTGATTAGGGTCATGTTCCCTCCCTCGAGAATCATAATAACCTCTTCCTCTTTGGTCATATCTAGGGTCCCCCTTAGGGTCACCTCCTCTTGGTGCATTCCTTGGATCTGAGCTGTAATGATCAGGTCTGCCTCTTTGAAAGTAGTCCGGATGGCCGGAAGGTGCGTGGCCTGGAGGGAGATCCTTGGCCGAGTAATGAGATGAACTGCTTCTGGAATCTCTTGTGTCTCTCGGATCCCTGGAATCTCTCGGATCCCTGGAATCTCTCGGATCCCTGGAATCTCTCGGATCCCTAGAATCTCTCAGATCCCTGGAATCTCTCGGATCCCTGGAATCTCTCGGATCCCTGGAATCTCTCGGATCCCTAGAATCTCTTGGATCTCGTGAACCTGATCGACTGTGTTTTCTGTGTCATGCCAAAAAGGAGAAAAGAAAGACATACATATGAATAACCTTTAACACACAAAATACACATGGTTGCCTCATCATTTTTTTAGGATAAATGAAACTATTTCACCACAAAACTTTTCTCTTCAAGACTGAAATAAAGCTTTGTTAAACATAAAGAATGAAGTCACACATAGTAGCTTTCAAACTTTTAACTTTTTAAACTCTGAATTTTTCTTTTAATATTTACCTAGATGGTTAGAACCAATCTGATAACACATTTTAAATGCTATAGTTCACAAATCCTATCAAACAAAAATTATATAAAATACACAAAGAACTATATATTGTGATGTCATTACTAGTTTGATTCCAGCCATTTCTATTTCTTGATAAAAAAAATGTCATGCTTTTGTCACCATTATGGTACTTTTGTCACATAAGATGAATATGCCAGACAATTTAACTAACACTTTTTAACCCTTGAACTCCCAGGGTGTTCAACACACTGGTGTGGTTTTTGAGAACTTTTTGGAAAGATGGCTTTTCGTAAATTTATCTTCATTTCCTCTGCCAATGAAGTTGGGCAGAGGTTATGTTTTTGCCTGCGTTTGTTTATTTGTCTGTTTTTCATAAAAATATCTCAAGAATTGATGAATAGATTTGGATTAAATTTGGTGTGTGGTTTTTGTACTCCTTGAGGAATACGTGATTAAAATTTGAGACATATTGAAACAAGGAAAAGGCCCACAAGGCCGGGACATTTTACGGCGAGTTTGTCTGTCATTAAAATATCGCAAGAACTGAAGCTTGGATTTAAATTAAATTTGAGGTGTGGTTTTAATATTGCTTAAGGAACAAAAGATTTAAATTTGGGATGTATACTGGTAAAAGGGAGGGGCAGAAATCGAGGGGTGAGGATGTTTAGGGTAAGGTCTGTCAAGACATAGTTGAAACTTTCCAATGAAATGTGGTAAACAATGACTTCATGACATGAAAAGAAATCCAACAATTGATTTTCTGGACTCAAAGAAAAATAAATCAAATAAAATAATTGGTTTTTTGCTATGAATGAAAATGATGGAATGTGAATCTAACTGCAAGGAACTCAAACAATGAATGCTTAGCCTCAATGAAGCTAAAAACAATGATATTGCCTTGGAAGAAATCAGTCAGAAGATCATTTTAAAGCATTCAGAATGCAAATGATCATTACAGATTAAAATTAGAATAAATCTTGGTGGCCCTAGGATTTCTGAGGTAGATTATACTCTTGACAGTCCATTTATGTTCAGCATTTGGTTATGCTTGGCTTAGCTTCACTTCTAATTCTGTGGAAAAATTGTTATTTTGGCTTTTATTGGAAATGCTTATAATGATATATAGTCAAACTGAGCTACTCAGCTTTCAAACAAATTGTGTACTCAGAATCTATTTAAGCAAAGATACTTTAAAATGTTTTAAGGAAAATAGTTTACTACGTTATCATGAAAAGCGTGGAAGTGGTTCTTCAAAGTTTAAGACTGCTGCTCATGTATCTATCTACCTTCTGTGACTATTCATTTCATTGTGTTGCTGAAGCGAAACACAACCAGCATGTTCTACCTATAATTTTTAACAGATCTTACAAACGGGATTTAAGAAGAGGAACATGCGCGAACAATTTAGTAAAAATTCCCAGTATAAACACAACAAGACGGCCATCAAAATCACTACAATTAGCTACAGTCAATTCTCGTTCAGTGAGAAATAAATGCGTAGATGTCCTAGACCATGTTATTGCAATAAAATACAAGTGTGTGCTATCATTGAAACTAGGACAAAGCATTGGAAATAGCTCTGCTTAAAACCAGAAACATCTTAACTAGCCCTCAAATGGAGCAGGACCGGTCCAAGTAAAAGTTATATATTTCTTTGTTTCCCAAACCACAAAACTGTATACAGTTTTACCTTATCTATGCTCCTTCAAGATAACAACTACTCCCACTGGTGTTACATGGTATTTACAGTGACACACATCTGAATATAATGGCAATTTTTTGTAGCATAAGTAGTAACTGTAATCAATGCTGGCATTGCATTGTTTGTCTTTGCTGTTGGGGAAAGGTAAAATAAACTAAAGCATAGACCTACTTATACCTCAATGTTACGATGCAAAGTTAATCTTGTGGAATGATGTGGTTAATTTGTTGCTTCAAAATTGCAGGCCAAATTTTTAAGCAGTGCCTTTACTATTGGAATGGGAGTGCAATCCATGAGCGCAACATTAGTTTACTGATGGGAGTTTGACAATGCTGTTACAGCCAGCCTCTCTTTCCATGGAAATAAGTTCAAAGACTCTCTTCGTGTATCTGGTAGGAGTGGGGAGGAACTAGAATTTTATATCCTGAAATTTTTGATGTTCCTATGGTTGCTTCTGCAGAAAAAGACTCTTTTGAAGTTTTCTGAATGGATACCAAAATGGGACAATCACAACATCTGCATTCTTTATTGACTTCCAAACTCATCATTTTCAATGTTTTATGAGGAATTTTTTGACTACTTGGAATCAGTGGTACTCTTGATGAAATGCTTTTGCTGACAGGTGACTTTAACTTTCATTATAAAATATTGACAATACTGATACCAAGAGATTTGGAATCAGTGGTACTCTGGTACAGTGGAATCCAGCAATGATCAGAGACAAGATAGACAGACTATCCAGCAATGATCAGAGACAAGATAGACAGACTATCCAGCAATAATCAGAGACAAGATAGACAGACTATCCAGCAATGATCAGAGACAAGATAGACAGACTATCCAGCAATGATCAGAGACAAGATAGACAGACTATCCAGCAAGATAGACAGACTATCCAGCAATGATCAGAGACAACTATCCAGAATGACAGACAAGATAGACAGACTATCCAGCAATGATCAGAGACAAGATAGACAGACTATCCAGCAATGATCAGAGACAAGATAGACAGACTATCCAGCAATGATCAGAGACAAGATAGACAGACTATCCAGCAATGATCAGAGACAAGATAGACAGACTATCCAGCAATGATCAGAGACAAGATAGACAGACTATCCAGCAATGATCAGAGACAAGATAGACAGACTATCCAGCAATGATCAGAGACAAGATAGACAGACTATCCAGCAATGATCAGAGACAAGATAGACAGACTATCCAGCAATGATCAGAGACAAGATAGACAGACTAGATCAGAGACAAGATAGACAGACCAGCAATGATCAGAGACAAGATAGACAGACTATCTAGCAATGATCAGAGACAAGATAGACAGACTATCCAGCAATGATCAATGATCAGAGCAATGATCAAGATAGACAGAATGATCAGAGACTAGACAGACTATCCAGCAATGATCAATAGACAGACTCAGCAATGATCAGAGACAAGATAGACAGACTATCCAGCAATGATCAGAGACAAGATAGACAGACTATCCAGCAATGATCAGAGACAAGATAGACAGACTATCCAATGATCAGAGACAAGATAGAAGCAATGATCAGAGACAAGATAGACAGACTATCAATGATCAGAGACAAGATAGACAGACTATCCAGCAATGATCAGAGACAAGATAGACAGACTATCCAGCAATGATCAGAGACAAGATAGACAGACTATCCAGCAATGATCAGAGACAAGATAGACAGACTATCCAGCAATGATCAGAGACAAGATAGACAGACTATCCAGCAATGATCAGAGACAAGATAGCAACTATGATCAGAGACAAGATAGACAGACTATCCAGCAATGATCAGAGACAAGATAGACAGACTATCCAGCAATGATCAGAGACAAGATAGACAGACTATCCAGCAATGATCAGAGACAAGATAGACAGACTATCCAGCAATGATCAGAGACAAGATAGACAGACTATCCAGCAATGATCAGAGACAAGATAGACAGACTATCCAGCAATGATCAGAGACAAGATAGACAGACTATCCAGCAATGATCAGAGACAAGATAGACAGACTATCCAGCAATGATCAGAGACAAGATAGACAGACTATCCAGCAATGATCAATGATATCCAGCAATGACAAGACAAGATAGACAGACTATCCAGCAATGATCAGAGACAAGATAGACAGACTATCCAGCAATGATGATCAGACTATCCAGCAATGATCAAGACAAGATAGACAGACTATCCAGCAATGATCAGAGACAAGATAGACAGACTATCCAGCAATGATCAGAGACAAGATAGACAGACTATCCAGCAATGATCAGAGACAAGATAATGACAGACAAGATCCAGCAATGATCAGAGACAAGATAAGATAGACAGACTATCCAGCAATGATCAGAGACAAGATAGACAGACTATCCAGCAATGATCAGAGACAAGATAGACAGACTATCCAGCAATGATCAGAGACATCCAGCAATGATCAGACAAGATAGACTATCCAGCAAGATAGACAGACTATCAGCAATGATCAGAGACAAGATAGACAGACTATCCAGCAATGATCAGAGACAAGATAGACAGACTATCCAGCAATGATCAGAGACAAGATAGACAGACTATCCAGCAATGATCAGAGACAAGATAGACAGACTATCAGAGACAAGATAGACAGACTATCAGCAATGATCAGAGACAAGATAGACAGACTATCCAGCAATGATCAGAGACAAGATAGACAGACTATCCAGCAATGATCAGAGACAAGATAGACAGACTATCCAGCAATGATCAGACAAGATAGACAAGCAATGATCAGACAAGATAGACAGACTATCAGCAATGATCAGAGACAAGATAGACAGACTATCCAGCAATGATCAGAGACAAGATAGACAACTATCCAGATACAAGATAGACAGACAAGAATGATCAGAGACAGACTATCCAGCAATGATCAGAGACAAGATAGACAGACTATCAAATGATCAGAGACAAGATAGACAGACTATCCAGATCAGAGACAAGATAGACAGACTATCCAGCAATGATCAGAGAGATAGACAAGATAGACAGACTATCCAATGATCAGAGACAAGATGATGATCAGAGACAAGATAGACAGACTATCCAGCAATGATCAGAGACAAGATAGACAGACTATCCAGCAATGATCAGAGACAAGATAGACAGACTATCCAGCAATGATCAGAGACAAGATAGACAGACTATCCAGCAATGATCAGAGACAAGATAGACAGACTATCCAGCAATGATCAGAGACAAGATAGACAGACTATCTAGCAATGATCAGAGACAAGATAGACAGACTATCTAGCAATGATCAGAGACAAGATAGACAGACTATCCAGACAAGACTATCAATGATAGACAATGATCAGACAAGATAGACAGACTATCCAGCAATGATCAGAGACAAGATAGACAGACTATCCAGCAATGATCAGAGACAAGATAGACAGACTATCCAGCAATGATCAGAGACAAGATAGACAGACTATCCAGCAATGATCAGCAGAGACAAGATAGACAGACTATCCAGCAATGATCAGAGACAAGATAGACAGACTATCCAGCAATGATCAGAAGATAGACAGACTATCCAGCAATGATCAGAGACAAGATAGACAGACTATCCAGCAATGATCAGAGACAAGATAGACAGACTATCCAGCAATGATCAGAGACAAGATAGACAGACTATCCAGCAATGATCAGAGACAAGATAGACAGACTATCCAGCAATGATCAGAGACAAGATAGACAGACTATCCAGCAATGATCAGAGACAAGATAGACAGACTATCCAGCAATGATCAGAGACAAGATAGACAGACTATCCAGCAATGATCAGAGACAAGATAGACAGACTATCCAGCAATGATCAGAGACAAGATAGACAGACTATCCAGCAATGATCAGAGACAAGATAGACAGACTATCCAGCAATGATCAGAGACAAGATAGACAGACTATCCAGCAATGATCAGAGACAAGATAGACAGACTATCTAGCAATGATCAGAGACAAGATAGACAGACTATCCAGCAATGATCAGAGACAAAATAGACAGACTATCCAGCATGATCAGAGACAAGATAGACAGACTATCTAGCATGATCAGAGACAAGATAGACAGACTATCCAGCAATGATCAGAGACAAGATAGACAGACTATCTAGCAATGAATAGAGACAAGATAGACAAGACTATCCAGCAATGATCAGAGACAAGATAGACAGACTATCCAGCAATGATCAGAGACAAGATAGACAGACTATCTAGCAATGATCAGAGACAAGATAGACAGACTATCCAGCAATGATCAGAGACAAGATAGACAGACTATCCAGAATGATCACAAGACTATGATCAGCAATGATCAGAGACAAGATAGACAGACTATCCAGCAATGATCAGAGACAAGATAGACAGACTATCCAGCAATGATCAGAGACAAGATAGACAGACTATCCAGCAATGATCAGAGACAAGATAGACAGACTATCCAGCAATGATCAGAGACAAGATAGACAGACTACTGATCAGCAACTGATCAGAGACAAGATAGACAGACTATCCAGCAATGATCAGAGACAAGATAGACAGACTATCCAGCAATGATCAGCAAGATAGACAGACTGATCAGAGACAAGATAGACAGACTATCCAGCAATGATCAGAGACAAGATAGACAGACTATCCAGCAAAGATGATCAGAGACAAGATAGACAGACTATCCAGCAATGATCAGAGACAAGATAGACAGACTATCCAGCAATGATCAGAGACAAGATAGACAGACTATCCAGCAATGATCAGAGACAAGATAGACAGACTATCCAGCAAGACAAGATGACCAGAGATCAGAGACAAGATAGACAGACTATCCAGCAATGATCAGAGACAAGATAGACAGACTATCCAGCAATGATCAGAGACAAGATAGACAGACTATCCAGCAATGATCAGAGACAAGATAGACAGACTATCCAGCAATGATCAGAGACAAGATAGACAGACTATCTAGCAATGATCAGAGACAAGATAGACAGACTATCCAGCAATGACCAGAGACAAGATAGACAGACTATCCAGCAATGATCAGAGACAAGATAGACAGACTATCCAGCAATGATCAGAGACAAGATAGACAGACTATCCAGCAATGATCAGAGACAAGATAGACAGACTATCCAGCAATGATCAGAGACAAGATAGACAGACTATCCAGCAATGATCAGAGACAAGATAGACAGACTATCCAGCAATGATCAGAGACAAGATAGACAGACTATCCAGCAATGATCAGAGACAAGATAGACAGACTATCCAGCAATGATCAGACAAGAGACAAGATAGACAGACTATCCAGCAATAGACAGATCAGAGACAAGATAGACAGACAAGCAATGATCAGACAAGACTACAGACTATCCAGCAATGATCAGAGACAAGATAGACAGACTATCCAGCAATGATCAGAGACAAGACAAGATAGACAGACTATCCAGCAATGATCAGAGACAAGATAGACAGACTATCCAGCAATGATCAGAGACAAGATAGACAGACTATCCAGCAATGATCAGAGACAAGATAGACAGACTATCCAGCAATGATCAGAGACAAGATAGACAGACTATCCAGCAATGATCCAGCAATCCAGCAATGATCAGAAGATCAGCAATGACAAGATAGACAGACTATCCAGCAATGATCAGAGACAAGATAGACAGACTATCCAGCAATGATCAGAGACAAGATAGACAGACTATCCAGCAATGATCAGAGACAAGATAGACAGACTATCAGCAATGATCAATGATCAGAATGACAAGATAGACAGACTATCCAGCAATGATCAGAGACAAGATAGACAGACTATCCAGCAATGATCAGAGACAAGATAGACAGACTATCCAGCAATGATCAGAGACAAGATAGACAGACTATCCAGCAATGATCAGAGACAAGATAGACAGACTATCCAGCAATGATCAAGATAGACAGACTATCTAGCAATGATCAGAGACAAGATAGACTATCCAGCAATGATCAGAGACAAGATAGACAGACTATCCAGCAATGATCAGAGACAAGATAGACAGACTATCCAGCAATGATCAGAGACAAGATAGACAGACTATCCAGCAATGATCAGAGACAAGATAGACAGACTATCCAGCAATGATCAGAGACAAGATAGACAGACTATCCAGCAATGATCAGAGACAAGATAGACAGACTATCCAGCAATGATCAGAGACAAGATAGACAGACTATCCAGCAATGATCAGAGACAAGATAGACAGACTATCCAGCAATGATCAGAGACAAGATAGACAGACTATCCAGCAATGATCAGAGACAAGATAGACAGACTATCCAGCAATGATCAGAGACAAGATAGACAGACTATCCAGCAATGATCAGAGACAAGATAGACAGACTATCCAGCAATGATCAGAGACAAGATAGACAGACTATCCAGCAATGATCAGAGACAAGATAGACAGACTATCCAGCAATGATCAGAGACAAGATAGACAGACTATCCAGCAATGATCAGAGACAAGATAAGATAGACAGACTATCCAGCAATGACTATCAGACTATCCAGCAATGATCAGAGACAAGATAGACAGACTATCCAGCAATGATCAGAGACAAGATAGACAGACTATCCAGCAATGATCAGATAGACAAGATAGACAGACTATCCAGCAATGATCAGAGACAAGATAGACAGACTATCCAGCAATGATCAGCAAGCATGATCAGACAAGATAGACAGACTATCCAGCAATGATCAGAGACAAGATAGACAGACTATCCAGCAATGATCAGAGATAGAAGATAGACAGACTATCCAGCAATGATCAGAGACAAGATCAGAGACAAGATAGACTATCCAGCAATGATCAGAGACAAGATAGACAGACTATCCAGCAATGATCAGAGACAAGATAGACAGACTATCAGCAATGATCAGAGACAAGATAGACAGACTATCCAGCAATGATCAGAGACAAGATAGACAGACTATCCAATGATCAGAGACAAGATAGACAGACTATCAGCAATGATCAGAGACAAGATAGACAGACTATCCAATGATCAAGACAAGATAGATCAGCAATGACAAGATAGACAGACTATCCAGCAATGATCAGAGACAATGATCAGAGACAAGATAGACAGACTATCCAGCAATGATCAGAATGACAAGATAGACAGACTATCCAGCAATGATCAGAGACAAGATAGACAGACTATCCAGCAATGATCAGAGACAAGATAGACAGACTATCCAGCAATGATCAGAGACAAGATAGACAGACTATCCAGCAATGATCAGAGACAAGATAGACAGACTATCAGCAATGATCAGAGACAAGATCAGACAGACAAATGATCAGACAAGACAGACTATCCAGCAATGATCAGAGACAAGATAGACAGACTATCTAGCAATCCAGCAATGATCAGAGACAAGATAGACAGACTATCCAGCAATGATCAGAGACAAGATAGACAGACTATCCAGCAATGATCAGAGACAAGATAGACAGACTATCCAGCAATGATCAGAGACAAGATAGACAGACTATCCAGCAATGATCAGAGACAAGATAGACAGACTATCCAGCAATGATCAGAGACAAGATAGACAGACTATCCAGCAATGATCAGAGACAAGATAGACAGACTATCCAGCAATGATCAGAGACAAGATAGACAGACTATCCAGCAATGATCAGAGACAAGATAGACAGACTATCCAGCAAATGATCAGAGACAAGATAGACAGACTATCCAGCAATGATCAGAGACAAGATAGACAGACTATCCAGCAATGATCAGAGACAAGATAGACAGACTATCCAGCAATGATCAGAGACAAGATAGACAGACTATCCAGCAATGATCAGAGACAAGATAGACAGACTATCCAGCAATGATCAGAGACAAGATAGACAGACTATCAAGATAGACAGACTATCCAGCAATGATCAGAGACAAGATAGACAGACTATCCAGCAATGATCAGAGACAAGATAGACAGACTATCTAGACAGACTATCCAGCAATGATCAGAGACAAGATAGACAGACTATCCAGCAATGATCAGAGACAAGATAGACAGACTATCCAGCAATGATCAGAGACAAGATAGACAGACTATCCAGCAATGATCAGAGACAAGATAGACAGACTATCCAGCAATGATCAGAGACAAGATAGACAGACTATCCAGCAATGATCAGAGACAAGATAGACAGACTATCCAGACAATGATCAGAGACAAGATAGACAGACTATCCAGCAATGATCAGAGACAAGATAGACAGACTATCCAGCAATGATCAGAGACAAGATAGACAGACTATCCAGCAATGATCAGAGACAAGATAGACAGACTATCCAGCAATGATCAGAGACAAGATAGACAGACTATCCAGCAATGATCAGAGACAAGATAGACAGACTATCCAGCAATGATCAGAGACAAGATAGACAGACTATCCAGCAATGATCAGAGACAAGATAGACAGACTATCCAGCAATGATCAGAGACAAGATAGACAGACTATCCAGCAATGATCAGAATGACAGAGACAAGATAGACAGACTATCCAGCAATGATCAGAGACAAGATAGACAGACTATCCAGCAATGATCAGAGACAAGATAGACAGACTATCCAGCAATGATCAGAGACAAGATAGACAGACTATCCAGCAATGATCAGACTATCAGCAGACAAGATAGACAGACTATCCAGCAATGATCAGAGACAAGATAGACAGACTATCCAGCAATGATCAGCAGACAAGATAGACAGACTATCCAGCAATGATCAGAGACAAGATAAGACAGACTATCCAGCAATGATCAGAGACAAGATAGAGACAAGATAGACAGACTATCCATCCAGCAATGATCAGAGAATGACAAGATAGACAGACTATCCAGCAATGATCAGAGACAAGATAGACAGACTATCCAGCAATGATCAGAGACAAGATAGACAGACTATCCAGCAATGATCAGAGACAAGATAGACAGACTATCCAGCAATGATCAGAGACAAGATAGACAGACAGACTATCCAGCAATGATCAGAGACAAGATAGACAGACTATCCAGCAATGATCAGAGACAAGATAGACAGACTATCCAGCAATGATCAGAGACAAGATAGACTATCCAGCAATGATCAGAGACAAGATGACAGACTATCCAGCAATGATCAGAGACAAGATAGACAGACTATCCAGCAATGATCAGAGACAAGATAGACAGACTATCCAGCAATGATCAGAGACAAGATAGACAGACTATCCAGCAATGATCAGAGACAAGATAGACAGACTATCCAGCAATGATCAGAGACAAGATGACAGACTATCAGCAATGATCAAGACAAGATAGACAGACTATCCAGCAATGATCAGAGACAAGATAGACAGACTAAGCAATGATCAGACAAGATAGACAGACTATCCAGCAATGATCCCAGCAATGATCAGAGACAAGATAGACAGACTATCCAGCAATGATCAGAGACAAGATAGACAGACTATCCAGCAATGATCAGAGACAAGATAGACAGACTATCCAGCAATGATCAGAGACAAGATAGACAGACTATCCAGCAATGATCAGAGACAAGATAGACAGACTATCCAGCAATGATCAGAGACAAGATAGACAGACTATCCAGCAATGATCAGAGACAAGATAGACAGACTATCCAGCAATGATCAGAGACAAGATAGACAGACTATCCAGCAATGATCAGAGACAAGATAGACAGACTATCCAGCAATGATCAGAGACAAGATAGACAGACTATCCAGCAATGATCAGAGACAAGATAGACAGACTATCCAGCAATGATCAGAGACAAGATAGACAGATAGACAGACTATCCAGCAATGATCAGAGACAAGATAGACAGACTATCCAGCAATGATCAGAGACAAGATAGACAGACTATCCAGCAATGATCAGAGACAAGATAGACAGACTATCCAGCAATGATCAGAGACAAGATAGACAGACTATCCAGCAATGATCAGAGACAAGATAGACAGACTATCCAGCAATGATCAGAGACAAGATAGACAGACTATCCAGCAATGATCAGAGACAAGATAGACAGACTATCCAGCAATGATGACAAGATAATGACAAGATAGACAGACTATCCAGCAATGATCAGAGACAAGATAGACAGACTATCCAGCAATGATCAGAAACAAGATAGACAGACTATCCAGCAATGATCAGAGACAAGACAGACAGACTATCCAGCAATGATCAGAGACAAGATAGACAGATTATTCAGTAATGATCAGCAGAGACAAGATAGACAAGACTATCCAGCAATGATCAGCAGAGACAAGATAGACAGGCTATCCAGCAATGATTAGAGACAAGATAGACAGACTATCCAACCATGACCAGAGACAAGATAGACAGACTATCCAGCAATGATCAGAGATAAGATAGACAGACTATCCAGCAATGATCAGAGACAAGATAGACAGACTATCCAGCAATGATCAAAGACAAGATAGACAGACTATCCAGCAATGTTCAGAGACAAGATAGACAGACTATCCAGCAATGATCAGAGACAAGATAGACAGACTATCCAGCAATGATCAGAGACAAGATAGACAGACTATCCAGCAATGATCAGCAGAGACAAGATAGACAGACTATCCAGCAATAATCAGAGACAAGATAGACAGGCTATCCAGCAATGATCAGAGACAAGATAGACAGACTATCCAGCAATGATCAGAGACAAGATAGACAGACTATCCAGCAATGATCAGAGACAAGATAGACAGACTATCCAGCATTGATCAGAGACAAGATAGACAGACTATCCAGCAATGATCAGAGACAAGATAGACAGACTATCCAGCAATGATCAGAGACAAGATAGACAGACTATCCAGCAATGATCAGAGACAAGATAGACAGACTATCCAGCAATGATCAGAGACAATATAGACAGGCTATCCAGCAATGATCAGAGACAAGATAGACAGACTATCCAGCAATGATCAGAGACAAGATAGACAGACTATCTAGCATGATCAGAGACAAGACAGACAGACTATCCAGCAATGATCAAAGACAAGATAGACAGACTATCCAGCAATGACCAGAGACAAGATAGACAAGACTATCCAGCAATAATCAGCAGAGACAAGATAGACAGACTATCCAGCAATGATCAGAGACAAGATAGACAGACTATCCAGCAATGACAGAACCTGTCCACCACCACCTCGTCAAAACTCTTTACTAGACAGCTTTTCTCCTGTATTAGTTGAAGATGTGCAGAATCATTAAGAGTTCACCCAATGCTTTATGTATTATGGATCCAATACCAACAAAGTTGTTGAAGAAGTGTTTGCATTTGTTATCCCCGATTATAACGAATATCATTAAAATGTCTATGGAAAACGTTTATTTTCCTTCTAATTGGAAATGCGCTTTAATTTACCCGCTATTTAAGAAAGTTGGGATTGAAACAGTTTTTTCCAACTATCGACCTATTAGTAATTTTTCTTATCTCAAAATTAACAAAGAAAACAGTTCTTTAACAACTTTGGCCTCACGTTGAATATCTTGTTCCATCCCACCAAAGTGTGTACAGAAAATATCATAGCACAGAATCAGCTTTACTCAAGGTTCAATCTGATATTCTCCTTGCTATGGATAGACAACATAACTTTCTTGGTGCTACTAGATCTCAGAGCAGCATTCAACACGGTTGAGCATTCCATATTACTTCAGACAATAAAAAATGACTTTGGTGTGATTGGTAAACCCTTTGAATGGATTTAGTGGTATATCTTTCTAACTGCCAGCAACGTGTTGTATTTAAGGAGCAACTATCCAACAACTTTGACCTTAAATATGGGGTGCCACAAGGATCGTGTCTGAGAGCGATACTATTTGTTCTTTACACAAGTAAACTATTCCAAATCATCTCCCACCACCTACCAACATCCCACAGCTACGCAGATGACACACAGATTTATCTCTCTTTTCATTCAGATAACCAACTAAGCGAAAATCAATTGAACATAATGTATAGATGACAACAAATCCTGGATGATATCAACAAACTTTCTATAAATGATAATAAAACAGAATTTTACATTCTTGGATCAAAGCGTCAACTGTCAAAGGTGTTGGGCTGTCTGAAATTGAACCTGTAAGAAGTGTTAGAAATCTTGGTGTGTGGTTCGACAACGAATTGTCCATGGATACCCATATTGCAAAAATTTGTCAAAAGGCATTCTTTCAATTGCACAATTCAAAGCGTATCCGCAAGTACTTATCAAATGATTCAACTCAGACTATCGTCCATGCTTTTGTCACTCTCATATTGATTATTAGAAAATGACAGAAAGTTCAAAATGCTGCAGTAAGATTAATACAAAATGTACCAAACTTTCATCACATCTCTCCTACCTTGCTAGCTCTTCACTGGCTACCTGTGGAATTCAGAATTCAATTCAAAATACTTCTGTTTGTCTTTAAATCTCTACACAATATGGCTCCTAGCTACTTTTGTTAGATTTAATTATCAGAAAATCTTCAACAAATTACAGTGTATGGTCCAATAATGATATATATTTGGTTGTACCTCATACCCGCTGCAATTTCCTTGGTGACAGAGCGTTTGCCAGAGCAGGACCGTCTCTGTGGAATGCTTTGCCTACAAAAATAAAAAATGCCGATTCTTTGCTGTTTTAAAAAAACTTCTAAAAACACATCTTTCTAAGGTTGCTTTTGACATTTGATTTTATCATATTTTAGGTGTTAAAGTCTCTTTTAAAGTCTCCTACATCAATTTTTGTATTACCTTTTTTTGTTTTATATATATTTATTTTTGATATTTTATCACTGTCTATCAGTTTATAACAACCATATGTTTTTTTAAATCATAATTTTAAAGAACTTATGGAAGTTATTTCACCCTTTAATTTTTATTTTTAGATGTTTTGTTCTTGAATCCTTTTATTTTCCTCTATTTTTACTAATGTTCGACCTTATTATTTATTGCTGCATGCTTTAATTACATTAAGTAATTTAGGGCTAGTTTTCATATCTTTTATTTTCTAATGTCAAAATGTAAAATTGTATTTGTACAGTCTATCTATTACTATAATATGTTCTTTTTAAATCATAATTTTAAAGAACTTATAGAAGTTATTTTACCTTTTAATATTTTATCGGTGTAAATGTATTGTTATTAAATAAATACTTTTAGCTTTTCTCAATTTTTACTTATAATAAATCTTATTACTTAACACATTTTTTTGCTGCATGTTTTAAATTACTTTTAGTATTTTAGGGCTAGTTTTATTAACTTGTATTTTTCTTATGTATTCATGTAGTATTTTATTTGTACAGCGCCAATGATTATTTACATAGATTTTGGCACTGTATTTTCGAAACAATGCACAAAGCAGACACTGTTCATACGCACAGGCCTATGCAAGACACACTGAAATCATCCAGAAACAATAACACATATGATACTAGGCCTTCATATAACTTCAGAAGACTGAAGCAGGACGCTGTTGATTGTCACTCCCTTGTACCTCATGTCACTCCCTTGTACCTCATGTCACTCCCTTGTACCTCATGTCACTCCATTGTACCTCATGTCACTCCCCTGTACCTCATGTCACTCCCTTGTACCTCATGTCACTCCCTTGTACCTCATGTCACTCCCTTGTACCTCATGTCACTCCCTTGTACCTCATGTCACTCCCTTGTACCTCATGTCACTCCCTTGTACCTCATGTCACTCCCTTGTACCTCATGTCACTCCCTTGTACCTCATGTCACTCCCTTGTACCTCATGTCACTCCCTTGTACCTCATGTCACTCCCTTGTACCTCATGTTACTCCCTTGTACCTCATGTCACTCCCTTGTACCTCATGTCACTCCCGTGTACCTCATGTCACCTTTTCCCAGCTTGACTATTGGTGTCCATTCCTCCAAATGATATAAAAATTTGTTATTTTGCAAAATTTGACATGAAAAAAAAAGCAGTCCTGCAGTAACATTTATAGTCATCAAAAGTTGTTTATGCACACAATTATTGAAAGAAAAAATGCAGATTTTACGTGATGCTTGGTTCATGGCAAAAAATTAGGGTGGGGGTAGGGGTGCTATCTGTTTGTTCCATTGTATCAATGGAGAAATTATTCCATTCTCTAATTGAGGGAAGAAAAAAGGTTTAAGTTTTAAAAAAAACAGTGCCAAAATGCACCCAAAATCTTTGAATTTTACACATTTTACTTAAAATTTACAAAGGTATGAGCAAAATTTGACTAGATTTGAACTAAATAATTTGTCTCGATAATGGTGACCAAAAAAAAATAAAATATATATTTTTTGCAAGTGTTGTTTCAATCTTATTGAACAAAATGTTTTTTTTTAAAAAAAAAATCTGCATTTTCACCTTCAATTTACTTTTTTTTATTAATATAAATCACACACAAAAAACACAATATTTTGAAAAATCTAATGTAGTACTTTCAAGTGATACTAAGTGCACCCCTCTAGGGTTTTGGTCCCGGTCCCGGTTTTCTTTCTGAAATTAGTACTATCAAATCGGACAATCAAAAAATAAATTGGTGAAAATACCGTGTTCATGTCTTGTACCATTTAGGAGTTATTGCATTTCACCAGTATCTTGTCCTTCCAGCATACATTGTTATGTCATAATTGCAGATCCAAGATAACGTATATATATCTCTGTGAAAATTAATTGCCTTTTCCTAAATTATTAAAAATAATTATGTTAAATTGTTGAGATGGGGAATAACATGCACTTTACAAGAACATGTACCTTGCACTCCAAATAAAAGATACGTAATTTTTTATTTTATGGAAATACATAAAGAATTATCTTTGGTCTGCAATTATAACATCAGACTAACACTACACAGTTCAAGGTCGCTTTTCGAGACCTTGAAGAAATGCAATAACTCTCAACAGAATAAGATATCAACACAGCCTTCTATCATTTGTTTGTGTGTTTGTTTGTTTGTTTGATGAAGGATTAACAGCACCATGACAACGAGGGTCAAATTGTGCCTGGGAGGTCAGATCATTCTAGAGGTAGGAAGGAAAGGAAACAGAGGGAGAATGAGAAAAAAAGAACAAAATGTCAGAAAGCTATGATCGAGAGTAAAGGTGGATGGGTGAAGAAAAAAAAAGTAGAGAGAGGGGGTGGAAGAGGAGAATTAAATATGGTTGCAGAGGGAAGCATGATGAAGGAAGGAGATCATTTTATCTGGATGGTTTTTCTGAAAGAACTCAGGAATTGAGTGGCGGGGAGCAAGGGAAGCTCTAGGAAGGTTGTACAGAGGGCAAGCAAGGATTTCAATGAAAACTAAAATATTCATGGGAATACCCCCTTTGATACCCAGGTCACCTGGTCACTTACCCTTGGTAAGAATCATCCTTCCTGGGTGCCATGTCTTGTGGGGTGGATGTCTTTCTCCCGCTCCTCCTTCTGCCTCTCCCACTCATCACGCCGAGATTCCCTTCCCGGTGCCTCCTCTTTGCCTGAACTGCCCTCATTTCTAGAGTCTTGTACGCCCTCTTTACCCGACCACTCTTGACGTGACGCCCCTTTCGGGTATGACGAATCTCTGTTTCGATCTGCGCTGCTGCTGTTTGTGGATTGCTTGTTTGACGAGGGATAACGTTCATGACCATGGTTATCTTTGTAGTAGTCTTGAGGATATTGGTTCTCTAATGTTGAATGAAAAGCGCAGGTAATTAATTCGAACGTAACATCTGTTATACATGGAAATCATTGCTACGGAACGATACGATATAAAAGTGATGTTCCAGAATGACAGCGACTGAAGAATGAAATTCCTCATTATTATTTCATATCTCCACCTCTCTTTCTTGTTTAAACAAGGAAATAACATCTATCATAAAAAAAAAAAAAAAAAAGTAAACCAAAATGTTTACTGGTACCAATGCATTCTTTCATTGTTGATTGATTTATACTAACTGGCATTGTTACGAAATATGCTTATATTCATAAGCCATGCCCACCATGTACATGATAAATAAATAAAATAGAACCTGTTAACAACACTTTTTCAAGAATTTTTGTATTCTATGTTAAGCCCCCCACCCCACTTTTAGCAATATGCATGACATCACCACCAAAACCAACAGGGCACACAAGCAGACAATGGTTTATCTATGCACCACATATGACCTGTATTCAATGCATTGACCTTGAGTTACTGTATTTACAAGCTCTTTTCAGCAAAACCAATGAAGCCACGCCCACTATGTATATTAATGATATTCAACTAATTTATACCACATGTATACACTAGCTAACAATATAAATATAGTATGAATCAAAACAAAACATGAACTTGTAAAATATGAGTTTTTGACAATATCTATATTAAGCCCCGCCTACTAATTGATATGCATGACATCACCACCAAAACCAATAGGACACATATAATGTACGGACCATGGGCTATTTGTGTACCACAAATGACATGATTCCAGTTTATCGTTCTTTAGATAGCGTGTTTACCAGCTCTTTTCAGCATAAATTCATATTAAACCCCGCCTACTATGCATATTAATGATACTGAACAATTTTTATACAATGAACACATACACACTAGCTAGCGACATAATTATACCAAATATGAAACAAAATACGTGATTGTTAAAATATGAACATTTTAAGATTTTTAAATTAAGCCCACCTACTCCTTAATATGCACGACATCACCACCAAAGACAATAGGGAACACCTACAGATCATGGGCTATCTGTGTACCACATATGACATGAATCGAGGGTACCGTTCTTGAGAAACCGTGCTTACAAGCTGTTTTCAACAAGATCATATTAAGCTCCGCCCACTATAAATATTCATCAAATTCAATGTTTTTAAACCATGAACATGTGCACAGTAGCTACTATCATAATTATACCAAAGATGAAACCTAAGACATTTGGTTGTTAAAATATGAGCATTTCAAGATTTTCACATTAAACACCGCCTACTTATTAATATGCATGACATTACTACCACAAACAATAGTGCACATGTTTAGACCAAGGCCTATCTGTGTGTCACATATGACAAGAATCCAGTGTATTGTTCTTGAGATATGCTTACAAGTTTGCTGTCACAGACACACATACATACACACACATACATACATACATACACACGCCAGCATGACTGCATAGGTTCCTTTGCTACTAGCATCAGAACCAACAAACAGCTCTCAACAAATATTCTGCAACCTACTTGGCATGTTTGTGAGTTGATCTTTCGATGCCCACCGGGTTCAAAACGTGACTACATTTTTTTTTTAACCTTTTCTTTTAAAATTAATTTTCACAACCTTCCTTTCGTTTTCTATTACTACATGTTTGGTTTATATAAATGCTAAGACAATAAACTTTTCAATAAAAAAGTCAAAATAAAAAAAATATTGACATAAATATGCAAAATTTTGTCAAAATGGCTCAATTGTTTTGAGTTTGTTTTATTTCTTGTGAATAATAAAAATGGAGGATTATGTAACTTATTTAGATTGTTTGTGAAATTTTCTTTCCAATGATACTAAAACATGCAAAAACAATGAAAATAAACAATTAATAATCACCGCTGTCATTACTTGCAGAAAAACAAAGCTACGAGTCTGGCTCGGTAGTCGAGCCTCGGCCATTCCCCTGAATAGGGATGTGACCGTTTACCGATTATCATGTACATGATCAAAAACATTGTTGACGGTTTACAAAATTACTACATCGCTTACACGGAAAAATCACCCAGAAAGTGCCCCTATCAGTTTCCCAACAATACTTTGCATTCAAAATCAATATTCATTCACAACACAGACAAAACTCTCAATCAATGATCTTAGAATTCAAACTTAACAAACAATCAACCAACGATTTGGATTTAATCCTTTTTAATGCGAGAGTTAAATTTACACAAACCTTTCACTTTGATTCGCCGACTTTAGAGCTACTTGATGTAGGCTTAGGCCCGATTAACAATACAGGCTTAAATCTGAATTATGTTAACACCCGTTTTACAAGCTGGTTAATGGACCCAGAAATACATGGACAAAAAAGTTTTGATTGTTATTTTCACCCAAATGAATGCAAAGTTTACCTGATGAGTCAAATTATTTGTGCAAAAAAGATTGCAAAATAAACAAACAAAAATGTTTCAACGTGGTTCGTAAGCATCAGTGGCATTTTGCCAAAAGAGTTGCGTAAAATACAGTATAGTTGGGAATGGCACTGGGTTAAAATATTTGTTTATACAGTACGCTAGCTGCAGCTAGTGGCACACCTTTGAATCTTGGGCGATATGTGTTGAAAACATCAAAATGCTTGCAAGACATGGCAATTTGATTGCTAATATTTCATTTTTGCATCATTTTAAAGTATGTTAAAACCATGGATCATTATTTTTGACAACTTGTTTCTGCCTTACAGGTAATTTGAAAACCTAATATAGCCCCTACTCAAGTTTTGTGACATTCCTTACTTAATAAACAAGTGTTTATTGTAGAGATAGAACCAATTCCACAAAAATTTATGGAATTTTCGGTGTGTGATCGTATTTTCGGCGTGTGATCGTATTTTTGGCATGTGATTGTATTTTTGGCATGTGATTGTATTTTTGGCGTGTGATCGTATTTTTGGCGTGTGATCGTATTTTTGGCATGTGATTGTATTTTTGGCATGTGATTGTATTTTTGGCATGTGATTGTATTTTTGGCGTGTGATCGTATTTTTGGCATGTGATTGTATTTTTGGCATGTGATTGTATTTTTGGCGTGTGATCGTATTTTTGGCATGTGATTGTATTTTTGGCATGTGATTGTATTTTTGGCGTGTGATCGTATTTTTGGCATGTGATTGTATTTTTGGCATGTGATTGTATTTTTGGCGTGTGATCGTATTTTTGGCGTGTGATCGTATTTTCGGCGTGTGATCGTATTTTTGGCGTGTGATTGTATTTTGTGTGATCGTATTTTTGGCATGTGATTGTATTTTTGGCATGTGATTGTATTTTTGGCGTGTGATCGTATTTTTGGCGTGTGATCGTATTTTCGGCGTGTGATCGTATTTTTGGCATGTGATTGTATTTTCGGCGTGTGATCGTATTTTTGGCATGTGATTGTATTTTTGGCATGTGATTGTATTTTTGGCGTGTGATCGTATTTTTGGTGTGTGATCGTATTTTCGGCGTGTGATCGTATTTTCGGCGTGTGATCGTATTTTCGGCGTGTGATCGTATTTTTGTGTGTGATCGTATTTTTGGCGTGTGATCGTATTTTTGGTGTGTGATCGTATTTTTGGCGTGTGATCGTATTTTTGGCGTGTGATCGTATTTTCGGCGTGTGATCGTATTTTCGGCGTGTGATCGTATTTTCGGCGTGTGATCGTATTTTTGGCGTGTGATCGTATTTTCGGCGTGTGATCGTATTTTTGGCATGTGATTGTATTTTTGGCATGTGATTGTATTTTTGGCGTGTGATCGTATTTTTGGTGTGTGATCGTATTTTCGTGTGATGATCGTATTTTCGTGTGTGATCGTATTTTTATGTGATCGTATTTTCGGCGTGTGATCGTATTTTCGGCGTGTGATCGTATTTTTGGTGTGTGATCGTATTTTCGGCGTGTGATCGTATTTTCGGCGTGTGATCGTATTTTCGGCGTGTGATCGTATTTTCGGCGTGTGATCGTATTTTCGGCGTGTGATCGTATTTTCGGCGTGTGATCGTATTTTCGGTCATCGTGTACACAATAAACAATCAAAAAAATGGATCGTTTATCGTTTACTGCATTAAACACGCACATGCACAAAATGCACAACCATACCAGTGAACTTCCCTAACCGCTGCACTAGAGTGGGTAGATTGTAGTGTGTGGGTTTGTTTTCATACTTAAATATCAGTATGAACAAAGACGGGTAGTTGCTTGCTCTTCATGTTTTCAATTGAAACTAGGTGAAATAAGGTTTCTGACAATAAATTTTGCATATCGCCGTTGTATTGAGATCAGAAACTATGATATTTGCCAAATGTTGGTCTCAAAAAGGCTAAAATTAATGAAATTTTGCACAACTTTTGCCTTAAAAAAGATATTGATGATAGGGACAGTCAAAATTGACCAGAATTGGATGCATTGATGTCTTTGACAGTTTGACAGTTTTTAGGCAAAAGCAAGGACTGAAAGTATGGCAAGTAAATCTTTGAAAATAAAAACATTTTGTACGTATTTTGAATTTTCTCTATTTCGACCCATCTTTTTTTTTAAATCTTCATCATAACCCCCATAAACCAATACAATTTCTGAAAGAACTATTCAACCTTTTCAAATGCTACCATGATCACTGCTGTGGGATTACTTGACGAATAAAGGGTTAATATTTGGTATCCAAATGCACACATTTATTTTCTAAGTCCAAATCCATTTCTTTAGGTTTAAAGGAATATTCCCATAATTTTTCGTAACCTTTCATAATAAAGAGAATAATTTTAGAAACAATTTAGTACAAAAATCATGTTGATATGTTATTCATACAAGGAAATATTCAAATTTCAAGGTTTACAAAAAATGCCAATAAACAAATAGGAAAAGGCTCAGTATGACATCACAGCAACACATTCTCCCACAAAGTTAATGTATTTTAATAAAATCTATCATCTTTTTATTACTAAAATGTGCTAGAAAAATAAATTTATAAAATTTAGGTATTTATATACATTTCCAAATATACCCTACTTCAATAACTTTTTGAAAATTGTTTCTAATCATACAGAAACAACCAATTAACTTTCAAAGAAATACATAAACATTTGCAATGGAATTGCCTCTATGACATCATCAAACACAAATTCATCATACTGTACAAAAACTTTAAAATGCAATTGGGAAATCTTTAAAAATCCATATCTCCTAAACAGAATATGATATCAACCTAATTTTTGTACCAAATTATAAGTATGCTTTTGCAAATAAAATTTTACAAAAAACCATGGGAATATTTCTTTAATGTTCAATTTCTTTTATTGAAATAACTAATAGACAAAGAATAATACTGTTTTTTGTTGCTCTACAAGTCTGACAATGAATTATAACTTTGGCCCCAATAACAGCACACCATTTTGTATATGACATCGCGCAGTATGCAATTTAAGTTATAGCATATGCACCGTGGTGAGAAATTACTTAGAAATTCAAACAGGAAGCTGGTTTGACTGCTTGCTTTCACATAATGACGTGTACATTTGAGACTTCCTGATTTACTAAAAAATCCGCAACATTGCTTTTTGATGAAACTGTAGAAAAATGTACTTGGTGTGTGATTCTCTGTCACCACACAAATGTTGTTTCAATTGGTGTAAATTTTGATTGAATAGAAACGCCCCCTCCCTTGACTTGATTTTCAGTTATCATCTAAAAATAAATACGATGAGCAGGTGAATTGTTTCTTTCCTTTTGTTTCAAAAATTGCTCGCTGCACCATGTTAAGTGTGCAATATCCTTTAAGGAATGAATATCTAGAAAAATAGATCAATTTTGGCTAACCTTGATATTTATCTCTGCCTTTGCTTGAATACTTGTTGTACTGTTCCTTTTTAGTGGCAGCCTCTTTCTTTTGTTCATAAACATCTCGTCGTTTTGGCGACAGCGACTCCTTTCTTTTCCCCTCTGGTGAGTACGACTTATGTGACGCCGATGTCGAGGCGATCTTTTTGTTGACTTTGTAGGTCTGCTTGCAGAGGTCTCACGAGCAGAGGGTGCGGGAGTTGGTTTGGCTGGATTCACATCTTTGACCTTCTTTTTCTTGCCAGTAAACCCTGTCTCTTTCTTTTTAACCACTGTTGATTTATTGGCAACTCCACGATTTTTACTTGCCCTGCTTTTACGCGAGGCCCCATCATCGGATGAATCTGACTTAGTTGGAATTGTTGGGGAGTAACGACCACTAGTTTCATTCCCAGATTGTTTATGTTTGTTTTTTGCGTTACAGATTTTGGTTTGGCTTCGGATGTGACTAATTTGCGAGGGCTGGCTATCTTTTTCTTTTTTCCCAGAGATTTTTTCGTGGATGTTCATCACTGGAATCACTGTCGCTGCTACTGGATGATGAAGTGCTACTGCTTTCAGAATATGTCCTGCACCAAATATCAAATGTATGAACAATAAATGAAGCACTTTACTCATATACCAACATTTTGTTTGTTTGTTTGAGGGCTTAATGGCACCACAACAGCGAGGTCATTGTGCCTGAGAGGTTAGATCATTCCAAAGGGAGGAAGAAAACAAATTAGAGGGAGACTGAGAGAAACAGAGGGACTAAAAGCCAGGAAGCTGGAATCGAGAGAGGAAGTGCATGGGTGCAAAAAAGGGGCAAAAGAAGGAGGACTTAATATGGTTGTACAGGAAAGCAAGATGAAGGAAGGAGATAATTTTATCCGGAAGGTTTTTCTGGAACAGTTCGGCTATTGAGCTGTGGGGGGCGAGGGTAGCTCTGTGAAGGTTGTACAGGGGCAGGCAAGGAGGACGTGGTGGACTGTGAGGGTGCAATGGCAATTGTTGCAGAGGAGTGGTAGGAGCCAATAAGTTGGTGGGAGTGAGTGAGGTGGGTGTGACCTATTCTAATGTGGACGTTGTCAGCATGGGAGAGGATGTAGATAATGGGTTTGATCGGAATGGTGGGCTGGATGATGTGGAGTTTGTTATCAATTAAGGAGTCTCATTAGGTTTGCCAGCAGTCATGAACAAGGGAAGCGATAAGCAGTTTGATGTCAAAAAAGGTTTTTGGAAAAGGGGTGGTGGGAGGTGGAGGGCAAGCTTAGTGGCTGTATCAGCTCTGTCATTGCCAGGGATGCCAACATGGCTGGGTATCCAGAAGAAAATAATACTTTTCCTGCAGAGGGAGGGGGGAGGGGAGGAGGAGGAAGGACTTTATGGAGGAGGTGGGACTTATCCTATTTAAGATTGAGTAAAGAAGGACAGACTCCGTCCAAGAAGATGGCAAAGTGGCTCAATAAAGGTGGGGGTAAGTAGGATGGCCTTGGCCTCGGCTGAGAAGATGGACGAGTAGTTGGGAAGCTTGCTTCTGAGGGTGATGTCTTGGATGATGGCAGCAGCAGCTGTCTTGTCGCCTTCCTTAAAGCCATCAGTATGGATGGAGGTGTAGTTTGAGAGTTGGTCTTTGATTTGGTTGTGGAGATTGATGAAGACGTTGGGGTGGGTTTGGGTTTTGTGATGAGTGGAGAGGCCTGGGTGAATGGAAGGGACGGGGTGGCCCAGGGAGTAAAGTGGACCAGGAGAAGGTGCCAAGAGTGGCGGGGTTGATGCCGAGATGGTGGAGATCAGGTTTGATGCATAGGCCGAAAGAAGGGATAGGGTTTTGTTCTTATCAAAGAAGGTGGATTAATCGGGGTACCTAATGAGGTTGTAAACAGTATTGTAAGTGTTGGTGAAGGCTCTAAAAGCATAGGAAAGGCTCAATTTTCTACACCTTAGCGAAAAGGGGGATTTTTTGGCTTTAATGTGAAGGCTGGTGATGGGGGAGATCCTGTAGGCACCCAGACAAAGCCCGAGGGCTTCATTTTGGATGGTGTTGATGTGGTTGAGGTAAGAGTTGTGAGCGGCACAGTAGACAATATTGTCGTAGTTGAGCTTGGCACAAATGGTGAGCCTGAAGATTTTGAGGGAGAGCATAGGGGTTCGCACCCCAAGTGGTGTTGGATAGGAGGCGAAATCTTCCCACGAAAAATAATGACAGATATAATATTTAGGAAATAAATTCATCTTTATATGCTCAAACGTTACACAAATGTTCTCTTTCGGGAATTTAATTTACTATTCATCGCACAATTACGTAGGGGGGCAGGGATATTCTTAGGACATTGAGCCCGATTGTGGCCGGAATCTTACCTTTTAAACCATATATTGTTGCTTACTCAAAAAAATATATTTTGTTATATATTTCTTCCTGCCAAACCCCATTTTCCCCAAGATTACAACTGCTGGAACTGTCTTTTTTACATGTCTGAAATATAGAAATTGCTACAAGATCTTTAATCCTTTCACTGCAAAACTATATAAGACTTTTTTCTTTTGCAAAACTGGTATATCAACACCAAAATGTTACAGCTGTGAGGGAATAAAGTTTTCATATCACAAAAAAAGTATGTTTGTTTGAAAAGAATAGCTCCAAACTTGAACAACAACTAAAAATGTTATTTTTAAACATTAAACTCACTAAAGCATCGTAATTCCTTTCACAAATCAATCCATTTTCACATCGTCACTCAACTGGTATTTTAATACTTTCATTAATTCTATGTTTTGTAAGTGACATAAGTTGGAGGTACCAACTCTAAATTAAAAAGCTGAAGGCTGCCCCCAATCCTTCTATTTTTTGCTATTCGATCTGATATATGCTTTGATGCGATGATCTTACAATGAGTGCTGTGCCATTGAAAATAGCGTGTGGAAACGGTACATGTATGCTGTTCACACAGACATTCAATAAAAAGAATGTGTCAGTGGTGAAAGGGTTAAAAATAATTGAACTACAAACTTTTTCTTCTCAGTTTTTCCATCTTTCTTTCTCTTCTTAGCAAGCGGCTCCTTAGCAACTGATGCCTTTCTTGCCTTCTTTTTGCCTGTCTTTGGGGGAGGGGATGGGGACACGTCTTTTATGTGTTTCGGTTTCTTTGTTGCTTTATCCCCAGACACAGCTCTGAAAGAGAAAGAAGGTCAGGTACGTAGGTAGGTAGAGTGGGTATTTCACTTCCCTTTCTCAACAGCTATGGTTATATAAAGGGATATCCACAGATATTTGGTAAACCAGTTGTGAAACACTGGGAAATAAAGACTGGTGAAAACTTCTTAAAAACTTGAACAGTAATTGACATGGCTATGTCATGAAAATCATTGAAGCTATCAGGCAAGTATTTTTGGAAATCGGTCAGCTTTTCCAACACATTTTGCAATTACCTGACCTCTGTAGTTTAGCGGTCATATTCACCAGTATTTTACAACTGGTATACCAAATGGCTGCGGACATGTCTATATAATAGGAATTAAACACAAAACCCTAGCTTGCACATGCTATGACCGCTAATCACAGAGGTCAGGTATTTGCAAAATGTGTTGGAGAAGCTGACTGATTTCCAAAAAAACTTGATTAATAACTTCAATGCTTTTCAGAAATAGCCATGTCAATTACTGTTCAAGTTTTTAAGATGATAATCATAATTCTGTTACCTAATAATGCAAAAAAAAAGAGTTATTTAAATTTGCTATTTATCACATGACTGCATAATATAATAATCTATATGAACTTTCCTAATAATTATAATCTTTGTCTCGTTTTTGTATATTTTAATTATATCTGTAAATTCTAGGCAGTTTATACTTTTTCACCTATAATGTTATTGTGTCATTCTATTCACAGTTTTCTCTTTTGATTCCTTCAATGTTTTAATGCTTTTTTATATAATCAGGTACTCTGCTATGCACCTAGAACATTCATAAAATTTGCAATAATAATAATAATAATATTAACAATAACAATAACAATTACAATTACAATAACAATAACAATAACAATAATAATAATAATAATAATAATAATAATAATATTTCTAAATACTTTAAAATAATAATAATAATAATCTTAATTTAATAATAATAATAATAAGATTCCTCAGATCGATAATAATATTTCTAAGTACTTTAAACTTCCTTTTTCCTTTCTTTGGTTCAGGTGAGGGTGATGGCTCCTTCTTCTTGACGGCTTTCTTCTTCATTGCTTTCTTAGGGACGGGAGTAGATGATCTCGAAGAGCTTGTTGAGGAGGAGGAAGAGGAAGATGAAGATGACCCACTGTCACTGCCGCTGCTGCTTGAGGAGTCCTGAGGGAGATGGATGGATAGAATGATTGATAGATATGCAGCTTGATGCTTATTTGTTTGTTTGTTGATGTTGAATGGCACTGCGACAGTCAGAGTCAAATGTGCCAAGAGAGTGTAAAAAATCTATGGTGCAAGGGTTAGGATAGTGAAGGTTGAAAGAAGGAGAGGTGGTAGGAAGGGAAGAAAAAATAAAGATGAAAAATAAAGATATACAAATTTGAATAAGAATAAAAAGAATAGAAAAAAATAAGGGGAAACTGAGTGAGGATGAGATCAAGTGGAATAAGTTGCTATTATGGAAGAAGGTTATGATGTTGGAGAAGGGATTATTCTTAAAGAGTTCAGAGTTAGAGATGAAGGGAAGATCGGAGATCTGAGGTTAAAGTATAAAGGACAAATTAAGAGCATATGATTGATCAAAAGTTCAGTGATGCAAGTTAAGCAGAAAGGTTTCGGAGAGCCTGATAGGAGGTGAGAATGGATGAGAAAGGAGTGACCAAGGGTGATGACAACGATTTCTCTATGATTGCGACTATGTAAGGGGGGCTTGATTCCTACTTTGGGATTGTTACGAGTCTAAAAATTCCAGGAGTTTTGCCACGTTTTCTTGAGGTAGCTGGAAATGTTGAGGTGAAAGTCAAAGTGCGGAATAGGGATTGAGGAATTAGGTTCAACAGAGCATGGTTGGCTGCTCTGTCGGCCCTTTTGTTCCCAGGGATACCGATGTGGCTACTGTAGGGATCCAGAAGATGATTTTCTTCCCAAAGGAAGAGTGAGAGTAAATTTTGTTTAAGATTTGTAAGATAAGTGGATTAGACCAGAGCATGTTAAGGACGCCTGTGAGTATTGATTTGGAGTTAGAAAAATGACAAAGCAGGAGCAGAACAAAAGTTTTGTGAAACTTAAAGCAAGGAGGAAAGCCTTTGTTTTAGCTAAATACATGGAGTCTCCATCAGGCAATGTCGAAAAAAGGGTGAGGCCCCAGGACAGACAGCTGTAGTTGCAGAGGAACCTGCCCATGTGGAACTGTCAGTAAAGAGGAAGGAGTAGTCATGGAAGTGTCGCAAAAAAAGGCAGGGTTGTGAAAAGCTTTTGTGTAGCAGGCAAGGCCCAGGAAGACTTAAGGGGGGGGGGGGATGTATAACCCGGTGGGGTAGGAGGGTTTGTGTGGCTGGCTATTGAGAAAATGTTGAAGTTGGCTTTGGGGAAGTGGGATCTTAAAAGGTGGAGGGATGCATTTGTTAAGATTAAAGAGGTTGGTGAAGGAAGGAAAGCGGATAGAATGGAAACAAGAGTTTCGTGGGTCTGTGAGGATGTGAAGGAGACTGGTTTTGGTGCACCTGAGGCCAAGGGGGAGTTCATTGACCTCTATGTGAAGGCTGGTAATGGGCAATGTTTTCATTGACCTCGATGTGTCTCAAGTAAAATTTGCAGGCAGAGCCGTAGAAGAAATTGACACAGCTTGATGAGTCCCAAATGGGGTGGAGGAATAGAATGAAAATTCAATGTATAATTACTTATCAATTATTGCATTTGCTGCTTGAGTCCTAAAGAAGATGGATGGATAGAATGATTGATAGATTCAATAAGTGTTTGATTACTTATCAATTAATGCATTTGCTGCTTGAGTCCTGAAGAAGATGGATGGATAGAATGATTGATAGATTCAATAAGTGTTTGATTACTTATCAATTAATGCATTTGCTGCTAGAGGAGTCCTAAAGAAGATGGATGGAGAGAATGATTGATAGATTCAATGAGTGATTGATTACTTATCAATTATTGCATTTGCTGCTTGAGTCCTAAAGAAAATAGATGGATAGAATGATTGATAGATTCATTAAGTGATTGATTACTTATCAATTATAATAATAATAATAATAATATACTTCTTAATAAGCGTAACACACACGAAAGTCTCATTGCGCTGAATTATCACATTTGATGCTTGAAGAGTCCTAAAGAAGATGGATGGATAGAATGATTGATAGATTCAATAAGTGATTGATATTGCTTCAAAATCCATCTATTAAGTCTACTACTGCAGAAATATGTATATTATATGCATGCATCAGGAAAAGCAAGCACAGGGGCTTTTGAAAATAGGATTGTATCACATTTTATACCAAGTAAGTTTCTTCCTAATGAGTACCCATGCTCAAGAGTCGTATGCTGTACCAACACTGTACATATATACAGGAACTGAATCTAGTTCTACAATGACCATCACAAAACCATCGTAAGTGTCAGACCCAAGATAAATAATAATATTCATTGCGTCTCATTGCATCATATTGTGTTACTTATTCCTTTACCTCCGTTAATGTATATTTTTTTGTGAAAAGAGGAGGCAAGGTATATCTGTGTATTTTGCGCTTTCCTTTCATTGGTTATCTTCTTTTATTGTTTTTACCATATTAGCCAGCTTTTGCTAATTTTTTGCTTAATTGTGTTTTATCAATTTATTTTTCTTTTATTCACTTATCACTTTATGAAGTCGCAGAATACAAAGATATGCTTTTCTCATTATTTTCAATTGATTGTAGTGTACATTATATCATTATCTGCTTTCAGTTATGTTAAAAAGTCATCGGATATTTGTTATTATTCGCTATGTGAGGTTTCTTTACAAACGTACAAATTGTTCTTGGTGTTGTTGAAGATGTTAATAAACGGAGTAAAAAAATTATAAAAAAGATAAACAAGAGGATGTAACAAAACTTAAAGCTTTAAATTACTAGTCAGCTGAAAATAAATCAAGATCCATGGTTCTAAGCGCAGGTCTGAGTGCAGTTTATACAGATGCAAAAATAAAATATCAGCAAGAAAATTTGCCACTTTTCAAAGTTTTCCTAAAACCTAATCCTCACTGTATTGTACACAGTACTGCACCACCAAATACACAAAACCTTCAATCTTACAAGCCTCTTTCAAAATGGCTACCATCTTTGCAAAGCATCTTTGAAACATTTTACTATCTTTATTTCATAACCATTCTTTCTTTTTTGTGCACTCTTTTTGACTCATCAGGTAATATTTACATTTATTTGTACTGAACATATTAAAACAGTTGAAGCTTTTTTTTTTCTTAGTATTTCTGGGACAGTTTCCATGGGTTAAAATACTGCTCTGAGAACAGTGGTTTTTAAGCAGGAACAGAGAATTTTCAAATATCACTGTTCCATGGAACAAATCTTTTTTCTCAAACATATAGCATCCACATCATGCAATATTGTTTTCTACTCGTATAACACGTTCTAAGAGTAAAATCCCATCGTAACAAATATTTTTTTAAAGTATGAACAACCTTTTTTTTCCTGCAAATGTCGGCACAATCGATCATAGATGGGCCACTGAAAGTAATATATGTAGCATTATCCGGCCTACTGCACATTACAGTGCATTATACTGTATGTAGCTCCGAATTCAGAAAATCAAAGGGAAAGATATCGCCAATCATAAGTAATTACTGCAGACTTCTACTCAATGCAAATACAGGGATTCATCCTAGCGAACCCAAAAAAGATAAAGAACATTTTATACACATAGATACCACTAAAACTTTACAAAGAAGAGCTACAAAAATTGGTTTCATCTTTGAAACACCTCCCATATCATGATAGATGGAAGAGATTAGATCTCCAACCCTAACATATAGAAGAGCAAGGGGTGATGTGATAGAGGTTTTTAAAATCCTCTAAAATATTTACGATCCAAGAGTTGCAAAACGTCAAAACTCAGCATTAAGAGGTTCCAAATCTTAAAAAGATTCTCCAGCCCCATTGCTCTACCAGTATTCACCACAACTTGTTTTCTTCTTTTTTTGAATAGAATTTGTAAACTTTGGCATTCTCTACCAAGTGTTGCTATGGATACTGACAGCTTAAAGATTTTTAAAAAGGGACTGGACAAGCATTGGTGATTTGGTCCTTCAAGCGTCTAATGCCTTTCATCCAGTATTTATCATAGCTTTATTTATTTAAGTTGGGAACAGTTATCAGTCAAAACAAATGGTAGGTGGGTGCTAAATTGAACATGGGCGCTTGATACGTTGAATACGATATGCATAAACAGGGTTCAGGGGTCATTATTTGTCGACTCATTTTTCGGAAAAGGAGTGATTGACCAACCTGTTCCGACCTCTGCTGTTCTTGCTCCAGTTGATCCATGCGTGCCAGTTCCTGCTGCAACTGTAACCTTTTCTGTTCTAGTTGATGCTCCTCGGTCCAGTCATCATCATCTACAAGAGATAAATATCAAAACAACTGGCTTGAAATATAGACATTTTTACATCGATTTAAGCCAAATGTGATTACTTTAGTACTTTGACCAATCAACTGTTAAGAGAATTTTCCCTTTGTTACCCAATCAACCCGATGCACAGATAGGGTTTTTCCCTTTGTTACCCAATCAACCCGCTGCACAGGTATGGAAGTATCATGTAGCGGGTAAGACTGGATTAAATATTAAGTTTTAAGAATACATAATTTTTGCAAAATATTACCCTGCTCCACTCTTCAATTTTCTTAAGTTGCAACATGCTGTCACAATTTATGGTGCAAAGCCGCAGCATGCTGCCACAATCTACGACTCAAAGCTGCAGCCTGCTGTCACAACTTACGGCGCAAAGTTGCAGCATGTTGCCACAATTTATGGCACAAACGCTGCAGTATTATTACTCTGCTCCACTTTTCAATGCTGAGCACCAAGCAAGAAGACAGCAGGTCCCATTTTAAAAGTGTTTGGTACGACTTGGCCGGGATTCGATCCTATGACCTTCCGACTGGAAAGCTGGTGGGCGCTCTACCAATTGAGCAAACCAGCTGGTAATAGGGATTCACCAGAACTTAGTTCCAGTCGGAGCTTATAATTTTCCTAAGTTCTGGTTCCAGCCGGAACTAGAGCTGTGAAGGTTTAGGGATTTTAGTAAATGTGTCCATGCCCCAAAAAAGAGTGTGTAATGATTACCACGTTAAGTACTGTAATTTTCGGAAATACATCAAAATTGCTTCAAATTTACGATGCGAAGTAAAAAAAATTGCGCAACCAGTATAGCAAAAGTATTGACCCCATTGCCCTAATAGATGCTCGAGTTTTGCTTTCCAAATCGTAAAAAGTGTACTTCTACAGTATAAATCATCATTTTTTATGGAAAATGTGCATGGAAATTCAGTTTAGAAAGAACATATATTTTCCTTTCAATGTCATTTAAACTCAACATTGCGTAACTTTTTGGCCATACTCACTACGGCTTTCAATGTTTCACTGTGAAAATCTTGCATACTATGATACCTTGGCGTAAAACATTTCAAAATTATGCCACCACCCCGGAAGTTCTGAAATATCAGTCCTCTCGAAAAAATGGCCGCCATCTTTGCGAAGCACGTAGAATTTCAGCTCTGTCAAAACCTTTTTATGTTTGTTTAATTTGCAACATTTTTTCTTTCTTGCAAAATTTATTTGACTTGTCAGGTAATATTTACATGTAAATATACTGATTGTAACAATTTAGGTATTTTGACTGTGTGTTTGTTGGTCGAATTTACAGCTTGTAAAACGGGTCTTGATTGAGTGAAATTTAAAGCCTTATTAATTAGGCCTATGGCCTATTGTTAGTTTCACTGTTTACTGCTGCACATTCGCGGTGCATTTCACAAGTTTGCCTACTCAGATTTCGGCGAAATCAAAGTGCAAAGTATCCCCATTCATAGGTGATTACTGTGCATTTGTGATTCTCACAAAAAGGATTATGCTAATCGGATTTACAGTTTGTAAAAAGTCATTGATTGGAATTTTGTCAGCCGAATGTGTGTGTGATTTAAATCATGATTGATCATATTGATTTTCAACAGCAAGACATGACTATGAAAAACGATTCTCGCAATGAAGTATTTAGTAAACGTTTACAAGGATTTGCGAGCGTGTAGCTTGTATACACTAAACGGTCACAGCTCTAGCCGGAATTCGGATTAAATGTTCCACCAGAGGAACTGGAACTTCATAATTTGTTTGTTATGCAATATTCTCCACAACAGCACACATTAATGTTTAAATTTGTATTTGCCATGTCCAAAACTGTGCATCAGCTACTGAATAGATGAAACAAGAATTCCAAAACTAAAAGGTCTGTGGAACTTGTATAATGACCAAATGTGTATTAAAAGCTGAGCAGATCAGTGTGTACTATTTTGAACACAACACTTGCAGGTTTTGAGCTATGGCTGCTTAAAGTTCAATCAGTTTTTAATGTATGCAAAATTTGTGCTGGATGACTGGGCAGACAACTCAAATTCTTTTGTAATTCTTGAAATTTCTTTCCAAAATTGCAGTCACTGAAAATGATGGGAAAGTCTATTCCTGCTAGAATTAAAACAAAATATACATTTGAAAAACAGAAGGATTTACAAAAGAAAATACCCAAAGTAGCCGTGTAGTATGTACAAATTTGCATAAAATATGCATATTGATGCCTGAGATTTCTAAATGCTGTTTAACCGATTTGGTTGAGGTTTGTTTTGCGATATTTTAAAGCAATTTAGCTAATGTTCAATCTACAGTCCATATACAGTACCTTCAACTAATTTTATATCCAAATATATTGACTATTGACCGTTGACCAAAATTGAACATTTTACAGTGTATTAAAAGCTGAGGCATCAATATGCAAATTTATATTCAAATTTGTATTGTTTCACGGGATGACCGTGGTTTTTTCTTAGGTAAAATCCTGTTCTTTAATCCATCAGTCATAATTCTTTAAAGTGGGGCCAGGGCTGCCAGATGCAATAAGAGCTTCCCAGCAAAACCATCGCATGGCTTACGGCCAAATCGGCCAAATATGTTCGAAAAATAAACAAATTACGGCCAAAATTATGCATAAAAGTAACGCGTTAAAATAGACATTTTACTGCGCCCCACTTTGCCTTATTCATGTTTATTTTTTTTCTTGTCCGTAAACTATAATTCATAATTCTTAAATACATTCCTACTTCTATAGGGCTTTGTTTTTTAAATGAAAGACTAAATGCTAATTATGTGACCCTGCCCATTACCTGATGTCAAAAATATAAATGTAACTGCGAAACTTAAGTAAATGGGCCTATTTATCCCTAATGATGGGGCATGCATAACTAACATTGAATAAATGGGTGTTTGTGTAAGGGGGTGGGTGAGGGGGGGGAGGGGGTAGTATTTCTTAGCTTGAACTATTATAATAATAAAACAAAACAGATAGAACAAAATTTGTTTTGTTTAGGCTACGTGGGGGGAGGGGACTGGGAGAGGGGGTCTGTTCTGTGCATTATTAAGTTCCTTTATTGTTGGATGGTAAGTCACAAATACAAGCTTTTCGAATAGAAAAAAAGTAACTTATAACATAACCTATACTGATTTTTTTTAACAATACTGACGTATCCTGCATAAATTTTCTAACGTACTTGCAATAATCATCCCATAAAGAACGGTTATTTCTTATTTTTCCTGAGGTTCATGTTTGCCGGCATATTTTCTATGTTAATTAACCGTAAGATAGTATTGAACGTGTTTGAAAAATATAACAGAACAAAAACCATTGATTTTTTTGGGTATATTATTCACAATGTCCTTAGTGAACGGTATTGGTTAATTTACAACAATTCTAATAGGTTGCAGTACAGAAACAACGCCGAACAATGAATAATGCAGTCACCAATGTTGATTGAGTAGAAAAGTTACATTACTCTGTTCTAAGAAAACATCTTTTTACTGGAAACAACCAAATTGTCTTTCGTTTTTGACCTTACTGGTCAAACTTTGCAACTGATGGCCAATATCAATTCAAATTCACACAAATTATAACTTTACGACAAAAATTAAATTTCAGGGCCATGGTCAAATCTACAGGGCCAAATTTGAGCAATTTGGCCAAATGGCAGCCCTGAGTGGGACAGCAAATTCTGACTAAAAGTTTTACTTTAACTCCAATCAAAGTCTAATAGGTATAGACAGTCCCAATATTTTAGTGAAATTTTGGAAAGAAATTAAACAAATTACATTTTGAAATGTCCACCCAGTCATATACCACAAATTTAGCACAAATTCAAAATTGATCAAGGGTTACTCCAAAAGTGTCATTTTCCAAGTTCTACAACTGTGATCTGTTCAAAATTGAATACTCTTTAACCCGTAAAGTGCGAGAAATGAGTGAACCACATGCTGCCACTCCTTATTCACACGTAAAGGTTAACCACATGCTGCCACTTGGTATTCGCACATAATGGGTTAACCAGCATGCTGCCACTCAGCGTTCGCACTTAAAGGGTTAACCAACATGTTGCCATTCATTATTCGCACATAAAGAGTTAACCAACATGCTGCCACTCATTATTCGCACGTAAAGGGTTGACCAACATGCTGCTACTAATTTTTCGCTTGTAAAGGGTTAACCAACATACAAATAGTCCATAGACCTGTCAGCACATTTATTATCTCCAGATACTCTAAGAAAAAAAGAAAAAAAAAAAAACAGGTAAAACTTACTATCTGACGGCGCCCCACTAATCGCTGGACCCCAATCATCTTCTTTTCCGCTCACCGGGGACCTATCAGAATGCTTGACAACCATGGAATGAATCTCTTTCCTTTTCTTCTTGTCCGAGCTTTCTTTCTCTGAGTAACTTGACCGGGATCGATAATAGTCCTTCTAAAGATCAAAAGCAAAAGGCATTCATAACAACAAAAATCTGTACTCTCATAAGGGAAATTTTAGCCCGTTTCCTATTCTTAAAATTTCTCCTACTACTATTTCTTTCTAAAAAGCATTCATATAGAGAAAAAATTACCTGGTTCTTTGATATCAGGCCAAAATAAGATTTATATTAGTTTCAGATTTTATCTTCCCAAATCCTTAAATCCTTGAGTCAATACATAGCAAAAATTATTTTAAAGAAGAAAATAGAGTGTAGTCTCCTTTCTAATTAGAAACTTACCCCCTTATAGGCCTGAAAAATATGTGATAAGTAATTCCAGATCACTAATATTGACATGAAAATTTTAATTAAAGGATTAGTTCAGTGGTCAAGCATGTTTATCTTATATGAAAGAGGACTTCAAAAAACAAATTAGTGAAGAAAGCATTCAAAAATCTTATTCCATTAAATATTCAAGATATTCAAGTTTAAAGATGTCTTGGTATCATTTGTGTAGAAACAAGTAGAAAACTGAATCAGACTACTTATGATTACCACCTGGAATTTGAGGCTGAATGACATCACAACTAGTTTGACTTCATCACAACTAGTTTGATTTCAGTTTCTACAGAAATGATACCAAACTTTAAACTTGAATATCTCCTTAATGGAATAAGATTTTTGAATGCTTTCTTCACCATTTTGTTTCTTTTGAAGTCTTCTTTCATATAAGATGGACATGCTTAACCACTGAACTAATCATTTAAGGCCTCTTCAAAAGAAGTCAATAATGTCAATCCCACAATTCTATTTTCAAATCTTTGAGAAATGAACCCGATAAAGTGACACCGAAACCATAACTTTTTACCACATATACTGCTTACTCAAGAAATCAAACAAAGAAAACAAAATTTTCAGTTTTTCCTGCAGTTATAAGCACTGGAACCGTGGCTTTTTCCAGGTCTGCTACTTAATTTCAAATATCGTATATTCATGTATTAAGTTAAGTGCCCCAGCTCTAATTAGCACCCACCCAACATTTTTTGACCGATAACATAATTTACTTGATTAATTTAAAGACTTGAAATAAGTTTTGTTACATTGTTCCTTTATTTTGCATCTGATACTCATGATGTTTTTGTGGTGGTTACTGTGGGGCTAGTATAGAACCAGTTCACACAATGCAATTCGAAAATCACACTGAACTAGGCCCCAGAGCATAAGCGCTTACTAGAAGGAAACATTGGGCCTAAAATGTGTGGCAATTCTATTTTCTTAAGCGCTCTGGGGCTTATTACGTCGAATACGGTATGAAAGATGAGCATGGATTAATGGACTTACAGCTTTTCCTTACCTCCTTTTCTGGCACAGGGTCCCTTTTCCCACCACTATCATTTGTCTGCTAAAGGAATCCAATTTTATATTATCCTGCAGCAAAAGGACTGCAGGGGATGCGGATCATCAATGAACCCTTTACTTATCTCAAGATGAAACACCAACTGAGAGCTTGGGTCATCTTTTCACCCATTATATGGAACCCTCAAAGGTGTTGTGTCACTTGAATGCCCCTTTTACAGACATAATTAGCATGAAATCAAGAGAAATATGAGCATAAACCCTGACAACATGGAGCCCATGGGTGTAGCACCATGAACAGGTCATACCACCTTCCCCCCCCCTAAAAGTACACAAGGTAAAAAAAGGTCCAGAAAATCTGCTAAAAGGTCCAGATATTTCTCTCAGCGAACCCCCTAAAGAAATACATTAAGTGTGCTAGCGCATTGAGCAAATTATGTCATCATTGGCATGATTTCAACATGAAATAAAACAAAATGGCAGCGTCCATGTTACAACTTGGATAACTTGATAATGGAATAAAAAATTTATGATGGGGTTTTTGGTAGTTGGGTTTATTTTTTTAATTCTCCATCATATATCAAGCTAGAATATTTGACTTTATGTCTGCTTTAGTTTGGGGAGATTCCATGACCAAAGAGCTTTTATAAGCTATAATAGACTACAAGTCACATCTATCTTGAGATAAGTAAAAAAGTCCAGAAAATATGCTAAAAGTCCAGACATTTCTCTCGGCAACCCCCTCCCCCTCCCTGTAAGTCAAAAGCCTCACTGCACCCCTGGAAACCACCTAAACTAATCAATACTAAGATCCCCTGAAAGGTCATAGTTTACAGCAAAAGGATATTTGCAGGTTATATTTCTGTAAGATTGTAGATTTTCCCGAAGCCAGGGTTAGGTTTTTTACAAGGATAAACAAATTGGAACAAGACTCAAATTGGAAGAAGACTCAAATTGGAAGAAGACTTACAGCAGAGTCCTCTGATGGGGACCTGTCTCTCCGTCTGTCTTTGTAATCAGACCTGCCTTTCTCTGCTCTTTTTGTCTCAACTTTGTGTCTCAAATCGTCATTTCTGCACAGGAAAGTAAATAACAGGAAAACCATTATCATACTATATGTTTATACCTGTAGATCATGAGGTAATAGGGTCTATCAACCCAACCCACAGTGCCCACAATTGTTGGTGAACCCCTAATACATACAAAATAATAATTCACAAAATAATTCAAAATTTGTCAATTACTGTCTAATACAATATTTCATTTGAGTATAAGAAAATATGCTGCAATTCGGATTATTTTATGCTTCCTTTCCGTAGATCTTCAATTTTATGAAATGAAATTCACTGAATGCAAATCCTATGTTAATTCCTAAATCAGTAATCACAACTAACAATATCGTGGCATGGTGATACATTACGATACTTTTGTCCATAATAATGAATATATAGTTTACTCATATCGTGACAGCTCTAACCTCTTAAAATATCGCATTATGAAGATATATCACATGATCACAATATTGTTGTCGATAATAATCAATATCTGATTAACCCATATCGAGACAGTACTTGTTTTAACACTAAACTTGCTTTAACATTAAACTTGCTTTTTTAACTCATTTGGTCATTACAATACCGTACCTCTGGCTCCTTTCATACGGTCCATGCAGAAAATGACATTTTTCCCCGTATGGACAAGAGCCATCACGCAGCCAATTACGGCACTTTTCACGAGGACTGTCTCTCTGGGGAGAAAATATTACAAAACTTATCCAAACATGAGGAAATCTTAACATGGTATGGCTTGTACAACTACTTTTAATATTGAACCAACTTTACAGGAAATTGTGCAAAACATGATGACAAGAATGAGAAAAGGCAATGTAATATTGTTCATGTTAGGATGTGGAATAGAGTTATTCTCACAAAAAATAAAATGTCCCTCCAACCTCAAACAAAACATAAAATGTGTGAAAACATCATAAAAAAAGTTAACAAGGCAATGAAAATAATACAAATTCTCACTGTTACCTAAAACACATATTACCAACAACCCTTGCACCAGTGTTTACAATAAGGTGCAGGAATACATTTTCGGTGGTATTTGTTAGGTCTTTTTAGGTATTTCTGTTATTTCTCAAAAAATAATCCCCCTTTTTTTGAAAATTTCTTTTCCCCCCTTCCCCTATCTCCGACCAACTTTCTTCATTTTGCTTTATTGTGTTACTAGTATCAACTTTACACACCAATTTCCCCATTTTCTACTCCCCATGTCCCACATCCTCCTTTGCTAAACACTCAAATCCAACCCACCCACCCAACCTACCTTACCACATCCATAGATCCACCATCTTCCATCAATCTACATCACTTTCAATCCATGCTTATTATTTACCTACCATTCTCCATTCACATACTGTACCATCCTCCATTCACCTACCTACCAGGCCTCCACTAACATACCGGCCTCCACTAACCCACCATCCTCCATTTACCTACCATCCTCCATTCACCTACCTACCAGCCTTCACTAACCCACCATCCTCCATTTACCTACCATCCTCCATTCACCTACCTACCAGGCCTCCATTCACCTACCTACCAGGCCTCCACTAACCTACCATCCTCCATTCACCTACCTACCAGACCTCCACTAACCTACTATCCTCCATTTACCTACCATCCTCCATTCACACACTGTACCATCCTCCATTTACCTATCCTCATTCACCTACTGTACCTACCATCCTCCATTCACCTACTTACCATCTTCCATTTACCTACTATCCTCCATTTACCTACCATCCTCCACTCACCTACCAACTTCCATTCACCTATCCTCATTCACCTACTGTACCTATCATTCTCCATTCACCTACTTACCATCCTCCACTTACCTACCATCCTCCACTCACCTATCCTCCATTCACCTACTGTACCTACCATCTATGCTATGTTATGTTTCTTCATTCTCTGCAAAAAAATATTCAAAAACTTTCCTCCTTGCACAGTCAGGGAAACTTTGAGATACTGTTTGAGATCTTAATAGTTCTTCAAATTTAGATTTCAGTGGTTTTCTTATTACCAAAATTAAAGGATTAGTTCAGTGGTCAAGAATGTCCATCTTATATGAGAGGACTTCAAAAGAGACAAAATGGTGAAGAAAGCGTTGCAAAATCTTATTCCGTTAGGGAGATATTAAAGGATTAGTTCAGTGGTCAAGCATGTCCATCTTATATGAAAGAGAACTTTAAAAGAGACAAAATGGTGAGGAAAGCATTGCAAAATCTTATTCCGTTAGGGAGATATTAAAGGATAAGTTCAGTGGTCAAGCATGTCCATCTTATATGAAAGAGAACTTTAAAAGAGACAAAATGGTGAGGAAAGCATTGCAAAATCTTATTCCGTTAGGGAGATATTAAAGGATTAGTTCAGTGGTCAAGCATGTCCATCTTATATGAAAGAGAACTTTAAAAGAGACAAAATGGTGAGAAAGCATTGCAAAATCTTATTCCGTTAGGGAGATATTAAAGGATAAGTTCAGTGGTCAAGCATGTCCATCTTATATGAAAGAGAACTTTAAAAGAGACAAAATGGTGAGGAAAGCATTGCAAAATCTTATTCCGTTAGGGAGATATTAAAGGATAAGTTCAGTGGTCAAGCATGTCCATCTTATATGAAAGAGAACTTTAAAAGAGACAAAATGGTGAGGAAAGCATTGCAAAATCTTATTCCGTTAGGGAGATATTCAAGTTTAAAGTTTGGTATCACTTGTATAAAAACGACTGATATCAGACTAATTGTGATGTCATAGCCTCAGATTCCTCAATCTTTGGTATTCTTTCATATTTTATCCTGCCATTTTGTGGCTTAAAAACCATGGGATATGTCAAAAAAGTAGTAAAACTGAATCTAGGAAGGGTATTTATAATATACCACCTGAAAAAAGTTTGAAGAAAAATATTTTAAATAGTGAACAAATTAAATAAACTTTCTTTGAAATATATAAAGACTTTGAGGAATCTAAGGTTGTGACGTCACAAATAGTCTGATTTTAGTCGTTTCTACAGAAATGATACCAAACTTTAAACCTAAATATCTCCCTAATGAAACAAGATTTTAGAATGCTTTCTTTACCATTTTGTTTCTTGTGAAGTCCTCTTTCATATAAAATAAACATGCTTGACCACTAAACTAATCCTTTAAGTGAAATCAGCTACCATATTGGACACAATAAGCACGCAGGGCACTTACATAAATAGAATTGCACCACTTTTTAGGCCCAAAGTTTCTTCATAATAAGCCCCGTGCTCCTGGGCCGCGTACAGTGTGCTATTTGAACTGCAAGTGTAAACAGGTTCTAAACTACAATCTTGGACAAAACTCGTTGAAACATTTGGTGAAAATATGTGATGTTTTTCATGATGCAACTTTTTTGTTGTAAATTATTCCACATTTAAAAACCAGAAATACTGGAAATTTGTTCTGTTGCCTCTTCAATCTCTACTCTTTTTATTGTAATTAATATCTTATAATTTTAAGGACATTTTTATCATTTCATTGACACCGCCAGTGTCCCCCTCCCTTACCTCACTATATCAATTGTCCTTCCCTCCCCCTCCACATTCAATGTTGGCCGTTGTTACTGTTTTTCCTGGAAATAACATTAAGAAAGAAAGAAATTCAACATTAAATAGGTGGTTACAATTCTTGGAAAAAAATTATTAAAAAACATAACACTATAACATATGTAGTTCTCAAAAAGCGGAAGTGTTCCAACAGTTTTGTTCAAGATTGTAGCCCCACAATAAACACCAAAAGAACATCAGGTGCAACATATGCAAATAAAGTAACAAAACTTATGTGAAGTTTTCAGATTATTCAAATAAATTTTGTTATCAGTCAAAAAGTGTTCAGATTAATCAAATAAATTATGTTATCAGTCAAAAAGTGTTAGGAGTGCGCTTATTAGAGAAGGGACCATTAATACGTCAAATATGGTATTTACATTTGATCATGAATAAATCTGACAATTAGGGGTGAAAATACCCTATCAAAAGTATGTTCACTGTAACAAGGCTTCCAAAATAGCTCCAGATTTTCACAGAATTTGTGCCGAAAGAGGAAAGTTTTTAAATTTCTTTTTTAATGGAATGGATTCTTAAAAATAACTTTACTTGTTGCAATCTTTAAGATTTTCATGACCAGGGAACTAAGATTTTTTGGTGAGCATGCGAAGACCAATGCGACCTATGTAATAGCGATTTCGTCCAGGTGACCATCCGTGGTCCACAGTTTTTCCTAAGATTTCCTTAGAAATGTCAAAAAAAAAAGAAGGTTCAAGTTTCTTCAGAGTTCCTCAGAAAAAGTTAAAGTTTCTTCAAATATCCTTATGGAAGGTTAGAATTTCCTAACAAAATGTTAGTTTTTCAGAGACACTTAAGACAGATTGAAGACTATGTTTCCTTAAAAAGTTTACATAACATTTGATATTTCCTTAAAAAATAACTGTAAAATGATACAATTTTCCAAAATTCTTCAGAGATCCTCAAGCGTCTCTCTCGTAGCACTGGAGATTTAAAATCCTTCAAAAAAGTTGGGTACCAATGGTTGTATCAGACATGAATATTAAACTCTGCTTTTATTCATATTGTCATTTGCATAAAGTTGCTGCAGTATATGAAATGACAAAACTGTTTTGTTTAGTGTGCTCAGTCAGGGTGTGACAGGATGTGACTGCATATGGACATAGGGAGGGATGACATGTGAGGCATGGATGGAAGCCATGGATGGGGCTATGTTTGGCATGGATGGGGCCATGTGGAGGATGGATGGGGATTGGGGGCATAAATGGGGGCCATGGATGGGGCCATGGATGGGGGCACTGGATGGATGGATGGGGCTATGGGATTAGGGGGGCCATGGATGGGGCCATGGATGAGGGGCCATGGATGAGGGCCATGGATGGATGGGGCCATGTGGGGCATTGATGGGGCTTTGCATGGGGCATGGATGGGGCCATGGATGGGGGGCATGGATGGGGGCCATGAATGGGGCCATGTGGGGCATGGATGGGGGCATGGATGGATAAGGGCCATGCAGGACATAGGAGAATTATGGATTCAACAAGTCATTTGCATATAAGTTATTATATGAACTGACACTTTTATACAAAGTATGCTCAGTCAGGGACTGTGATAGCTAGGATGAGTCATGGGGACATGGGGTGGGATGGGACATGGGGTGGGATGGGGGGACATGGGGTGGGATGTCATGTGGAACACGAGGTGGGATGTCATGGGACACAAGGTGGGATGTCATGGGGACATGGGGTGGGATGTGGGCCATGGGACATGGGGTGGGATGTCATGGGACATGGGCGGGATGTCATGGACATGGGGTGGGATGTCATGGACATGGGGTGGGATGTTATGGGGGGCCATAGGATGTCATGGGGACATGGGGTGGGATGCCATGGGGACATGGGGTGGGATGTCATGGATATGGGGTGGGATGTGGATGGGGACATGGGGGGATGTCATGCATGGGGCGGGATGTCATGGGGGCATGGGGCGGGATGGATGGGGGACATGGGCGGGATGTCATGGGGACATGGGGTGGGATGCCATGGGGGCATGGATGGGATGCCATTTTTTCTACATTAACAAGTCATGTCATATAAGACATGGGGTGAAATGTCATATGGGACATGGGGTGGGATGTCAATCAGGACTGGGGTGGGATGCCATATGGGACATGGGTGGGATGCCATGTGGGACATGGGGTGGGATGCATGTGGGACATGGGGTGGGATATGCCATGTGGGACAAGGGGTGGGATGTCATGTGGGACATTGGATGGGATGCCATATGGAACAGGGTGGAATGCCATGTAGGATATATGGTGGAATGCCATGCGATGGAATGCCATGGGATGAGATGTAATGTGGGACAAGGGAAGGTATGTGAGACATAAGGTGGGATGCCATGAATAACACAGAGTGCGACATAGGTTGAGATGCCATGTGTGACATAGGGTAGGAGGCTATGTGGGACATAAGGTAGGACATAAGGTAGGAGACTTTAGAGACATGGGATGTGATGCCAAATAGGATATAAAGTTGGATGTCATTGGGACTTTGGGAGGCACACCATGTGGAACATATGGTGAGTTCCAATGTGGAACATAAGGTCGGATGCCATGTGGGACATCAGGTGGGAAGCCACTGATGCTGGACATGATGGGATGCCATGGGGGATATAGGGAGGAATACCATGTGGGACATAGGGAGGGATGTCATCTGGCACATATGGTTGGATTAAAGTGGGACATACATGTAGGATGGGATCCATGTGGGACATAGGGTGGGATGCCATGTAGGTCATAGGATGGGATGCCATGTGGGACATATGGTGTAATGCCACATGGGACAAGGGATGGAATGGTATGTCATGTGAAACATGGGGTGGAATGCCATGTGGGACATGGGATGCCATGTGGGACTTAGTGTGAGATGCCATTTTATAATTGGCCAGGTCATATAATATAGGTGTCAATTTGCATGGGCATGCGAACCATGGCGGTATTTACCATTCTAGTTTAAATAAGAATCAGAATTCAACAAAATAAGCTTGTGAGCTTTGCAGCCCAACAATGATGACCCGGGCCTATGGTTGTCATATTAATCAAGTGTGGCATAGCCTATTTGTTTTAAATTCACTCTTGTCACTGTGCAAGTTTAGGCCTACATGTATCTTCTCTGTTCTTTACTTTCATCCATCCTAACTTCATATACTTGGAAGATTCGTGCACATGAATGGTTTGACAGGCTATGCACACAATGAATACATCAGACCCCTAGCTTTGCTGTTTTACAGGGGTGGCCTGCCCCTCCATGGGCCCACCCTACCTCTGGGGTGTGCCCTTCCCCAGAGTCCACCCTGCCCCTCATAAGAATTTTTTTTTTTTTTTTATTTAGTTTTTTTCTTAAACTTAGTTATCTTAATTAACCTCATAAATGAATACCTTACATGGACACAGAACACAGAATAATAGCATACTGTAGTAAGCAATTATCTTGTTTGGCTCATGAGTGGTCCTTATCAATATCAGTCAGAATAATTTCATTCTGAGGTATGATTATAGCTAAAACCCCAGAGCTTCTTCACCATGGAATTAAGCCTTAAGGGGCTCCTGGACTCCACACCAAAAACATTGAGCGCTTAGCGCATGCATTAATGTGCCCCTCAGCAAATCTAGCACTCTGCCTCTTTTTAAAGAATTAGTTCAGTGGTCAAGCATGTTCATCTTATATGAAAGAGGACTTTAAAAGAAACAAAATGGTGAAGAAAGCATTCAAAAATCTTATTCGGTTAAGGAGATATTCAAGTTTAAAGTTGGTATCATTTCTGTAGAAACGACTGAAATCAGACTAGTTGTGACATCACAGCTTTAGATTCCTCAAAGTCTTTATGTATTTTAAAGAAAGTTTATTTAATTGTTTTCACTATTTAAATTATTTTTCTTCAAATTTTCTTCAGGTGGTATATTATAAATACCCTTCTTAGATTCAACTTTATTACTTTTTTGACACATCCCATGGCTTTTAAGCCACAAACTTGCAGGACAAAATATTATAGAATACATAAAGACTTTGAGGTATCTGAGGCTATGACATCACGGATAGTCTAATTTCAGTCATTTCTACACAAATGATACCAAACTTTAAACTTGAATATCTCCTTAACAGAATAAGATTGTTGAATGCTTTCTTCACTATTTTGTTTCTTTTGAAGTTCTCTTTCATACAAGATAGACTTGCATGACCCCTGCACTAATCCTTTAAATCAAGCTAGGGGTCTGTTAACACAATTACAATGCGTCACCTGCGTAATCAATTATGATAGTAACAATGCCATCACGAAACGCTTAATACAACCCAGACGAAAACACATGTACGACGTACAGACACGCGTAACATCAACAACCAAGTCAATCTCCACGGCCTTTAATAACCAGTTGTGGTGCACTAGTTGCATGGAAATCCACCAGAAAATGAACCTGGGATTGCTAGCTCACTCGATGTGACCTTTGTTTAAATTTTGTTTTGATAGCTTAGGCCATCATTACATTTCATTTATTCGTTTACATAATAAAACGTCCTTCATCCTAACTTCAGTGATAGCAGATGGATGTGTGTGTTCGAGTGAGAAGGAAAAATTGCTGTTTTTAATGGCTGAACTGGACCAGTAATTTTTAAGATAACTATCTTTAAGGATGTAAGTTATTGCACTTAAGTAAGAAATATTTGTCTCCTTACCCCAGGAAGCGTCATTTGCACGATTTCGAAAGTAAGTTTTAGTTCCTAGGTCCAATTGTTCGAAATTGGTTGCTAAATTAGGTGGAATCGAACATATTATGTAGTGCACGAAATTAGAGGGTGCACAAAATTAGGGGATGCACGAAATTAGAGGGTGCACAAAATTAGGGGGTGCACAAAATAAGGTTCAGTTACCATACTAAGTTAGTAGTCAGATGCAAGTGACTAGGCTAGCTAGGTCACAGGTGTTTCTAGTGCTATGACAACCTATAAATACAAAGGTAGGTCACTTTCTAACGTGACTTTCGAACCGTATATGAAAATTCTTTTTTTGACCACTTGCGAATCTTATTTACATTTTTTGACTCAACTCACAGTTGCTGGAGACTCCCTTCTTCGTTTATAAGCCACAGTATTTGTTCTTTATTTCTAATGAGATTTACAAACGATAGATTTTCTACAACATTAGTCATAAGAGTGTAAAAGCCCAACAATTTGCTGCAAACCAGTTGATGTGCTGCTTCTTCATGACGTCATTGCAATATTTCTTTGGTTTGCAACAAATTGTTCGCAACAAAATCATATACAGTTCGAAAGTCGCCTCAGAAAGTGACCAACCTTTTTATATGTAGCATATACATGTATATATTAGGCCTAGGCCTAGGCCTATGCTATGTAGTAAATATATATAGCTTGCCATAACCCTGGGAACACAGTGTGAGCTAGGTTGCCATAACGTTATGAACGACTGTGGTGGCGGTGATGAATTCTGCACGTACTTCTTGCTTACAATCTAGGGCCTACTTATTTTGGATAAATGTATTCTACCTCTCGTGTTCCTCCTGGTCCAAGACGATCGAAAACACTCGCCCTTGGTCTCATACTTTCAGAAGAACTCGATTTTGATGAGCCTTCGACGGTGACTCTACGAGGCATAGTCAAGAGTTAGATTTTCCCCCTTTTTATATATATAAGTGCGACAGATAAGATAAAGAAAATGTTTTCAATTATTAAAAAAAATCCTCAATCAACATGATATTAGTCAAAATAAGCTAGTTTTCGCGATAAGAAGAGTCGAACGATCGTTTTAATTCCCAACGTTTGCAAGTTTCATACCTTCCTCCAGGGCAGCGCCATTTTGAAATGATGGCAGCAGAACACTACCAGAGAGCGTGACGTCATTCGCACTATACCACGTACGGCGGCCTTCGGCCTATAAGTATAAGAAATATAGTCCGAATGACGTCACGCTTTCTGACACTTTTGTATTGTGTCCCCATTCTGGATTCCTATGCATTTTATTTTCTAAACTTCCACAGAAATGATACTAGGGTACAAAAATGTTGGATAAAGAAATATATATCAAAATGTATTGTGCCTGACCTAAATTATGCATATTAATGAGGTCAATAAAAAAGGCCGCCATTCAAAGAGGGCATTAAATCAAATTCATAAAACTCCAAAAACTGTAAGAGGTAGGGACCTGAAATTGTTTACAGATATGCAGGAAACATGTAAAAAGAACATAAAGTACACTGGTATAACTAGATATTCCATATTTTAAGTTATACAAATTTTGCTTCAATATGATGAAAAAAGGTCGAAAACTAGTACCTAAATAAATATTCATGAGTTAGACATCGGGGTACTTTAATCATAACAGGAGTTGTTAGACATAATGTTATGAATAAGTCTGTCAAATTTCATATCAACCAGACCTAAATTAAGGAAGTAGTTCGGTTTTAAAGATTGTTATTCCATCAAAAATACCATTTTGAAAAAACGGCAATAAACATTGCTTATATTTAAAAAAATTGCATGACAAATATACAGTACTTCCGTTCCAATATTCCATGCTAAAATGCACTTGCTTCATATATATATATATATATATATATATATATATATATATATATATATATATATATATATATATATATATATATATATATATATATATATATATATATATATATATATATATATATATATATATATATATATATATATATATATATATATATATATATATAAATATATATATATATATATATATATATAATATATATATATATATATATATATATATATATATATATATATATATATATATATATATATATATATATATATATATATACATATATATATATATATACATATATATATATATATATATATATATATATATATATATATATATATATATATATATATATATAAATATATATATATATATATATATATATATATATATATATATATATGTATAACAAACAAAATAGGAAAAAATGGCAATGTTTCTAGCCAACAGATTATTATATATATATATATATATTATATATATATATATATATATATATATATATATATATATATATATATATATATATATATATATATATATATATATATATATATATATATATATATATATATATATATATATATATATATATATATATATATATAACAAACAAAATAGGAAAAAATGACAATGTTTTTAGCCAACAGATTATTATTATTATATATATATATATATATATATATATATATATATATATATATATATATATATATATATATATATATATATATATATATATATATATATATATATATATATATATATATATATATATAGTACGCTAAATACCACGCACAACACACACATTCACACGCGCATACTGTTTGAGTATGTCGTTCAAAGTTATCATGAGTATTGTAATTCACACTGTGAAGAAGGACGTGTCCAAAACTTGTGTGATTATAAAATAAAGTTGATTCAATAGACGTCATCATCTTCCTGTATTTTGCTTTTACTTTCATGGAACAACACGTGTATTTAAGGAATCAAGTAGATGGTGCCGAGGTCTCTACTGCTCATTCAAAACCGGCTATGACGTCACAGGGGAGGCTGAGAGGCCCGAGGCGCAGCCGAGGGCCTCTGCCCCCTGTGACGTCATAGCCGGTTTTGAATGAGCAGTAGAGACCAAGACACCTTCTACTTGATTCCGATTCATAAATTCTGACATAAAATAAAAAAAGAAAAGAAAAATGCAAACAAATTTGAATCATGTTGATAACAAGTTTATTCTCCTAACACATTAAAATTGATTCACTTAACAACAAGATGATAACACGAATATACGTGTACGTACGGTCGCGAGCAGCAAAAAAAATAGGCTACTATTTTGTTTTGGCGTTGAAATATCCAATTTTCATTATAAACCAATAACTACAGGGATAATGTATACAACAAAAGTGTAAAATTGAGGTGTATGATCTGAAAGACACATTGAAAAGCAACAAGTGGAGATTCATTGTTGATCAACAATTTTAATTCTCCCAACTTGTTTATAGAAATTCACGTGGAAGCTCAAGCCATGTCTCGATACTTCATTCGAACATGGGTAATTAACCAATCAGATGCAAGGATTTCCTTAAAGTATTTATGAATTACTATTCAATACTCTTGAATGCACTTCATAGATATATAGATAGATATATATATATATATATATATATATATATATATATATATATATATATATATATATATATATATATATATATATATATATGTATATATATATATATATATATATATATATATATATATATATATATATATATATATATATATATATATATATATATATGTATATATATATATATATATATATATATATATATACATATATATATATATATATATATATATATATATATATATATATATATATATATATATATATATTTATATATATATATATATATATATATATATATATATATATACATATATACATATGTACATATATAAATATACATATATGTATATATATATATATATATATATATATATATATATATATATATATATATATATATATATATATATATATATATATACATATATACATATATATATATATATATATATATATATATATATATATATATATATATCCATATATATATATATATATATATATATATATATATATATATATATATATATATATATATATATATATATATATATTGCCTTTCTTTGCAGCTATATTTCTTGTTCTGTTGCTTTCTTCTTCATAGATTTAGCTTTTCTCTCTTGCTTTTCTGTTTTTTGATATGTCGATCGTCACAGTTTTTCAAAAATTGTTGAGTATAAAATCAAACTTTAATACCCATTTTCAAAAGAAAAAAAAAACCTTTAGCTTTAGCCATGTCACCATCATTGAACTGCTTGTTTCTAATCTCTTCTTAAAAACAAATATTTCCTTTGGCCACTTAAACCAAATAACACTATGGAATAACTCATTAGTATTTTGGGTGCCACCAGGGTTGTTGTCAGATGTTGGAAATAAATAGAGTTAAGAAAGGACAGAGGTCTAAATGTGGGGTATATAGGGGAAGGGGCGCCCGATACGCCGTCTTTGGGTGTGGGGTATATAAGGAAAGGAGCAGCCGATATGCCGTCTTTGGGTGTGGGGTATATAGGGAAAGGGGCAGCTGATGCGTCATTTGTCTTTCATGTCTTTGGGTCGAATTTCGGGCATTTGGCCCAGGGCATTTTACAACTTTGTCCTATACGCTGAAAAAAGTCCGTCACATACTGAAAAATGTTCTCCCTATATTTACCCGACTGCCTGAACGGGTCCAACTTTCAACGATGTTATTCTTAAAGGACACTGTCATGTAGCAGTTTCACATATGTGAAAGAGTATTAAATCCTTAATATAATGCCCTTTTAAATAGTTAAAGCTTTAAAAAAGCTTAATTGGTTTTTGAGATATGGTCAATCAAATTTTCTAGATTTCAGAATTTGGGCAAATTAGTAATGTCATCAAAAGAACCCAGCTCAATATTCTACAGTAATTCTATAAAAAGTGTTCATCAACTGTTCGCCAGCTAAGAATTTCAGTTCTTCACCTGTTGCTGCAAAGGTATAATTTTGAAGTGTCAAAATACACAAATGGTATCACATGTTGAGTTTCCAAATATATTTTTTAAAGGATTGAGAAACAGAATTTGCAAAAACTATGGAAGATGTGTTCATCTGTCTATATCAACAATTATTGCGCAACGAGCATCAATCATTGCGCAACAAGCATCAATTATTGCGCAACAAGCATCACAAATGCTGGAAATGACCAGTTTTTACCCGATATTGATGTTTTTAACTGTATTAATGGTCCATTGTAAATTGTCACGAAATAAAGCTTAATTTGACTGTAGATTTTACTATTCTTTAGCTAGTGATTATTTGCATCGCTTTGAAAACTGTTGGGCGATGAGTTTGCTATACTATATCCTCTTCAACTGTTCAATCATTGGCGTGATTTAGGAGGAGGGAAGGGGAAGGGGGAACTTGCCCTGCACTTTTTCCGAAATTGTATATTTTCTATGGTTATTTTTTTGCATTTTAGCGTGATTTTGCCTCCCACTTTTGACTTTGCCCCCACTTTCAGCAGTCAAATCACGCCCATTTGTTCAATATCATGTTTTTGACGAAATTATCAAAACTGGAATTGCCCTTGGAACAAAAATATTAAAAACATCTTGTCCTTATTTCTTACTTCTACTTTTTTCTTACTTAAAAAGTACAGAAATAAAGGCACAACATCATCAATAATTACCCAAAACACAGAATTCTAAACTTTCTTCCACAACAAACGCAGTAACATGAGAAGAGTGTTTGCCTAAAAAGTACAGCGCATGGATTCTTAGTTACTTCCAATATATCAAACCATAAAACAGTAAAAATTAAACTTGAAAACTTCCATGTGAGCTTATTGGTCATTTGGTCCGTTTTCGTTGGTGTGTCTTGTATACTACAAGCAAATAAAAGATTAAAAAGTGATGAATATAATTTAAGTGTATTATGACTTATAAGCTTTAATTGACAAAAGGCAGTTTTGGCAGAGGGGCATAAAAACAGAAAAGAAATAAGATACCAAGAAATGAATAAGAAAATTTGTTAATATAGAAGATACTTAATTATTTAAATCAAGAAACTAAAACAATAATAATTTGAGTTGGATGAAAAACTAAAACATAAAGAACAATATAAATGGTTAAATAAGATACAAAGATCGTTGTCAAATAAATTTCATGTGAATAAATTATTAAACACGATTGATACAAGTATTTGTACAGACAGTTGAAAATAAAAGCCTTAATACCGGTTTTAAACTGTTAAATACATCAACATGCAGAAGAGTGTGTGGTAATTTTTGTGAATTAATGGCGAGGACATTCCAAAGTCTAGGGCGAAAGCTGAGAAGGATCTATCTCCAAATGACTTGCAGCGTGTACCTGGGATATCAGGAATGAAATTATTGCATTGTATTAGGGAATAACGATAGGGTTGAGCATATCTTTCAGATAAGTGGGTGCAATGTATTTAGTGCTGTGTATTTGAGTTAGAAGTGAAATTAAAATGGATAGTTCTTTCATGAAGTAAATTAAATGTAAGGAATATACTACTAAACTTGTCTAACTTTGAAATAACACGGGCTGTGCCGCTGCCACATGCTGGATCCCCTGCGAACGATTGATAAGAACTGAATATGCTCAGTCGAGAAATGGATGCTGACATGCTGGAATATGATTAAATGAATAAGTAAGTGAAAGGTAGAAGGAAATGAATAAGGAAATAGGCACTATAATGATAACAAATATGAATATGGAATACAGGCATGCATTAAAGATCGAACGAATGAGAAAGTGAATAAGGAAGAAGAAAATAAATAAGGAAATGGGCAATAGAATGATAACAAGAATTATAAACTGAATAAGGAACTAGAAAATCAATATTGAATTAGGAACTAGGAAATAACTATACAAGAATCGGTATATAGCGAGCGACGAATTAGGAAATAGTAAATATCGAATTAGGAACTAGGAAATAATGATAAACCGATAAAAGAAAGGGTACATAGTGAGCTACGAATAAGGAAATTATATAAGATAGGAACTAGGAAATAACGATAAAAGCACAGATATATATGGAGCAACGAATAATGAAATATTAAATATCATATTAGGAACTAGAAAATAACGATGAAGAGTTAAAAGAACAGGCGTATAGTGAGCGACGAGTAAGGAAATAATCAATATCGAATTAGGAACTAGAAAATAACGATAAAAGAATAGGTATATAGGGATGAACGAATTAGGAAATAGTCAATATCGAATTAGGAACTAGAAAATAACGATAAAAGAGCAGATATATAGGGAGCAACGAATTAGGAAATAATCAATATTGAATTAGGAACTAGGAAATAACTATACAAGAATAGGTATATAGCGAGCGACGAATTAGAAAATAGTAAATATCAAATTAGGAACTAGGAAATATTGATGAACAGATCAAAGAAAGGGTACATAGTGAGCTACGAATAAGGAAATAATATATAATAGGAACTAGGAAATAACAATTAAAGAGCAGATATATATCTGTATGTGGAGCAACGAATAATGATAGTAAATATCAAATTAGGAACTAGGAAATAACGATAAACAATTAAAAGAACAGGCGTATAGTAAGCGACCAGTAGGGAAATAATAAATATCGAATTAGGAACTAGGAAATAACGATAAACACTTAAAAGAACAGGTATATAGCGCGCGACAAATGAGTAAATAGTGAATATTGAATTAGGAAGTAGGAAATAACGATAAAAAGAAAGAAAAAACAAGTGTATAGTAAGCTACGAATAAGGAAATAGTCAATTTCAAATTAGGAACTAGGAAATAACGATAAAAGAACAGATATATAGGGAGCAACGAATAAGGAAATAGTCAATATCAAATTAGGAACTAAGAAATAGGCGTAATCGGCCAGTGTGGATGTCTAGGTAGGTTTTGCAGGCTGTTCGGAAAAAGAAGAAGTTGTGGCGTTGTTATGCGGAGTTTGCTAGGTATAAGGATCATGAAAAGTTCAGAAAGGCTTCCCACATAGTATCCCCATGGTTTAATAAGAGATACTAAAGTGCTGTTTGAAAAACGTTTGTCAAAAATGGTTAAGATTAATCCTAAGTCGTTTCATTCTTATATTCGCTCAAAACAAAAAACAAGGAGGTTGTTGGTCCCCTTCAGGGTAATGATGGTGTTACTATTAATAGTGGTAAGGATATGGCTGAGTTTTTGAATGACTACTTCGTGTCTGTTTTTACTAAGGAGTCCCCTACTGATGATGTTGTAGATTATCGTGTGCACTCTCCAGTATCCATTTAGAATGTTGATTTTTCAGTTGTCTAAAAAGTTGAAGAGTTTGAACTAAAACAAAGCACCCAGTCCAGATGGTATACATCCTGCTGTCTTACGTGAGTGTTCTTTCTGTTCCCCGGAATATTATCTTGTCAAAGTGCTTTGATGTTGGTGTTCTTCCTAGTGACTGGAAAATTACTAATGTCACTCCTATTTTTAAAAAGGGTGACCACAGTTTGCCTTGTAACTATAGGTTAGTGAGTCTTACAAGTGTTGTGTGCAAGGTCATGGAGTCCATTGTTAAGGATGTTGTACTAGATCATTTACTGGATAATGGTTTATTGAATTTGTCCCAGCATGGGTTCTTACTTAAGAGGTCTTGTGTTTCTAATTTATTGAAGTTTCTTGATGATGTTACTCACCTAGTTGATTCTGGTCATAATGTGGATGTTATCTATTTAGATTTCCCAAAAGCATTTGATAAGGGTCCGTTAGGCAGGCTCATGTTGAAAACAAGAGCGTTTGGTGTTAAGGGAAAGTGTGCCAGTTGGGTATATTCTTGGTTATTTGACAGGTCACAAAGAGTTGTTGTTAATGGTGAAGTACCTCCATGGAAGAAGGTTACAAGTGGTGTTCCTCAGGATTCTGTGTTGGTCCGCTTCTTTTCTTAATCTTCATTAATGATATTGTAATTTCCCTTGGCTCCAGGGTTTGTAAATTTGCTGATAACACTAAGCTGTACAGGATTGTTGATGATGCTAGGAATTCTTCACTTTTGCACACTGATCTGGATAAGTTAGTTCCTTGGTCCCAAACATGGCAGATGTCATTCAATGTTGATAAATGCAAAGAGCAATTTGGCTTTTAATTACTGCATGAATGGTTCAAATCTTGGTTGTGTTGATCAAGAAAGGGATCTAGGTGTTGTCATTACTAGCAATCTGAAGCCTTCTAAACAGTGTGCTTTAGCAGCAGCAAGAGCAAATAGGATGATTGGTTTGGTTAGAAGATTTTGTTTGTTTGTTTGGTAGAGAGGTTGTTCTTAATTTGTGTATGCAGTTAGTCAGGCCTCACCTTTTATGAGAAGAATAACTTCATTTTAGAGCAGGCTTAGCGATGAGCCATTAGACTTATTCCCGATGTAAGGAATCTCTCTAATGAATCTAGGTTTCGAATTCTTGGTTTGACCACGCTTGAGTTGAGAAGAGTACGTGGCGATATGATTCAGGTTTTTAAATTCCTATCTGGTAGTGATGCTTTGACTTCCTGTTATTTCTTGCATGTTTCAGCTAATCATATTGGAAATAACGATAAGCAGATAAAAGAGCAGGTATATAGCGAACGACGAATAGGGAAATAGTCAATATCAAATTAGGAACTAGGAAATAACGATAAATAGAACTGGTATATAGCGAGCAACGAATAAGAAAATAATCAATATCGGATTAAGAACTAGGAACTGGGAAATTGGGAAACGGCGAATTAGGAACTACACTCTTAGAAAAAAAGGTTTTACTTGAAACCTTTACGGTTCTACAGCTTGTCACGTGTTTGGAACCCAACATGGTTCTTCAAGGAGCCGTAGGTATGTGTTTCCCATGGAACCTCAAATTCTCCGAATCCAAGGTCTCCCGTGGAACCTTTTATGGGTTTTATAGCTTGTCACGTATTTGGAACCCACTTAGGTTCTTCAAGGAACCGTCAATGTAGGTTCCCCATGGAACCTCAAAACCACAGGAAATACGGTTCTCCGTGAAACCTTTGGGGTTCTTTATATATGTTCATATTCTTCATGTGTTTTTTATTGAAAATCATGGGACTGGAGCAATTCAAATCCATCATGTGTTAAGGCGAGGTGCATTTTGTACCATAATTAAAGGAATATTCCTGTGAATTTTCATATATGATAGAAAGCAAGTGAAGAAACAAATTGGTGAAAAACCCATGTTAGTATCTTTTTCCGTTTAAAGCCAAGATAAATTCTTAATTAAGCCTATACAGATGTAGGTTCAACAAAAATAGTTCTTTTATTTAAAGTGTAAGGCACGTGTCATAAGCAAGTCTGGGCAAAGCATCTGTTTGAGTAAAGTGCATACTCAATATATGAGCAAAAAATTCCAGTAATTTGGAAAGAGGTAGGCCTTATTTGTGTTGAAAGAGATACGTACAAATTGTCGTGAGGGTAAAATTATGACAATATTTCACACTGCAAGGCACTGGTGAAAATCTTTAAACAATTGAAGTAAAATAACTCCTTAACACAATAAGATATATCAACATGGTTTTTCCAGTGCGTGTTTAATTCTTTTTTTACAGTCCTATAGGCTCTATCACATAAATTAAAATTTCATGAGATTATTCTTTTAAATTTAAACCAATAATCGCAACCAGGCTCTTTCAATGTGACGATATGTCTTTGAAACTTTGTCTAATCTGATGTTGACAGTATAGTGCAGCTTAATTGAGGGCGACGGACTGACTAACTGATCAACTTTACACTGATATCTCATTGAAAAATGCGCACTGCTTGACGACGACGAGTGAACACACAATTACAATGACGGGGTCGTCGCCTGCGTATTCGGTTATGATAGTACAAATGCTATCACGAAACGCTTAATACGACCCGGACGAAAACACAGGTACGACGTACGGACAGACATAACATCGACAACCAAGTCAATGTCCACGGCCTTAGATAACCAGTTGTGGTACACTGGCGTGTCTACCCACCCCAGTATTGAACCCGGGGCCTCGTGGTCTGTAGACAGGTATGATAACCGCTACACCACAGTAGGTAGATAGGTAGATGCTCGCGGCATCAATTCATTTATATATATAATTTGCGGACGTTGGGGCAATAGGTATTTAACGTTCATTGATTGGCTGATATCCTAATCACATTGTTTCATGTACGTGGCATTATTTTTAAAGTTTGTGTTAGAAACTTAAATTCCAATTTCAGTTTTATCCAAAATTTTGATCATGATTTTTTTCCCTTTATATGCGATTTTGCTAAGATGATAATCTAAATTTCTGCAAGGTATCTATGTTAAGAATGCGTGTGTTTTATTTTTGTTTTTTACGGGATCAAACATTCTATAGTCAATACTAGAAACAAAATTTATCTGAAAATACTGCATTTTTATTATCACAAACTAATTTTTTTTCAAAACAATTGTATATTTGAAATAGAATTAAGATCTAAAAATTCAAGAAATTATTTGTCAATTACGTGAGATGCTTTTCTGAAAATTACAGAAAATTATAAGGAACCCAGATTTCACCTGCCACAATGAATCGGACCCTGACCAACCAAAAAGAAGTCTCATGCCTCTCAAAGAACCCCAATTAAGCTTCTGTAAAGGACCTTAGGGTTCCACTAAAAACCTTGAAGAACCGTTTTGCTAAGAGTATAGGAACTAGGAACTAGGAAAAAACAATAAAATAACAGGTATATAGCGAGCGACGAATAAAGAAATAGCCAATATCGAATTACGAACTAAAAGAAGTAGGAAGCAACGAATAAGGAAATTAACAATATCGAAATAGGAACTATGAAGTGGCGAATCAGGAACTATGAGCTAGCGAATTAGCAAACGGCGAATTAGAAACTAGGAACTAGGAATTGTGAGCGACGAATATAGCGTGCAACGAATAAGCCTCGAATTAGGAACTAGGAACTGGCGAATTAGGAAACGGCTGATTAGGAACTAGGTTATAACGATAAAAGAACAGGTATAGCGAGCAACGAATAAGGAAATATTCAATATCGAATTAGAAACTAATCAATATTGAATTAGGAACTAGAAAATGGCGAATTGGAAAACGGCGAATTAGGAAATAGGAACTAGGAACCAACTTCACACACCCATATATCTATAACAAATTTTCACTCGTTTCTGCAATATTCGCGAAAAAGTGAAAAATTAAGCCCCAATTAGAAACCTATTAAACGAGAAAGCAATCCATGGAGTTGCTGATCTCATCACCTTAAGCATACAGTCTAGTGGGGGAAATAGCTAACACGGTCCTAGCTCTGTGACTTTTGGCACAAAATGTACAAATTAGTACATAATTACCCCTATAATCATATTTGACCTCTGACCTTGACCCCTATTACTGAAATAACATCTGAAATGTGTCACATTTATCGTACCAGGCTACTGTATGGCACCCTTCATGCTCAAGTCACACTAGTAAACCATTCTATAACAAGAGGGGAAAATGGTGAAAAGTGGTAAATAGCTTTGTGACCTTTTGATGACCTTTTGACCCTAGAGTCTACGAGACACAAATTCATTACGAAGGTATCATGGTGTTACATAGTGTTAGCATAGGTCTTGTACCTTTTTAGTTTTAAATGCCGCAAAATAGTATGCATAAAAAACATTTATTTGACTCATAACCTCTGACCTTCTGACCTCCAATTTTATTAAGTTTTTGTTAGAATGTTTAATCCTATCCAACTATGTAATTTGTAAAAGTAACCAGATACAACCATCACCCAAAAACTTGTTTAATTTGACCTGTAACCTTTGACCTTTGTACCCCAAAACCTTGTAGACATGATTACCCAACAAAAATTGCATATTTGACCTATGACCTCCGACCCTTGATCCTTATTACTGAAACAACATCTGAAATTTGTCACATTTATCGTACCCTACTGTAAGGCACCCTTTATGCTCAAGTCACACTTGTAAACTATTCCATAACAATAGGGGAAAATGGTGAAAAGTGGTCAATAACTTTGTGACCTTTTGATGACCTTTTGACCCCAGAGTCTACGAGACACAAATTCATTTACCAAGGTATCATGGTGCTACATAGTGTTGGTATAGGTCTTGCACTTTTTTAGTTTTAAATGCCTCAAAATAGTATGCATAAAAAACATTTATTTGACTCATGACCTCTGACCTTCTGACCTCCAATTACTTTATTTTTTTGTTAGAATGTTAAACCTTATCCAAATATGTAGTTTGTAAAGGTAACCAGATACAACCATTACCAAAAACTTGTTTAATTTGACCTGTAACCTTTGACCTTTGTACCCCAAAACCTTGGAGACATAATTACCCCCCAAAATCGCATATTTGACCTATAACCCTAACCACCAAAACAACATCTGATTTTTTTTAGTATTTATCTTACCCCAGTAGGCCTATATAACACCACCCATGCTAGATCACTATTACCATTTCAAAATAATAGGTGGGGGTGGGAAGGGGGAGGGGGAGGGGGACGCTGGTTAAAAGGGGTCACTAGCTTTGTGACCTTTAACCTTTTGACTCCAGACTTTACGATACACAAGTTATATGAACTACAGGATCATGATACAAACATAGGATTGGTATAGGTCTTGCACTTTCTGAATTAAAAGTGGCACAAAAATGTACAAATTAATACATAATTACCCCTAAATCACATATTTGACCTCTAGCCCCCGACCCCTGATCCCTATTACTGAAATAATATCTGAAATTTTTCACATTTATCGTACCCTACTGTATGATATCATTCATGTTCATGTCACACTTACCATTCCATAACTATAGGGGAAAATAATGATAAGTGGTCGATAGCTCTGTGACTTTTGACTTTTTGACTCCAGAGTCTACAGGACAAAAATTCATGTTCCAAGGTATCATGGTACATCACAGGGTTGGTATAGGTCTTGTACTTTTTTAGTTTAAACTGCCGCAAACTTTTGCATAAAAAGGACTTATTTGACTGTTGACCAATGACCTTTGACTATTGACCTCCAAATATTCCTATTTTTTCTTAGAATGTTAAACCCTACCCACTTATGTAATTTGTAAAGATACAAAGTAATTCTTTGAAAGATACAGCCACCACCAAAAATTTGTTTCATTTGACCTGTGACCTTTGTACCCCAAAACCTTGGAGACAAAAGTACCGGGCCAGTGGTACCCATCCACCAATTTTGGTTTATGTGTGTATTACTGTTTTTGAGTTATGAGCAACACAAGATTAACTGTTGCATACGCACACACGCACATACACACACACACATACACAAACACAAACAAACGCACAGACAGACGCAGAAATCACAAAATGTTGTCTTGTTCCAAAAACTTTTGACCCCTAACACCTAATATGAGGTCATCATCACTGGTGGGTCCCACAACCCCCCTTAATATGAAGGTGGGGGGAAGGGTTGGCCATGTAGTGTGGAAGGTATAAGCAGTTATTTGCCTATACAGCAAAGTGACTACACTATCTCATCCCCACATATATGGATATGTGGGTGATGAAATAAAAAGGTGTGTGATGTAAGAATAAGGACACAGCGAGGACTACAATGCATAACTTCCAGTGTCACTATATCACACATTGACCTAGGCTATCTCAAAACATCAGTTTCATTGAATGAGACATCAGAATATCGCTTAATTAGCGCTATGCTAACTATTTTAGGTCATTTTCTCATGGATACAGAGGAAATATCGACTCAAGTTCCGATACACTTCAGAATTTGAAGTGACACAATAATTGCACAAATTAGTACATAATTACCTTAAAATCACATATTTGACCTCTGACCTCTGACCCTTGACCCTTATTACTGAAATAACATCTGAATTTTTTCACATTTATCATACCCTACTGTATGGCACCCTTCATGCTCACGTCCGAGTCACACTAACCATTCCATAACTATAGGGGGAAATGTTGAAAAGTGGTCAATAGCTAAGTGACCTTTAACCTTTTGACCCCATAATCTACAGGACACAAATTCATGTAGCATGGTACCATGATACTACATAGGGCTGGTATAGGTCTTGTACTTTTTTAGTTTAAAATGCCGCAAACTTTTGCATAAAAAGGACTTATTTGACCTTTGACTCATAATCTTTGACCTTTTGACTTCCAATTATTTAATTTTTTTGTTAGAATGTCAAACCCTTTCCACTTATGCAATTTGTAAAGGTAACCAGATACAACCATTACCAAAATCTTGTTTAATTTGACCTGTGACCTTTAGCCTTTGTACCCCAAAACCTTGCAGACATAATTACTCCCTAAAATCGCATATTTGACCTTTGATCCTAACCATCAAAACAACATCTGTAATTTTTAGGCATTGTATAGGTCTTGTACCGTTTTAGTTTAAAATGGCGCAAAATTTTGAATAAAAAACAGTTATTTGACCTTTGACCTATAACCTTTGTCCTTTTGACCTCGAAATATTCTTAGTTTTTGTTAGAATGTTAAACCATATGTATATGTGGGTGACGCGATAAAATACATCAACATCATTTTGTATAAAAGGATTTTCAAGCGCATACCCATTACCCCATCCCCATGCCACGAAACACGGTGTAGATCCATATGATAAAGTGGAGGATAAGAAAGGTGGGGAAGGGGGGGGGGTGATATATCAATCTTGAATGTGTGTTGTCGTACAGGACAAAGAGCGAGTTTTGCGGCTTGAGGTACGTCCAGGGTGGAAAAGCCCTCAGAAGCTCTGCAAAGTTGTACATTTGGGACACGAATAGATCCCGAAAAAACAACAAGAATGCTAAGATACCATTCAAAAATCATGTAAAGTATACGTATGATAACAATTTAATATGTACATTGAGCAAACTATTTCAATGTCGTAGCCGTGGGCAATACATTGAATGCATGAGATCGCGGAATGGGACCCAGGAGCCCGCACATGCGCCCTTGATGGAATCCGTAAGGGGTGAAGCCCCTAGAAGCTCTGCAAAATTAGCACTTCTTCCCAAATACTAAATGAAATTTCAACAATTGAAAAACTGTTGGGCAAATAATATGACAGTTGGAAATTTAACCAACGTTCCCTCAAACAATAAGACCGCAGTTTTGACAGATATTTCTGACTGGCCTATTCTTATTTTGGGGGATCATTCTTTCCAAAACTTGACTTACCGTTATTCTAACTTTGAATCAACCAAAATCCTATTTCTAATTACAATTGATTTAAAAATGCTATTTTAAACAATTGGCAAATTGGTTGTCAAAAGCATGACAGTTGAAAATTCAATTAACAATCAAATATGTCTGACTGAGAATTTACCAACGTACCTGGCCTATATAACATTCAGACCAACACAATGGCGGCGATTTCTTTTCAATATTTGGGGGAGGAGGGCGAACCCAGAAAAATCAAGTGGGTGATATAGAATTTAGGCCTACAGGCCTATAAGGCTTCATTTATAGGGAGAATAAGCATATTCGTCTCCTCATAGGGGACATGTTCCTCCCCCCTGGAATTGCTGCCCATGGGAAAACAACATATTTTTCGTGTGAATTTTGGAATACCAACGGGGAAAAGTGTGAGGTGGACGTGTGTGTGTGTGTATTTTTTTGGGGGGAGGGTGGGTGGTGGGCTGGGGAAGGAGGGTGATAATGATATGAGCCATCCTTCCCTAGCCAAAAAGTGGGGGATATCAGTATATAGAATACGCACATGATATAAAAAAAAAAAAAATTGGGTCATAAAACAAGGTTTGCGGATTCAAAGCAAATCGTTGGTATCACAAAGTGGGGAGTATCAGGATATAGGCTACACATATGACATAGAAGCTCATCGTTTGGTCCTAAAACACGGCTTGCAGATTCAAAGCAAAATCTTTGGTATCACGTTTAGGGGAAGTGGCAGCGCCAGGATGATTGCTGGGGATAAAAGGGCACAGCTTTGTCTCTTAAAGGGCAACAGCCTATAGATCGGGAAAAATATAAGACCTTACAATATTCTATCGGGGGTAAGTGGAGGAGGCTCTGGCATGCCGAACATATCTCACAGACAGCTATTTATTTCAGGCTTTCAGCACACATTTGGACCAAATATGTTTCAAAAATAACTTGTGCATATAATTCATTGTCCCAAATTCAGTGTATGAGAAGAAAGAGAAATATTGTTCCTCTTACTATTTTGTGGGAGGGTAGGGATAATCGTTTGCCCTAAAGTTTTTAATCTATATGACCATTAGTTTGCCTTGAGAGTCATCGTTTCCCTATGGATGGAAAAGTCTCTCAACGCCAATGTCTGTTTCAGGAGCCGCACCCGAAGTCGTTGCCCTTTCCAATTCTTTAAAATAGATTTTTTTCTCCTTCCCAACAAAACCTCAATTGCCAATGTAATACACTTTAATTTTCTTAATTAGTATCGGCTTTCTGACCTACAATGTATTCATTTTTAATTTAAAAATATAAGAAATATGCAAAATAGAATTTCAGATGATTTTTCTGCTATATTACTGTTATTTACTAGGTTTATTTGGTTTTATATTTACAAAGAGATAGATTGGCAACATTGTCATATGGGTTAGTGGTTAACGCCATTTATTTTGTGTTTGTCCAGTGGCAGTAGGGATTGTTAAAAGCAAGGAATATGTTATAAGTTTTGTTTTATTTTATTCACTGTTTACTTCATTCGTCAACTACGGAATAGTCAAGGTTATTAACGTTTCAATGACTAAAAATGTAGTGGAAATATCAAGTAGCCTAGTGGTATTTGCTCCGAGATCACTGGCAGGCGATCGTTCACTTAACTAACAGTGTACACATCAATAACTTGCGGAAGCAAACTTTCATCGTGTAGGCCTAGCCTAGCTAGCCTACTACACATAGATAAGACCAGCCACAGCTGTCTGCCTGTACCGAAACGGATGACACGGCCGTTCATTGTATGAGCATCAATCCAAATTTATTGAATGGATAAGCAACGAACCGCCGGTAAAATCTGTTCACACCTAGGCTATACTAGGTGAAACTGACTTGAGAATTGTGGAAAAGGGTGGCTGTCTTCAGAACTGACGTTAGGTACGGCATCTGGCCTATGCCTAACGTTCACTAACGTTACAGCATAACGTTAGGCTTTCAATATTACACGTCTCTTGTTCTTGCATCAAGTACTGAAGGATATTCTAGGCTACTGTGTATATATAGCCTATACCCTGTGGTAAAGGTTGAATTCAAAATGGAATTTTAATTTCAATTTCACTAATTAACTTTGGAAATTGGATTACACGTAATAATGCTGATGGGTGACTGCAGTGTTTCACTGTTGCAAACTTTCAGTGTCTGCTAACACAATGTAGAAATGTGGAATTGATTTCATGTCCCTAGCCTTTGCTGAAATGTTGTATTTATAGGTAAAAACTGAATTGATCTTAGTAGGCCCTATACTGAAATTATGTAAAAGACCTTTTTGTAGGTCTTTTTTTGTCGATGTAAGTTGTCTTCCATTATCAATCGAAACAAGAAGTACAGACAGCAAACTAATTGTTGTAAAATTACATCAATTCTATTGTTCAAGTGCCTTAGTATCATCAAATGGTTGATTATCTTGGCATCACCATATGTTTTTATTATTGCAATCTCAGATTCACGAGAAAAATGATATTGAAGGAAGACTTGCAAAGCTACAACAGTGTATGTGTTACACCCAAGACTTGTATGTAATTATTGCTTTTTTGCTGCTGTTTTATCTTGTCAACAGCTGACTTCCAAGTTCTTGTGACATTTGAATATTATTTGTTCAACTTTGGAATCATTGAACATACTTGGAAGAGCTGAGTCAGAAAAATATTATTGATATATGGGAAAGGATAAAGCATATATAGCAAAAGTTAAAGATGGCGGAGGGTGTGAATATACCAAACCATTATAATGGTAAAGAAGGGGGCAATAATAGTTCTGCCCCACCTTCAAATACTGCTAGTGGAGCAAGAAGTGATCAAGAATCGGATGCAGAGTCCGCAGGGGACATGCTGATAAAGGGTGTTAAACCAAAACGGAGTGCTTTCCAAATAACAAGTGTAGTTGCAAAAACTAAAGATGCTCCAGCTGGTGGGGAGGAAGTCGATGGAGATAGTATGGATGAATTAGAAGAAAGCAGAATGGATGATTTTTCTTCATCAGACGTACTGGATACATCAAAAGCTAGTCTTAATTCAGAAGGTGACCGATCCATTGATGAACCTTCCCCATCAAAGTCATTGCCGGACAGGACCAAGTCAAGTCTTAAAAGTGTGCCCAGTACTGAAGAAATAACTTCCAATGAAGTCATTACAGAAACTAATGGTAATGGACCATCAACCAGATTTAAAGTTGTTAAAGTACCTAATCCGGAACCTGTAAAAAGGGGCAGGTGGACATGTAAAGACTTTCCTATTCAGAATGAGGATCAAGCAAGTGTGGATAATTCAACAAAGTCTGATCCTAGTAGAGAAAATAAATCTGAAGATTCAAGTGCTGCCAGCTCCCTTCATACAACCATCGATGTACCATCAGATAATCCAAGCAGAAATGAAGCAGGTCATAAGTTAAGGGCCTCTCCTAGCAAGTCAAGGGATCGCAAAAGCAGTGCTATTGATGCTTTCATGCATACACTTGATTTTGGAGCAAGCAGTTGTGTGAAACTTGGGAATAGACTTGATGCAGATACAAGGTAAGTTGATGATTAATGTAATTTTATTTAAGGCTACTGTAATGAAATACTGCAACACGACATGATCTGGGAGACCTTTGAGAAAATAAAACACTGTTTGAAAAAAGTGATAAAGGATGACAATCAATTTTATTAACACATAAATAAAGACAACCAGACTGGGTCGATTTTTCCACTGTTGTGCTGTTCTGAGAACAGTGCTTTTTGGGCAGGAACAGTAAATTTCAAATATCACTGTTCCAACGGAACAGTGTTCTTTTCACAAGCCTCTTCTTTTCACAAGCCTGTTCTTTTCACTAGCCTGGTTTTTTTACTAGCATGTGTCAGCAATGGTCAATAACTTGATATCTGCAACAACAAAAAAATGCATGACATTGTCAAACAAGATTATCCCAAGTTTTCCTACCTTGTCTGCAATTGTCAACATAGTCATGAAACACATATGCGAAGCTGCTTGTGCATCTACGACTTTCCACAACGTAATGCTACATGTACATCATGTGAATACTAAAAACTGACATACATATTTGCACATATTAACCAATAAAGTAGTTGTAAATGGAGCCCACTTTGAAGAAATGATTTTGTCCCGAATTCTAATCTGGAAAAATCTTATTTGAGAAAGAACTGTTCCGTGGAAGAGTGGCAAAAAAAGTTGATTTCGACCCCTGCCAGACATAGAAAAGAAACACATGTAGATCAACTGACAACCATTTGTTCCACTCTAGTGCAGAAATTGATTACAGAAGTTCCATCTTCAAAGTATGACCATGCGATGAGAACCAGTAAAAAGTTTGAATAAATCATAAGAAGGTCCAGTAAGACAGAGCACAAGTGTACTAGTAAAATCCTAGAATAGTGGTATATTACAATATACATGTAGGATCATGGATTTTCATTTATATTTATTACTGTAGTCAGGAGTTCATTTTTATGTCTTTATTGCATCATTATTAAGCATGTTCAGACTAAATTGGTTTTACCAATTTATATTTTAAATGAAAATGAGCAATTGATTTTGATTTTGAGAATTTTTTTGGTCAATTTTTGGAAATTTTATTAACAAAATTTTTATATGATTTTACCAAATTTCCTTCAAATTTATGTTAAAAATTCCCTAATTTTGCCTCCCAAATGGGAAAACCAGGAAGGTGAAATCCTTAGGCCATTAAAATTTTTTGTGCACTGTTTTCACGGTCCCTGTTTCTATGTTTCTTTATACTTAAGTGATGATATGATATGATATGGAATTTATATGGCGCATTTTCTTGTGTAAAGAACTATTCAAATGCGCTCTACAACTAGCAGACTAGTTCTCTGGCTGCCTATGGGTGCACATGAACTTAGTCTTGAAAGGGAAAGTGAATGAACACCGCGTTTTCACGCTTCTTTTCTAGAATAGTGTTCAGAGAACCAGGCATGGATGACTCTCTTGCTGTCGGAACCGACAGCTTAACGTCCCCTCTGAAGGGCGGTGTGCGCCATTCAACCATTAACTGATGATTGGATAATTTCTTTTATTAAACTTAACATTGTTTATGAATTGCAGAGTTTCACTTTTTCAGTACTCCACCCTGCCTCTCATTGCCTCCATTCTAGGGCTGTGCATTTTCATTTAATAGTTTAAACGGCAGAATTTGAAGACTTTTTGTTTGTTTAAATGGAACCCCCACTTCACCCTATAAAAAACAAAATTGGAAAGAAAATTTTCACAGCATTGCTTCTATCCCTACAATAACCACTGCATAACCATCACGATGTCCGGCCCAAAAATAGGTAAGGAATGTCACAAAACTTGAGTAGGGGCCTATAATAATTCTTCAAATTACCCATAAGGCTTCAAAAATAATGATCCATGGTTGGAAGCCACTTCAGATTCAGAAGTAACATACAGTATGAGCAAGTAAATTTTTGTAACTTGCAAGCATTTTGATATGTTTTTAATACTTATGACGGTGCCGTAAAAGATTTAAAAGTGCACTACCCTGAACCAGGTACTGTATACCGTAGAAAAATTATTGTAACCCATCCTACTGTACATGTATTCCCAACTGTACTGTATTTGATACAATCCTCTGGGAAATGGCGGTGATCTTTGCGAACCTCACTGAATCTCGACAACTTTGAAACATTTTTGTTTGTTTGTTTTGCAATCTTTTTTGCACAATTTATTTGACTCATCAGGTAAACTGCATTTGTGGTGAAAATAAGAATCAAAGCTTTTTTGTCTGTGAATTTCTGGGTCAGTTTAACAGCTTTTAAAAAAGCATTAACCTTATGCAGATGTATGGCTGTTGTTAATCGGGCTTTAGCCTCATCAAGTACTGTAGCTCTAAATTTGCCAAATCAAAGCCAAATATAGCCCCATTTATAGCTAATTAGTACGAATTTCAACTCCTGCCTTAAAAGGGATTAGATTCTTTGTTGATCGTACATAAAGTTTGAATTGTAAAAGTCATTAACTAAAAATTTTGTGTGTGTTTGAATGTAAATGATTTTTAATGGCAAGTGTGAATTGCGAACGTTTAAACTTTTGGGAGGATAAGACTAAACGTTTAATCGAACGTTCGCTGGTTTAAATGTTTAAATGTTTAGACATGTAATCATCACAGCCCTACTCCACCCTGACCCTCATTGCCTCCACCCTGCCCCCATTGCTTCCACTCTGACCCTCATTGCCTCCACCCTACCCCCATTGCTTCCACTCTGACCCTCATTGCCTCTACTCTGACTCTCATTGCCTCCACTCTGACCCTCATTACCTCCACCCTGCTCCTTCACTTTAAGCACTCTACATTTTGTTTGCCAAAACATACATTTGAGAAATATTTTCCTTTTCATGCTCATTACAATGATTTTCAGTCCATCATAAAAAATTTTTTTTGAAGTGAATAAACTATGAAACACATTTAAATAGTAAACTAGCGATATAGGCTACTGTATACTTAGGGTTTGTATTTCTCTCCCTGCCATTACTTAACACTGCTGGCCTTTTCAAAAATCGGACATCATTATGTTCTACTTGAAAAACAGTAGAACTGTGAATTGTTAATATAAGTGCTACAGTAGTTAAAAAAACAAGATATTATGTTGACAGACCCCTAGCTTGATTTAAAAAGGGGCAGGAGGCTAGACTTATTGAGGGGCACATTAATGCGTGCTCGAAGAGCTGCGTCTTTCTGGCATGGAGTCCAGGGCCTTTATAGAAACGAGACAATTGCTTACTATGCTATCATTCTGTGTTCTGTATTCATTAATGAGGTTAATTAAGATTATTAGGTTTACAAAAAAACACCATTTTTTCTTTTTTGTCATTAGGGGTGCAGGGAAAAGGGCGGACCCCCAGGCGGCAGGGTGGGCCCATGGATGGGCAGGGTGGGCCGCCCCTGTAAAACAGCAAAGTTAGGGGGCTGGTTGACTTAAATGGCAGATAGTACAGTAAAAGATGCATTGTCATAATGAATTCTTCCTGTAGAAGTTGTGTATGCTTCATTAATGAATGCTTCATTACTGAATGCTTTATTAGTGAATGCTTTATTAATGAATGCTTTATTAATGAATGCTTCATCAATGAATGCTGCATTAATGAATGTTTTATTAATGAATGCTCTGTTCCTTATTCCCTCCTTGTGCAACCTCTGTAGCTTGGGCACAACTGGCACAAGTTTGGTAGTACTGTACAGTACATGTATATACAGTACTTTATATTGTATTGATTCATTTACTGTATTCATTGAAGCAGGGAAGGCATCTACCTTATCCTTGCATTGAAATGTGATTGCTTCTTACTGCACAATGTATCTAAAGTTGTACCTCCATGGTATAAGCAAACACATATGTATAAGGTACAGTCCAGGTTCTGTCATTAAGATGGTTTGCTCAACCTATTGCTCTCACTAACACTATTTTAATTATGTGAATTTGTGAAAACTTCTGGCCAGTGCTACAGCTGTGAGGTAAACTAGAAAATCAATGATAGCTCAACGCATATATTTTGGGGTGGGTATAAGTATAAGTTTGGGCGCTTTTTGGACAGTAATTGAGGGGCACTTTTCATTTAAAAAAAGGGGCACTTTTGTCACTTTTCTAAAAAAATGGGGGAATTTTGCCTCCTGGCCTTTGGTTCCTACTTATATGGTTTGAAGATAGGCAGGATTTGAGGGAAGCAAGAAGACACTTTCCCCACTCTCACTTTTGTCTAAATGAATACTTTAGTATGGTGATGTGTTGTATTCTAGCATGATTTTGTAAGTCCCCCAGTTCCACCCCCACCCCCACAAACACACACACTTTTGACTTTCCCCCACTTTTGGTAGGAAAATTTCCCTTATAGGTTTGAGATTGGGGAGCCAGGAACAATGTTGACAATTACCCATCAGGCGAATAAGTAAAAGGCTTCTTTTAGAAAATGCTGCTTACAAAATTATTGGGGGCATGACCCCTCGCATCACGGCTCTCAGTGTTGGTGCCCCTGTTAAAGTGACATACTTTAATTGTATCAAATAAATACTAAATGCATGTAACAACTTCTATGTATTATGTGATATTTGTGAGTGAGTGGATTTCTGTTCTTTTTAAGCTTCAACAATGACCTAGAATAATTTCATATAAGTTTCAAAAGGGTGCCTCCAACCCGGCCCGCCCTCAACTTTTAAAAGGGCACCTCCTGCCTGGTCCATCATCAACTTTCAAAAGGGCACCTGCTGCTTTCCTTACTTTAGGGCAAAGGGGCAGTACCTAGGGTTCTAGCTATGGTGGGTGGCACTGGGCGGGCCCGCCCAGGACTTGCAATTCCCACCCAGCACTCGGCTCTAAGATTTACTCTTCCACCCAGCACTCAAAAGTTTGATTCGTTTAATTAATTAGGCTAAGTGTTTAAACAGATATTCTTTTAATCTTGCTCTATTTATGTCGTCTGCTGATTTACACATATAACATAACATACATTACGCACATTAGATTCCGATCAAAACAATTGAACTATAGGAATTTAACGCAATTGAATGTACATTTAATAAAATCACCCATACACGAAGCTCTTTGCATAAACATACGTACATGCACACAGTTCAGGTTCACATTTTAATCCAGTACCCAGGGTTCTAGCTATGGTGGGCGGCACTGGGCGGGCCCGCCAGGACTCCAATTCCCACCCAGCACTCGGCTCTCAATTCGTTTAATTAATTAGGCTAAGTGTTTAAACAGATATTCTTTTAATCTTGCTCTATTTATGTCGTCTGCTGATTTACACCTATAACATAACATACATTACGCACATTAGATTCCGATCAAAACAATTGAACTATAGGAATTTAACGCAATTAAATGTACATTTAATAAAATCACCCATACACGAAGCTCTTTGCATAAACATACGTACATGCACACAGTTCAGGTTCACATTTTAATCCTTGTGAATCCCTACTGACAGCTTGCCAAGTCCGTCATTAACTATACAATCAAACCTTAACAAAGTAAATATTACACCCCTAAGGGCCCAAGGCGCGCTTATAGACCGGTCCAAATGTAAATAACCAATCACATTTGTTATAAACCCCATATGCACTTAACGGACTGATTGATATTCTTTTGATTTGTGGGGGATTTGATATTGACAAAAGTTGTTGCGTAGTTCATAGGAACATGTGCCGCATGGCTTTTGTCAAAAGAAACTGGGACGAAAATAAAAGCGGTAAAAAGTTTGGGCAAGATGAATAACAAATAAGAATTGAGAGAAGTTTTTGGCATATGTTGTACTTTTTTTTGAGGGGGGCACTTTGACAGTTGAATTTGACAGATTTTTTTTTGTAAATTCTTCTAGCAATCTGATTAAAAAAAAAAATAAAAAAAAACACTTTTTTGTTGACAATTTGTCAATAGAAAGCGGACTAAATTTGAACAGTTCTTCATGGGTGGCGGGTCTAGAATATCACCCTGGATTTTCACTGAACCCGGCACTCAAACTTGTCTAGCTAGAACCCTGGCAGTACCCCCTCCCCTCTTGTACTGTGGTTCTGACATCACTGCAAAGTGCCAAAATCCCCATGGGTTCCCAGGACTCTAGTTGCCCCACTGCGTAATGGAGCTTTAAATATTGTTTGAATATGTGAAAACTGTTTTTTAAGTGAGCCTACAAAAACTTAAGCCCCAACAGCAATATGATGCCAATTTTAATAACAATGTTTCCTTTTGAGGGAAAGTGAAATCATAAACAGACACACTAATAGCAAAATACTGTACTGTATGTGTAAAATCAAGATGGATTTTACATCCTTGCAACAAGACATGCATTTCACTATGGTATATTTTCCTCATATTGCTAATATATTAGCCATTTTTGAGCAAATAATTAATTATCACAATTAATAAATCACAATGAATCCTTAGCTTGGGCGATATATCGATATTTCGACAAATTTCGATATTGACCTATATCGATATGACTGATATTGAGTTCAAGGGTCGTATCGATATATCGATATTATGTTTTTTGAATAAAATACAATACATGAACTATTAAAAAGCTACTTAGACTATTAAACATCCATGTTTTTTTTATAAAACAGCCACAAAAAGTTATTAAATTTCATTTATATCAAAGTTTTAGGCAGTCAGTTATTATAAAACTTTATAAAAACATCAATATTGTCATAACAATTACCCAAAAATCCTTCCATGAACAAGAAACCACTTGACTTGCGTAGTACAGAGGCATTGCGCAATACTTCATCTTTATAATTGATGGCTTACGATGTTCAGACAACAAAAATCATAAGATGTTGAATCCTCAAACATCGTGTTAAGTTTCCTGAAGAGGAATATTGAATCTGAATTTTTATATCAATTTATCATTAATTGACAAATTACTGACAAAACTATTAGCTTTTTCTCACTATTTTGTTCGTTCAGAAAGTTTAAAGTAAAAGTGACAGACTGGTCTTGCCAGATCGATCAGATAATGTACAGTGCAGTAACTACATACACACAGTATCACTACTGTAATGTCTGAATATCTAGAAGTCCATAAAATGCTACCAAAATAATGCCTTTTCAGTAGAAGTCTCATAAGAAGTGAGTTATAAAAAATTTAAGAAGAATTGGAGCCGATTTTGTAAGGCATACAGTGTAGGCCTAATACCAGTTCCACAACATTTTTTTTTTTTGCAAAGAATATGCTAAGGTCTAAGCTTTTTTAATGTTTCTGTGATTGATCTGTTGAGATAGAAACCATGTGAAGAACATTTTTAAACATAATGGGTGTTTATTTGAAGATGATATGTATATATTTTGCAGTGACTTCTATTAATTTGTACAAAATGTTTTACTTGACTTTTTTAAGCGAGACGAGATTACCTTGCCCAGAACAGTACATACGACTTACGTATGACATCCTATAATTTGCATATCGATATTTCGATATTATCGATATTTTTCAAGCGATATATCGATATTGTATAATGCTCAATATCGCCCAAGCTTAATCTGAATGAAAATCTGGATTTTGGGCTAGCCTTGCTTACGTTCAAAATCCCTTAAAGGGATGTTGAGCTAAAAACTAATTTCACAAAGCCAAGAAATGAGAGTTTCATCATTTACTGCATTGTAGTACAGAGTATACAGTAGGCGTACTGTATACAATACACTGCATTATTTGCATACAGTGTCCATTCTGTAGAATCATACAGCAAGTCAGTGTTAGAAATTAGGCAAACAAATAATTGGAACTATACAATACAGTTTAATATTAATATTCAAGATTTCAAACTTACAACATAAAAGTCATCAGAATCTTTCATTTACTGGAAGAATTTGTTGTGACATGAACCTGCACAGGGGTCGAATTTGTCACTGTTCCGCTGTTCCGAGAACAGTGCTCTTTTTGCAGAAACCATGAATTTGAAACATTACTGTTCCGGTAGAACCAGTGTTGTTTTAACAATCATGGGGCATCAATGATCAATAACTTGATTTCGCTCCAAAAAAATGCATGTTGTCAAACAATATTATCATAGAAATAATTTCTCCCATTAACAAAAAGCATTTGTATATGTGTATTCATGAGCCTGGACGCATTGGTCTAAGATCCAACAAGGATGTCACTCGCCTTGTGGTGCCAAGAACTAATGGTGTCAGTGGGGACTGCTTTTTCTGTCTTGAGTCCACGTTTGTGGAATAATCTACCTATTGCAATGTCAGGCTCAAACTGTTTATACTTTTAAGAAGGCCCTTAAGACTCATCTTTTTCCTACTGAATAAGTTTTATGCTGTTTATAATATTGTTTCTTCTTGTTTTATCATCTTGTTTTTAGATTTTTTACCAATTATTTTATGCTTGTACTGTGTATATAATCCTGCAGTTCTTTTTACTTTTTGATATTGTATATTAAGAGTTTATTTATGTATTATCAATTTCATTGTAAAGCGGGAGAGGCGCTAGATAAATTAGTGCAATAATAGTAATAATAATAATTTCCCACCTTGCCTGCAATTCTCAGCACAGTTAATCATATGCAACTGGATGCTACATCATGTAAATACTAATAACCAACATACATATAAATTGCACATATTAACCTATAAAGTAGTTGTATCAAGTAGGCCCATTATGAAGAAAGGAGGTTGTCCTATTATTGGCAAAAAAAGTTGGAACAGTGTAATCTGATCTGGAACAGTATAATCTGATCTGGAACAGTATTATTTGAGAAAGTACTGTTCCATGAAACAGTGGCGAAAAATTTATATTTTGACCCTTGCTAAAAGACTCGAGGAAACCACAAAAATTGTCTGCCATTTCCTGTGTGTACTGTTACAATGCTGTATGTTCATAAATAAACCTTCTCTTAAATGAAATCCCAGACAGCTTCTTCTCACTGACATTTGTACAATTTGATTTGATGAAATGTATAGTTGTTAAAGTAGAACCGTGAATAGCTACAGCACTATGCCCGTTAAAGTGTCTTTTTTAACAGGGAAGTCACTTTTATGTGAGGGAAGTTACTTCCATGCTTCCTTTTAACCACTTTCTTCTGTGATTGTTTGTTTTGGGCTACTGTGTGGGGACTTAAGGGTCATTCCATCCATATAAGATGGACCCGAACTTGTCAGGACATCGTCATGGATTTAAGCATTTTTTTATTTTTGGCCACTAATTATGAACTTCTATCAAGTTTAAGGTCAATGGCGTAATTACTCAACCCTACCCCTAAAGAAAAATGGACCTAAAAAGTTAATATTTGGGCCATTTTAAGGTATTATAACTCCATAAGGCAATTGTGTTGAGCAATTTTCACTCTTAAGTTATAGAGATTATTACACAGGGATATGAAAAAACAAAAATTTGGTGGTGCGATATATGTTCGGGCCAGAGGGGCCCTTATCAATTGGAAAATGCTCATTTTACACTGTTTAATGACAAATTTTGACTAAAACTTTGAAGGGATTGCAAGTGATGAAAATACAAGGTTTATGCGTGAAAAAGTAAAAAAAAAAAGTAATTTCTAATTAATTTCAAGCCTCGAAACTCATCTCGGACTTATCTGTGGGGCTAAGTGCCTCCAGTACCCCCAACCCCCACGGGGGTGTTTGTGGCCCCATATCTCAAAATAACCCTGTTTGATTTCCTTTAAATTCCATTTTTTGGTAGATATTTAGGCATAAATAGTGTGTTTAAAAATGTTTCTTCTATATCAGCCTGGTTCAGAAATTGTCGAGGTATCAGATATCACTGAATTGTCAATATTTGTTAAATTCCCACGTTTGGGGTCAAAATGTTTAACGAAGTTTAAATACCAGGGCTCTGACATTGATAGTGCAGTATGTATACATCTAGTGCCATAAACATTATAATAAAACTTATAGGTATAATATATTGTAAAAATATTAAACTTGGTTCCAAAAATCAACAAAATTGCATAAAAATTGGCTTTTTTAGACAATTTACTGCATAAATGTGCATAATTAAGGCAAGATATACTCTCACTTATTGACCGTACAGACCTGAAATTTACTGTATGTGTAGAACGCTTTATACATTCAAGGAAATAAATTTAATACCTGCTGAATAACATTAATATAAATCTATTTTGGTCACTCCAAAATGCATTCGAAGATCATTTTGATGACTTTGCATGAAATTTCGGTACAAAATGACATATTGAAGATGCTATTAAAAACCAAATGTCCAATCCAGAGCACTAATATTTCACATAATGGTATTCCATATTCCAAAGATTTAGGATTTAGGCTTATTTATAGTACGGTACGTTTATGCTTAAAAAATTATATTTAGATCTACAAATCCACAAAATCACAAAAAGTGGCCGTGTTGAACAATTTTCCGAGCTGTAGTGCCCTTTTGAAAATGAATTATTTTCTAAAAACGTATGAATGAAAAGCTGACAAATAAAAGTAAAACTATAATGCTGATGATCAAAAGTTACCAATGATCACAAGGCTTTTATAAAAGAAAAGCTGCGTACCTGCCACCTGCCATCGAATAAAGTACTACTCATGTAATTTCTGCCCATTACAGTGTCCCCCATTACAGTGTCCCTTCTACAGTACCACTTCCCTGCTTCTAGCACTAATTACAGTACCTACAAGGGCTTTTGGGTTTTAGTATTTACATCGTAGAGTAGCTGAAGCTACAGTATGTAATTCTGTATTCATCATTGATGTCATTCTGTAGATAGTGATTCAGAATGCACCTTTCTGTAATGTTATTTGATATTTCCTGTGCATTGTTCCAAAGGATGGGCAAAGGTGAAAATAATTTATTGATCCGTATGTTTTATTTTAAGAAGTTGTTTGTCAATTTGAAAACATACAAAAAATGTTGATGAAATTAAAATTTCAGATTCAATATTGTTTCTTTTTCTGGCTTTTGAAAATATAAATGTTGAAGTAGAACCATGCTGAAAATATTTTACCACAATCACCGTCCATAATTATCAAGAAATGTAATTTAATCAATTATACAGTAGCCAAGAGGCCCTCCTTTGGCATCATTCACCATACCCCTAGCTTAATTTAAATAAGGGGCAGGTTACTAGACTTGCTGAGGGGCACATCAATGCACACGCGAAGTGCTGCATCTTTTTGGCATGAAGTCTAGGGGCCCCCTTGAGGCTCAAGCCCCTGGTGAAGAAGCGCAGGGATTTTAGCCATAATTATACCTCAGAATGGAACTAATCTGATTGATAAGGACCAGTCATTAGCCAAACAGGACAATTGCTTACTATGCTATCATTCTGTGTTCTGTATTCATGTAAGGTATTTAGTGCTGTTGATTTCGATTAATTCACACTAAATGTTTAATAGCCAAAATTTGCGAACGTTTAGCGATTAATCGTAACCAAGTTTTACCCAAAATTCAGTAAAAACAAGATTTATGTGGAACTGGTACAGTTTTTACAAACATACCATGCATTTTTGGACCAAAAATAGGCCAAGAATCTCACCAAATGCAATTTTAATGTCTTATTATTACCCGTTAGGCTGATAAAACAAGTTAAAGATAAAGATCCTGGGTTTGGATGGCAATCAAACTGCCGTAGAAATAAAATATTTAACAAGAAATGTTGCCGTTTTCTGGCAGTCTAAAGCTCCATCTGTTGTCACAAAATAATTTTTGTACATGGACCGTACCCCAGTACAGTATTGGCTAAGGTCTGTAAAATGGCACTTCCCTGCTGTAAATCAATTTTTAGTTCTTAAAGTGCGGCAACAATTTTGAATTTAACAAGTTTAATTTAGTTCTGACCATGAACTCGCCGTGGAAAGATCTAAACGATCGATAATCAAGAAAATTTGTAATGCCTTTTTTATGCATTTTAAGCATAGAGGGGTTTGTTTTCAGTTTATAGCTCAACTCTTTAACATGGTTTTTTCTATAGTATTTTACGATCTTTTTTAGTGGTGCTAATTGTTACTGTACACTAGGCCCCCCATATAGTATTTTTGTGATTAATTGTTTAAAAGTTTAACTCAACATTTTTGAAGAGTTCCGAGCGATTAGTGATTTATCGCTAATCATTGACAGGACTAAAGGTATTTTATTTATGAGGTTAATTATAAGATTATTAAGTTCAAAATTGATTTCTTATTTTTGACTAACATGGTAACATTGTCAAAAATAATTCCGGAACAAAACTTAAAAAAGTTTCTTTTCTTCGTCAGAAAATCTGATTAAAATGCAACTACCTAACAGTAACACATTATATGAAGTCACCACTTTTCTTCAAATTTCTTCAAAACTGTATGGCATATAAAAGCGCAAGGTGAAAAGATAATTTATATGCCATTATTTCAAATTGTGAAGAAAAATTTGAACCCTTAAAAGTGAGTGGTTGAGTTCCCCCTGCTCGAATTGTGTCTGATTCTTATGTTGTTCCTGTACAAACTTTTAAATTTGAATAGATGCATTGTGGAATACTTCTGTAAAGGATCCCCAATCGGGAGAACAAAACTGTTCTCCTAATTAGTGGTACGAACCTGACTGACTGTGGTCAGTAGTTACATCATTATAAAACGTCCGCTTTATACACTATGTGGTATTCCTTCACAGAGCAATCAGACATGTCACATTTGGCGCGAGAGTCTTATCTAAATATCAAGACAGACTGCCCTGAAGCTGTAAATATCACGAGCACCAGTCTGGTATTATTTTAATTTCAACCTATTACCCAGTCATTGACAACAGATTCTTTCAGGATATTACTTTCTGTGTTTAATTGACCATAGGATATCACATATATACAGTAGTAATATAGAATACCTCCATGGTTTGAATCTTTTATTGGAATGGAGCAAGTTTTTCTTCTTTTGACTAGCTTGTTTACAATGATATCAAATGTCGTTTTATGTTTAACCTTAGATCTACGGTTTTGGTGCTTTATACTGCGGGAATTTGTGGGAAGATTTTTTTTTTTTTAAGAAATATTCCCATGGATTTTTTGTAACCTTTCATAAGAAAGAGAACAGTTTTAGAAACAATTTAGTACAAAAATCATGTTAATATGTTACTCCTTTTAGAAGATAGTTTAAATTTGAAGGTTCAATAAAAATGCCAATAAAGAATAGGAAAAGGCTCAGTCAGTATGACATCACAGCAACATATTCTCCCACAAAGTTTATTTATTTCATTAAAATCTATCACCTTTTTTTATTGGTTTGCATGTGAAGCATTATGCGAACCTATGTAATGGCCGTCCACAGATTTGTCTTGAGATTACCTCAGAAATGTTAATTTTTTTTTGAGATTTCCTTAAAAAATGTTAAAGTTTCTTAAGAGTTCCTCAGAAAAAGTAAAAGTTTCTTCAGATATCCTTATGGAAGGTTAGAATTTCCTTATAAAATAAGAAAGTTTTTCAGAGATACTTAAGACAGGATTGAAGACTAGTTTCCTCAAAAAGTCTACAAAACGTTTGATATTTTCTTAAAAGATAACTGTAAAATTATATAATTTTTCTCTATTCTTCAGAGATCCTCAAGTCTCTCTTGTAGCACTTGAGATTTAAAATCCCTAAAATTCTTCAAAATATTTGGGCACCAACAGTTGTATCAGGCATGATTGGTGGTGATATCATGGACATTAAAGAGTAGGAGAGGCATAATGTTAAATTCTTGAAATGCTCATATTTTAACAATCACATTTCTGTTTTGTTTCATATTGGAGGATATAATTATGATGTTGGCTAGTGTGTACGTGTTCATGATATAAAAACGTTGAATTTTATTAATATGCATAGTGGGCAGGGCTTAAAATGATTTTCCTGAAAACAGCTTGTAATCCTGAATATCTACTGTGAAGAATGATAATCTGGATTCAAGTCATGTAGTACAGAGATAGCTCATGGTTTGTGGATGTGCCTGATTGGTTTTGGTGGTGATTCCATGCATATTAATGAGTAGGCAGGGCATAATGTAAATTTCAAATATGATACATGAGCAACCGTATGTCTGTTTTGCTTCATACTTGCTATGATAATGTTGTTGATTATTGTGCACTTACTGGTGTTGTCAATAGGTACAATACGTCTATTTTATTGATCTGCATGTTGGTCGTGGCTATTAATAAATATCATGGAACAAATATTTCATGATATGCAATGACATGATAGTTCATACAAAACTTGCAAATCAATCAGCTGATGAAAAAAAGCATCGGAACCACAAAACCTTTTGGTTCTGGTTTATTGTTGCCCTCGTTCATTCTCCATGTGCATGATCCGTATAAAAGCACAGACATAACATTTGTTTGAAATATCTTTAATTTTGTCTTTAAGCTGTACAGTAGTTGTAATGATTTCCAAATGTTGTTTTATAAGGTAATGAAAGTGTTTTATAAGGTAATGAAAGTGTTTGAAGTGATGCCACACTGAAAAATGAAGTTTAAAAGAAGAAGTTTTAAGTGATATACCATGAAAGAGCACAATGAAATAAACACAAAGAACCAAGAATCATTGAAATCGTTCAAAAGAATCCAAGATTTGACCAAATGAAGTGCTTTTTTTTTTTTTTTGCTGGCTAATTTAAAACATTTCCATGGCAACGGAAATGCAAGATATTTGACAATTTCTAAGAGGTACCACACTCACTAAGCATTATGTAAGTCAATAAAACCTGATTTACTGTGAAGTATAACCCACATGCTTTGCAGACAAATGAAAATCAAGCCCGAGGAAAAGGTTATTAATCAATGTTTTTCAGGACCTCAAACATTGTTGCAACTTATGGAAAACACCTCAAATGGTCATTCAAATTCAAAAGGTGTAAATCTCCATATTCAATAATCCATAACTTTTCAGTTTTACAAGGCATTGACTTTAAACATCTTGGAGGTTATAGATATTTACCCATAGAATAAGAATATGGGCATTTACAGGACAAAACATTTCCATTCAGTTTATCATTAATTAACAAAATTGATGATTTCCTTAACGAGCATAATATTGAATATAGACAGAAAGTCATGCAATTATTCAAAATATGCTTTTTATGAGGTCTTAGTACAATGGAATCAATTTATTTTCATTTCTATTGCCCAGTGATGTTTGAAAGCAGTTCTAGAGTGATTTTAATGTTTAATTACTTTTATTTATTTTTTAATTACTGTTAATTAGTACATTATACATATAAATATATATAAATATATATATATATATATATATGTATATATATATATATATATACATATATATATACATATGTATATACATATATATATACAGTATATATATATATATATATATATATATATATATATATATATATATATATTTATATATATTTGAATACATATATATATATATTTATATATATATATATATATATATATATATATATATATATATATATATATATATATATATACACAGCCTCACTTTCTGTACAAAGCTATATACAATACTATTTATATATGTATATATATATATATATATATATATATATATATATATATAATATATATATATATATATATATATATATATATATATATATACATGATATATTTTTATCTAAATACATGATTTTTTAAGATTTTAGTTTGAAGTTAGCAACTAAAAAAGAAAAGATGTTTCCATTATGCTTACACATGAAAATTTATGAGTTTGTTTTGAAAACTGTCACATCTGAGGCAAATAAATGCTAGATGTCTCACAAAATTATTATATAATTAATAGATTCCATCACCAATCATTATGCTAAATATTGGCAATGTCATGACTTTCAATTTTGTATAAATAACATGTTGTAGGAACCAGTTTACAGCAAATAAACAAAATCATTAAATATTCTCAAGATGAAAACATTCTTACAGCACACAAAAAATGTTATATATTAACTTAATGGTTCTTTATAAGTGCTGTCACGACATGGCTCTATTATGTATCGATTATGGTGGAAAAAATATCGCGATATATTGTAGTATCGCGATACTTTTTAAGAAAACCTAAGTTAAGACACATTGTTAATATCACTTACGTTATATGATCATGGAGTTACAATTTACTCCATGATATGATGAACGCAAGAAAAATTATTTGCAGATCTAGCAGACTACATGATGCGTGACTATTACGTTCATCACGCATCATGCAAGTGTTTAGTAATTCAGCCAACGTGACGCCAATGAATCATCCAAGTCAGAGCCAAAGTGGCACATTCTAGACCAATTTTTTATTCTTTTTGCCAACTTACAATGGTGCGTGTCAGTTGTGTGGTGACGGAGCACGATTTTTAATTAGTTATTTTTATGTCTGACAATTATTTTGCACGTTTTTAATGGCCTAAACTTGACTTTTAGATTAGGTACCGTAACGTCAGAATTATAACGTATCGAAGTAGCCTAGCCTAGCTGTGCGAAAATTTTTAGTTAGTATCAATTTTTGGTATTGTGATATGTTGCGAGAGGCATATTTCATGTCGTGGAAAAGAGATATCGCGATAATCGATATGTCATGACAGATCTATTCTTTATCAGATACTCTTCTTCTCCTTCAATCAAGCAAGTACCTCTTGTTCCAAGGTTTCAATATAGAAGAACACTGTACCATCAATAAAACTTAAAGCCTTTAAAGGCCCTGGGGGTGTACTTCACCCCTCCATATTTCGATCTTTGACAATGAAGAAACAAAATTACAAAAACATTTTCAAGTCAAGATCTGAAGCAAACTTCACCCCTATCCAATCTTGACAATGAGGACAAACATTACCAAAAAAAAAAAAAATTCAAAGCCAAGATCCGAAGACAAACTTCACCCCAACCTGATTTTGACAATAAACATTACACAAACATTTCAAAGTCACTCGTACCAGATCTGTGGGGTTGTACTTTACCCCAACTCAATTCATAACATTCATCATATTGTGGTACAGTTCTGTTCAATATGCACTTGCAGAAAGTGCTCAGCGTTACTTTGCATTTGCTGCATAAGAGATCGTGCATCTTCTGAAAGTTCCACAGATAACGTGCATTTTTTTTTTGCACATTTCAAAAAAGTGAACCATGGGAATAATTGTTAACTATAGTTAAATGAAGTATACAGACTACTACAACATTTCACTGATGCAAAACTCATGTAATGAGAGAGCTTTGAATTCTTCACGATTATTGATAACTAAAACAATTGATTATACACTAAGATTGTACGGCATTTAATACTATTTCACATCAGCCATGGCAGTGTCATAACAAGCAATTGAAAATTAATGTGTAAGCTATATGGAAACATGTATTTTTTTTCCCCTTGTTGCCAAAACTGAGAACAGACAATAAATTCTTTGATTCTTTAATTACTAGAACAAATAAGTATTTCAAAATTGCTCAACCTTCTGTTACTATATCAAGGTATAAAACAATCAAAGTGACTGACTTCTGTAATATTTACAAATACTGTTTGGTATACAGTAGCTTTTAACCTGAATTACAATACAACTGCACAAAATGGCATAAAATACTGAAAAGGTGTGAACACACTACTACTGTATAGTAAAACAGGCAATAAATTGGCAACTGGCAAGCAACCAATGCTCTTTAGAGTACTGAAAACATCACTTATAAATTGTTTATACTACCGATGAAAAATACTAAGACTTTATCAGATAAAAAATGTAAAAAGGTGTCTTGTGAAAGACTTCACAAATTATCAAAATGTTTCTCTTTGGCAAGTTAATTACTTTGGCAAAATAAGCACCACAGTATGGAATGAGTTGTGAAAGAACATTACCTTGACAACATAAAAAAGAAAATAAGTAAAAATTGTAATGAAAAAAAAAATAATTAGCACAGTTCCATATTAAAATAAGTCGAGAGCAAAGAATGTAATCACTTGTAAAAATAATGAACAAAATGAACAAAAATATACATAATCAAAACTATACTATCACCTCACCATTTTTGTAATCACTTACCAATGAAACGGTCAAAACTTTAAAACTCTGTGATTCGTACTCGTCATCATCTTTATTTCATCCAATTGGATCATACTCTACAACACACTCATCACTCTTTTCACCAACAATCACACGCCCACCCCACCACATCTTCCTCACCACTCATCCACAAATGCTTCACTCTTCTTCCCACAAAATCTCAAGCTCTCACCTTCATTTCTACAAGATCTCCTCTCTCCAAGTCTTTCACAAATTCTTTCTCTGAAAACTCCCATTCATTCTCCTCATCACCATCGTACCGGATAAATATTTACTTCCCCTCTTTTGAACTACCCCTCCATAACATGTTTCACCATTTGGTCATCATTTGTCAAATGCCTGACTAATTTGCCATCCAAATTCTTATCAGAATTAACATCAAGACTCCTTTTTTTCTTTGGAGGCTGCAATTTTTGCACTCTTTTCTCATACCCCTCAACTACTCTCCTCTTCATTTACTGCACTACACTCTATATCTACATTCCTTTCTCCTTTCCCACCACTGATTAAAAACAACCTCTTATTTTCTCCATCATTTCACTTTTAGTTAAGGATTTCCCCATTTTGGACAAATTCAATACTCCCTCCTTATTCTTCATCTTTAACACCCACTTCCTAAATCTTAACTGAATCCTAAGACTTACCAACTCTCTCAGAACCGTGATATTCTTTTCCAAGAGTTTTTCGCAGCTAGCTGCTCTGATCTGCGAGACCAACAACAAAGTGAAGTCCGCAGTAAGTCGTTTATTTTGCTTGCTTGAACTTTCTTATCAGTCATTTCATTGCGACCCCTTTTGACTAAGGGTAGGACAGAGGTCCTATAATCCTGAAGGAGTCTGTCCTTTTTTATCTGCAGAGTGCCTATCACTCATGGTGTTTTTGATGGTTGTAATAACTTTGGCTGCAGAGACAGGAGACTCACCAGACTGATGATGAGAAAGATCAGACACTACCTCTTTCAAGATTTTAGTGGTGCAATCAGCAGAACCTGATGACATACCTTCAGAGCCCGATCATTTGCACAGTGCCATCAGGAAGCTGACATCATATGTACCATATTTCTGACCCCATTTAGAAGTACCATCAGTACATTGGGTGACATCATCATTGTCATCTGAATCCTTGATTAACTTTTCAAGACATTGCAACTGTGCAAGTGCATTGGCTTCAAGAAACATGCACTTAGCAAATGTTTTGCCTGGGAGTCTGATATCAGATACACCTGAAAGATGTTTAAAGACAGATCTGATAGATAACAGACTCCACATTATGAGCACCAACATTTTTTATCATCAAGTCCTAATACAGTGCCCTTATATCATCGTTTTAATGACCATTTTTGAAAGTGATTACATCCTTTGCCCCTAAAAAAGATTTCATCCTTTTCGCCATCTTCACTTTCCAAGTCCTCCAAATTCTTCTGAAGAGTGAAAAGCTCATTTTCTTGCCAAGCATTCAGTTGTCTTAGATTTTTCTTTTCCTTTTTCATCAGTTTAAAAAAAAAAAAAAATCAATTTCCGAACATTTTTTTTCTTCTCCAAATAGATCTCTTTTCTTAATCTTCCTTTTAGTTCATGAACTTTACCTTCTTTCCATTCAATAATTTCATTTCATGCTGGCATTTCCATAATTCAATTTTCAATTTATCTTTAGCTTCCTTAATTGCCATATTTTTTTCTTTCACAGTATTTTCATTTTGTTGCACTTGTTTCCGCCAAACATTTCTTTTTCTTGCACACTTTTCAGCAAACCTTTATTTCCTCATCTTTTGTCTGCAATTCTTTCAATAGAGCATCCTCTTTCCTTTTATTTCTTTACTTTTATTTGTCAATTGTTTCTTGCCTTTACCTCCAATTTTTCTTTCAACTCTTGCTTTTCTGCCCGGAGCTGGAGGGTTGCATCTAGATACATTTTACTGTCTTCCCCCAGTTCCTCCACAAGTTCGTTCTTTGCCAGAAAATCCTCCTGCAGCTTTGCAATCTCCAGGGACACCCAGAGGAAGAAGCTATTGATGGCAGGTCAACACTACTGTAGATCCTGGTTCACTACCCAGTTGCTGGGTTTAAAAAAGAAAAAAAAGGCCCACCTAGAAAGTCAATCAAATTTTGTTTGCCGTCTAAATTTCTTTTCTTCCACAACGTTGTTTAATTTGCAACAATTCTGTCTAGTTTAGACCGAAAGCTATCCAATTTCACAAGACCCACCCCATACCCCCTGCCTTGACTGATAAACAATTGAAATAACCCCTTCTACTTTCTCACATAGAATTTTGCCTTTAAAAACAAAAAATCCAGAACCACCTTACAATTTATGCATATGAAAAAATTATCTAGCACCAGGGTCCTAATTTATGCTTGGTAATTTGAAAAATGATGAAAGTGATTGTTAATTACATCCAACAAAGTGCACTAGGTGTAATTCTTCATGTAAATTTGATCTAAAAATGTGTACAAATCAAGACAAAAGCAAAGTGAGGGTAGCCTAACATAGTAGGCCTAATGTTTTTGTAACGTTAGGCTTGGCCATCATTGTACTCACTGTTTATAATTTACCCAGCTAGGGCCTACACAGTGAGTTAAGTAAGCCTGGCTTCGATCTACAAAAAAATAATTTAGAAACACTTCATCAATCGAATAACATTACTAAGATAATCTATCAAATTATAAATATATTGCACTACCCGTTTATTCATGTAATAACAAACATATATACTAGTTCCACTATTTATAGAGGGAAATTTTGTTCATACTCCCCAACTTTGAGATCCAATTTGCCGTACTAGAACCCAACGAGACCAATCTAAGTTATACATATTTGGAAAGCAGAAAAAATGTACTTCTTAATTTTATATGCCCAATTTGAAATCTTTTTCTTTTAAAAAAAATGACAAAAACCTCAATTTTCATCAACTATCTAAAACTTTATCGCAATTGAGTGTTATCTTCAGGCATATATTATTTTAAAGCATAAAATTTTATTTTTTACTTCAGAATTGGTTTTTTGTATTTCTGCTTTTGGATTGGCAACAAAATCTCTTTTGATAATGGGGTTTCCCCAGCTCCGCATATCCCATACACTATTGCATACCACAGGCCATCAAGTGGACCGGAAAATAGCATTACAAAATCGGCTGATATTTTATCAAATGGAACACATAACAAATCATCGTTACAAAATTTTGATACAATAACATCATTTTTATAATGTGAGTGGATTATTTTTGTGTGTAATTACTACTTTTTTGTCGAAAATAATGACTTTTGATGTTCTTTTTTTTCTGAGTTCGGAGCTGTCTTTAAAATCTTTTAGGCCAAAATAGGGGTCACAGTTTTGATATCAATGATTGATGACTTTGGTATACAGTGGCAACGCTAATTATATCAGCATAATTCTGCACAGAGCTTTGAGAAGAGCATACTGGGCTAACTGAAGCATCTTTTTTTATTGAGCAAGTTGAGCAACTGTATGACAAGTTGGTTTTATTAATTCCTCATATTATTATTTTCAAAGTCACAAAATAAAGTTTTGCCTACAGAAAAGAAAGTTGGGGAAAATTTATAAAAAAATACAAATATTTTGTTTCTTTGATAAAGTGTTTTTATGTGTTTCAAACTTGAGGAAGTGAAAATGTACATTCTGAATACATTCTGTACAGTAACAAAAGCATGTGATACTATAGTATCACACTTGAGGCTATTTCATAAATGTCATATTTACAGTAGGAAGCAGAGTGCAGACCATAGCAATGATGACCCTGAAGTAAATAATAAACTGTATATGGTACATGTATAGATATACAGTATTTATGAGCTACAGTACATGGGCAAACTACTAAGTGCACAAGTACAGATATACATTTAGAGATAATTGTTATTTTCGAGAAATATTTCTTTACCTTTGGCAAACTACCAGAGTATTGGTAATTTTTTGTTTAATATAACACAAGACTCCTCACTGGCCATTGAGGTAACATTCTGAGGACATACTGTACATACAGTAACAACAGCATGTGATATATTGTAGTATCATACTTGAGGCTATTTATCTTACAAGTTAATATTTACAGTAGTAAGCATACACAGAAAAAATTACGTACTTTGTGATAACTAATAATGTAGATAGGGTCAAGGGTCATGATTCTAATTTTCACTGTTGGGTATTTGCAAACTGTCAACTCAGCATCCATGGGCAGCTGGATCCATGAAACTTGTACTGTACTGTATACATGTGCTAGCATTGCGGTGCTCCAATTGTGCACATGTACACTCTGCCTGACTGTCTCAGTGTCTGTAAATGGATTTGCTAGGAAGCACTGACAAAACTAGGATTTAATTGATCCTGATGTTATTTTATTGATCCTGATGTTATTTTATTGATCCTGATGTTATTTTACTGATCCTGATGTTATTTGATTGATCCTGATGTTATTTTATTGATCCTAATGTTGTTTGATTGATCCTGATGTTATTTGATTGATCCTAATGTTATGTATTGATCATGATGTTATTTTATTGATCCTGATGTTATTTTATTGATCCCGATGTTATTTAATTGATCCCGATGTTATTTTATTGATCCTGTTTTTATTTGATTGATCCTGTTATTGTATTGATCCTGATGTTATTGTATTGATCCTGATGTTATTTGATTGATCCTGATGTTATTTGATTGATCATGATGTTATTTGATTGATCCTGATACATTTGATTGATCCTAATGTCATTTGATTGATCCTGATGTTATTTGATTGATCCTGATGTTATTTGATTGATCCTGATGTTATTTGATTGATCCTGATGTTATTTGATTTTCCTGTATTAATTATTATGATGAAAGATACATCATACATACAGTGCATAGTACAGGGATCGACAACTGCTGGGCAGAAGTGTCTTAATTTGTAATTGTCCTGAAAGTAAATAAGGTTGGGTTGCCAGTATAAATTGTTGTTTATACTGTACATGCAATAATTTTCTTTAAAACCAAGTTGTCTTTCCAGGCAGGTCAAGTAAATGTCATGCTTGCTCAGATAAGATTTTTGTTGTCTCAGGCAGCCGGATGTAGGATTTTTTAAATGCTGACATAGTATGGATGATTGTGATGGCTCCTTCTTTTCATATCATAATTATAATGCATAGTATTTATGTACTTGTACGACTTTTCTTCTAAAGATTAGACCACGTTTAGTTACATCAAATATCTGTATAGTATACAGTCACAAAATATCAAAAAGTTATTTATTAGAAACTTAAACTAGAGGTTTAAGTTACGAACTTACTGTAAGTCATAATAGTTGAGATTAAGCGTAGTTGAGATTGATTATTTGTCACCAGGGTTGGGGTCAATTGTAATTGTTTAATTTGTAATTAATTATACTGTAATTGGCAATTTCTGGGCAGCTGTAATTGTAATTAAACTAAAGAATTGATGTAATTAAAATATTTGCAGGCAATTACAAGTTAATCAATACAAATCTTCTTAGTAGTTTTTTTTTTAACTATTAATGAGACTCCTTGAAATCAGTCACCTTGAAATCAGTCATTAAATACTGTTTCCTGTTAATAAAAGTTCTCGCTTCCTCGGAATCACTCTGACTCCAAACTTTCCTATCTCCTTCTCATCAACACCCTCAGAACAAAATAGCACAAAATCCTCAAATCTCCTCAAGGTCCTCTCACGCACTAACTGGGGAGCAAATCGGCTCACTCTGTTCACCTAATACCGCTCCCTCCTCAGATCCAGGCTGGACTAGGCAAATTCATCTTCCCCTCCGCCCGAACATTTTACTTGAAACACCTGGAGGTCACTGAGAACACTGCCCTAAGACTTTGCCTTGGCACCACTCACACCTCCCCTATCACCAGTCTCCAGGTCGAGGCCAACGAACTCCCCTTCGACCTCCAGTGCATGAAGGCCAGCCTCTCCTTTGCTCTCCGCATCCTTACCGATTCACGTAACCCTTGCTTCCATTCCATCTGTTCTCCCTCCTTTACCAACCTCTTCAATCTCAACAAACGCATCCCCCCACCTTTCGGGATTTGGATGCACTCCCACTTCTCCAAAGCCAACATTAACATTTTCTTGATCGCCAGATACACCATCAAACCTACACCCACCTGGACTATTCAAGACATCGTTGAAGACATTGTTGTCACTCGCATTTGCCTCGGCCACTCCTCACTTACTCCCATCTCTTTTCCGGTTCCCCCACCCCTCTCTGCCCCACTTGTAACACCGATTTCTCCATCAAGCATATCTTCGTAACCTGTTCCCTATACCAGAACTCCAGGTCTCTTCTCTCCTCACTATCCTCAATCTCGGACCTTTTCGAAAACAATTCTTCCTCAAACATCATCAACTTCCTCCGCAACAACAACCTCTTCCACCACATTGAACTCCCCCCCTCCCTTCCCTTTCTTCCACTTACCTTTCTTTTCACCAAAAGTTTTTTTCTCCCCCCCCCCCTCCCCTTATTCTTCTTTGCCCCCTTATCTCCCTTACAAACCTTCCATTTCCTTACTATCCTAACTCTTACACCATGATTCATTAACACCCTCTTGGCACATTTGATTCTGACTGTCATGGTGCCCTTAAACATCAACAAACCAAACCAAACCTGTTAATGAAAATTGTGGGTATTGTTCAACTGAGTCCTGGTGGAAAAAAAAGGTGCCTTTGTGTTTTTTTTTCCCTGCATCAATTCTGACAGACAAAGGAGCTAGCTTTTAATTGCTCAGAGAGCTTTCCAAATAAAAGTAAGTATACAAATTAGGAGTAACATTCATGAGTATGTTGCGTTCTAGCAAATGTGTTTAACTCCTTGGTTCTGTGGCTTGTGGTTAATGAGCTGCACTGAAAGGAACGTTCTCTTTCTGACTTTGGACTCTAGACACAAGCATCAGAAATAATGCCTGCCATTTTTAAACACCTACAGTACTACCATACAGCTGGAAATTTTGAATGAAAATGCAAGGTTACTTATGCCCCTCATTACCAACTGGTAGCCTATTGATCTAATGAGTAAGACTTCGATCAATTTTGTGTATGCTTCACAATTCCTGTTCATTTCAGTTTATTTATTGCATACATGCAACACCAGAAAATTATTCAATAACTGGTGCTTGAAGTTTGCTTAATATTGTAAAGTTGCTGAACTGAAAAAAATAATATATCAGACAAGAAGTGGAGATAATGACAATACTCTTAACACAGTTACAAGTATATGGGAATTTATTTTCCTGAAAATGTCAAATGTCATTTAAAATCTTCACATCAAAGGACTTTCCTACCTAAAGCAATGGAGCTAGAGACTAATACTTACATGAAAATCATCGAAGTTAGTTTGATAATTTTTTACAGTTTACACCATTTGAATGAAGCTTTTCTAAAATGTACACTATTTTCTTTGTCTTTTTCTTGTGTCTATTCATTTAATGTATATTAACTTGTTTCCTAGGTTGTAATAAAAGAACAACAAAATGGAATAAATCATCCTCAGACTTCTCTCATGAACTTTCTTTCTTTAGGTACTCAGGTTTGTTTTGTTTTTATTTCCAAAAAGGAACAGAACATAGGAGTGTGCAAAGGGAGCCTTTTATCTGCATGCATGACAAACATACATGTATATGTTTACACTTCTCTATCATTAGAAATGCAGAAAAATACTCATGCATGATCATAAGATATGCTCCATTCATTGGAAATGATCAATCTTAAACTGCCCAAGCCCTGCCCATCATTTATTAGGTCATACAAAATATTTTAAGCTCCGTAATTGTAATTAAAAAATAATTGTAATTGGAAATTTCTGGGTACTTGTTTATTGTAATTGTAATTGGAAATTTGTGGGAAGCTGTAATTGTAATTGAACGTTTCTGGGAAGCTGTAATTGTAATTGAACATTTTCAGAGAAAATAATTGTAATTGATTTTTGTAATTGACCCCAACCCTGTTTATCACAAATGATCCGGAAGACAATTTCTTGAGTTTAAAGATTGTTCTACTCCGGAATTTGATGGTCTTTTACATTAGGCCTCCTCAGCTGCCCCTAATTTGCAGAAAATTATTTTAATTTTCAATAAACCCTGTGCTTTGTCAAAATCCCTACAAAATGATGTGGCAACCTGTTGATTGTTGCTGTTACTGAAAAGAAAATAAAGCCCACGCCCTCAAGAGCTTGTGATATAAGACCAAGTTTTGTAGTCTGTTTGTAACAAGTGTGTCAGGTAAGGGAAAGAAAGTCCCAAATTACACATAAAAAGGCATTTATAAGTGAGATATAAAACTTGAGCAATGTAAAAGAACCAACAATCTGATAATGAAGTAAAGTGTTGTACAGTAATTGTATTTGATACCCAAGTGTTCTGGATGCTAATCTCCGAGTGAGCCAGTCTTGATCTTAAGCGTCGTGAGGAAAGATTCCATTTCAGTGATCTGTCGAAATAAGATTAATTTACAATTTTTCTACAAGAAAGGGCAAAATAAACAAAGTTTTTTTTTCCAGCCTGTATCACAAGCTTTCCTGATCATATGTCATTTAATTACTGTATTGTAGATCTTCAGGCAATTTAATCCTTCCCTGTCAGACCGAAATTGAGCAAAGCCGAAACACAGTTCCCCTTTGCAGGTGTTGCCTGACAACTTGACAAGGGTTACTTGTAACCCTTGTTTAAGTGATTGGCAGGTCCGCATTCAAGCGTGGTACAATAAGGGTTATGTATACAGTAACACTTGTTGGACTAAAATTGAATTAAGTAAGGTTTGTGGGTGTGGTCTGACAAGGGTTAAAGTTTAGTGTTCAGTCATTTTACACTGTACATGTAAAATGTGTTAAATATAATACTGTTATTGTACAGTAAGTGCAGACCCCTTACTTTGCTGTTTTACAGGGGCAGCCCGCCCGCCCTGCCCCCCTGGGGTCCGCCCTGCCCTCTAGGCCCGCCCTGCCCCTCATAAGAAAGAAATGTATTTATTTTATTTTATAGATTTTATTTTATTTTAAAACTTAATCTTAATTAACCTCATAAATGAAATACCTCACATGGATACAGACTACAGAACGAGAGCATAGTAAGCAATTGTCCTGTTTGGCTTATGAATGGTCCTTATCAGTCAGAATAGTTTCATTCAGAGGTATGATTATAGCTAAAATCCCAGAGCTTCTTTACCATGGGATTGAGCCTTAAGGGGCCTCTGGGCTCCAGGCCGAAAAGACACAGCACTTCACGTGCATTAATGTGCCCCTCAACAAGTCTAGCACCCTGCCCCTTTTAAATCAAGCTAGGGGTCTGAGTAGGTACATGTACTTTGGGCAACCACTCCATCATTGCTTCCAACCCTTAGTTTTGTTGGAAATCACTGTAGCAAAGCTAACAAAATGTGTCATTTCTTATTCTTGAATGTGTGCTTAAGTACCTGGATGTTTGTACTGTGCCAAGATACAGATCTATAATTGCAAGTACTGTAGTGTATGTCCTGTTTGCAACAAACACATTACATCTTCAATACAAAAACTTGTGTTCAGTCACAACATTGAATCGCACGTTAACAATCAAGACTTCACAACCTTTAAGATAATGGGTTCTCTATGTACTCGTCTTGCACAGTTTCCTTTGAACTAAAGAGAGTGTCTGACAATGCATCTCATTTTTAAAGCACAACCTGTGGTCCATGGAGATGGGCCATGGAGATGGGCCATGATGATAAAATTACCATGCAATCAACATTTACGATTGGTCAAATTATTTACACAATCTCCGACACCCCAATCAATTACTGCCGCAGAAGTGACGTTACTAGTATGATCAAGCATTCGTCTTGAGACTTGATTGCCTCTTTACACATTTACAGGCTTCCCACACCGGCATAAAATTCATAAAATTCTGATTAAAGTTAATGAAGAGCATAAAATAAGATAAAAAAGCAAACAAAATCATAGAAAATTATCAAATGCTATGCAAAATTGACATTATGGACGGAGAGTAGCCAAGTTCATGTCAAAAATGGTCATACATGCCCTGAAGATCTATATAGGTAAATGTATGTTATTATTGACATTAAAATCCCATGATAAGAATCAAAGCATGTTGAGTCTAAAACATTCAAAGTGGAGGTTCGATTCAAGAGCCACTTACACTTTCCATACTCATCTTGCTATACAATTTTTTTCATTTTTATTTAAACAAACTGATGAAGCATTAAAAAGCATAAATTTGTTATAGTCAGTAGCATAAGAAAACAGAAAATTTCAAAATAAATAGCATAAAATCATAATTTTATATATTTTTTTAAGTGGGTAGGAGGCCTGCATTTAATAGTGAATATTAATAATACCATATTTTCTCTAATAAACGCCCCCGGGGCGTTGAATTTAGAAAACAGGGGGGCATTTATCAGAGGGTAAAGTATGAAAGGAAAAATGTAACTTACAAAAGAACAGCAGTTCTTTTTAGACCTATGGTATTAGTTCCTTCAAGCGATTTTTGTGTTTTTAGCATTATTGTGCATGGATTATTAATGGAATATACTCTTTGCATATTTTCTGCTCGGTTACGTTCGACTTACAGCCTTTTCAAGTCACATTTGGTAAGTTAAACGTACGTTGTTACATCCTGAAAGTATGAAAAATGATGGGGGGGGGGTTGCGTTTATTAGAGCGGGGGCGTTTATTAGAGAAAATACGGTAGGTTGCTTTGCTCTTTTCTAAAGTATGATTTGTACTATTTCAAAGTTGCGCTTGGTGTATTGAAATCATTTATCAACTCACTATCTTCTCTATCGAGTGCTATTTTTTCTTTCAAAGCTCCCTTCCCTGTCAGGTTTTCTTTTCCTTCTCCACCTTTAATTAACATTCCTGCTGATGTCCATCATTCTCCTCTGTGTAACTTTTATATCTTTTGCTATCTGGGTCTTTGGTACCTCTTGCCTGTTACAACTATGATTGCCACTTTATAAGCCGATCATTCTTTTAAACCCATCTGCACTGGTCATCGTTCTGTAGGTGATAACCCTCCCATTGTCCGTGTATTTGTGCCACTCAGCTGCCAAGCTACCTTTCCTCACTTTCCCACCATTACCTGTTTTTCCTCAAGTTTTTGTATAGCCCGCCTTTCTCCTATTGCCCAACTTTCTCCTTCATCCCAACTCTCTCCTTCGTCCCAAAGTTCCCCTTTGTCCCAACGTTCCCCTTTGTCCCAACGTTCCCCTTTGAGCTACCTTTCCTCACTTTCCCACCATTACCTGTTTTTCCTCAAGTTTTTGTATAGCCCGCCTTTCTCCTATTACCCAACTTTCTCCTTCATCCCAACTCTCTCCTTCGTCCCAAAGTTCCCCTTTGTCCCAACGTTCCCCTTTGTCCCAACGTTCCCCTTTGTCCCAACTTTCTCCTTTGTCCCAACTGTCCCCTTGTCCCAACTTTCCCCTTTGTCCCAACTTTCCCCTTGTCCCAGCGTTCCCCTTTGTCCCAACTTTCCCCTTTGTCCCAACTTTCCCCTTTGTCCCAACTTTCCCCTTTGTCCCAACTTTCCCCTTGTCCCAACTTTCCCCTTTGTCCCAACTTTCCCCTTGTCCCAACATTCCCCTTTGTCCCAACTTTCCCCTTTGTCCCAACTTTTCCCTTGTCCCAACTTTTCCCTTTGTCCCAACGTTCCCCTTGTCCCAACGTTCCCCTTTGTCCCAACTTTCCCCTTTGTCCCAACTTTCCCCTTGTCCCAACTTTTCCCTTGTCCCAACTTTTCCCTTTGTCCCAACTTTCCCCTTGTCCCAACGTTCCCATTTGTCCCAACTTTCCCTTTTGTCCCAAATTTCCCCTTTGTCCCAACTTTCCCCTTTGTCCCAACTTTCCCCTTTGTCCCAACTTTCTCCTTCCCCAACTTTGTCTTTCACTCTCTGTGCCCTTATCTTTTTGGTAGCTTCCATGGCTCACCTTTTCCATGTTTTGTACCCTTTCCTATGATACTGCATTACTTACCTTTTTGTCCTGGTGGACCCTTCTCCTTTGAATCATATATTTAGAATGAGGAATTCAGTTTTTCTGTCATGGCCCCAGCACATGACAGGTCTAGTATTGTAAACTCCATGCTCAAAATCCACCATCTTTTAATTAAGAATTATTCTATAAATTTCATTTAATGAAGAGAATATGGACTTCAAGTTTAGTGCTATTTATTGAAGATTGTATTTTGATGGTTACTACGCCACAATAAATTTCAGCAATGCTAATTCAAAAAATTATGGCGTTGTTTTTATACGCAAAATTCATGTAAATTGGCAACGTTGAGGAATGCAGGCGAAAAGTTCCGGTGCCAATCCAATATTTTAATAGCCACCTCCAAAACATGATATGAAGAATGGTATTGTTTAGATATTTTTACTGTTTCAGAAGCATAATAGAAACTATATATTTTACCAAAGTATTTTTTGAAGAATCACAAAGAGATAGTAAAGGAGAATGATATTATTTAAAATGAACGAGGCTAGTCTAACCAGAAACTTCAACAGCTAATTTGAGAAATTGTTAGCGTGGGTACATACGCCATGTGCACTTTCCATCTTCTGAGAGTAATTTTGCAATCTAAATCTAAATAGGTTAAGGTAAAGGTAATGGAAACTTATTGTATAGGGCACATTACTGTATGAACATTCAATGGTGCTCTGCAAACTTACAGGTTGAGTCGTCAAAAATCCTTTTAGATATAAAGACAATCGAGCGTAAGAAGTATGAGGAAATAACAGTTAACAAGTTTAGTAGGCTAAGTTTAGCTTTGAAACAGTTTAAACTTGGTGATTGTATATCAATATCTGGTGGTCTTGGCAGTAAAGCATTTTATTCTTTTAGTGTTTGAGCAGTTAGGGAAAGAAGGAGTATTTACATTCGTTTTAGTATAGGGAACGTGAAAATTCAGATATAATGATTATTTCTTGTATTGATTATTACGTGTGGGACTAGGTTATCATTATCAATGGCGCCGATGAATGTTATTGATTTTACATAGCATATGGAAGCAGGTGTTCTTTCTTCTTGTTTTTAGCTGGGCCAATCTATTATTTATGACGTCTTTATTTATTGTATCTACAGTATTCTATTTTATGATAAAATAATACCTACAGTACAGTACATCACCTTGTTATCTTTCTTTCCTTTCCTTTTTTGAGAAGACTGACTGAGGGGCGGTTTCAGATTAGGGAGGACAGACTGACAGAGGCACGTATAAGTTAAAGCCACCCAAAAAGTTTCCCGGTTGCATGCATGCTTTAATTTGAAGACAAATTGTAAAATTATTAACAATCAATTGAAATTTTGTTTGATTTTGGCAACAGTTCCTGAAAAATTCTTGAAATTGGCAGTGCTTTCCTGAAAAGTGAAGAATATTTATGAAAATTGAAGAAAATTCCCGGAAATTAAGAAGATTTCACGATAATGTAGGAAATTTCTTGGAAAATGAAGGAGATTTCCTGAAAATTGATGGAGATTTTCTTTAAATTTCTGAAAATTTTGCAAAAATTGAAGAATTTTTTTTTGAAAATAAAGAAAATTTCTTTAAAATGAAGAAAATTGCCTGAAAATGAAAAAAAATTCCTGTAAATTTAAGGAGAATTCCCAAAAATTTCCCTTGAAATTTCCCAATTAGCGTGGGCTAAAAGATAAAAGGCCTATTTTAAAATTGTATTGCTTTGAAAATTCATTATGGCTCCCATCTGCCCATGCACACGTGGCACTGATGATAAGAACTTCACCTCCGTATACAAAGGTTTTTGGTTGTAGATTGTGGCCTTAAAATTTTGGTTCAAAATTGAATTTTTTTGATAAAAGCCTGAAGCTTTTTATCCAAAAGTGCAGATTTTTGGGTCAATATTGAAGATTTTTGGGCCAAAATGAAAGATATCTCAGTTGAAATTGGGAGTGTTTTTGGTGCAAACTGTAAAGGTTTGGTCCAAAATTAACGATAGCTCAGTCGATACTAAAAATGCCACACATGCTTTATTTGATATTTCAGTTAATTGTATTTATGGCTTCGACAGAATTTTGGGAGGTAAGGGGGAGGCAAGCTTCCTTAGACACGTCACTGCTTTCTTTATTACTATCCATACAACAAACAAACCATACAAACAACGTTAATGCCACGACAGCCCATCTTTAAAAGGGTGTTCTTGTTACTCTGGTTTTTGCAAGGGAAGAATCTCCCAAGATAATAAAGGTATGGTATTAGACATAAACCCTGCAACATGACACAAATTGACATTTGTTGTTAGCTCAACCAACACAGGTTGTTGGTTGAGGTTATAAAATGGAACACGCATTTCACTTATTGACCTTTAAAATTTTTGAACATTTTGTTTTGACACCTTTGGTCTTGATATTTTGGCTAATAAAGATGTTATCGTCAATTCCTTGTATTTTGTTAGATGTAAATCATTGTAATTTTTATTTCTTTCATGATTTAATTTTTTTGTAGAGACTTCATGGTATCATGTAACACCCTCAGTAAGCACAAGCTCCCCTCAAGGATTTTCTTTCATAATCAAACTGCCCATCTTGCCTGAATAGATATTAGGTAATCAACCAATTATGATCAAACTGCCCATCTTGCATGAATAGATATCAGGTAATCAACCAACTTATGATCAAACTGCCCATCGTGCATGAATAGATATCAGGTAATCAACCAACTTATGATCAAACTGCCCATTGTGCATGAATAGATATCAGGTAATCAACTAACTTTTATAATCAAACTGCCCATCTTGCATAAATTTATATCAGGTAATCAACTAACTTTCATGATCAAATTGCCCATTGTGCATGAATAGATATCAGGTAATCAACCAACTTTCATTATCAAACTGCCCATCGTGGATAAATATATATCAGGTAATCAACCAACTTTCATGATCAAACTGCCCATCGTGCATGAATAGATATTAGGTAATCAACCAACTTTCATGATCAAACTGCCCATTGTGCATGAATATATATCAGGTAATCAACCAACTTTCATGATCAAACTGCCCATCGTGCATGAATAGATATCAGGTAATCAACCAACTTTCATTATCAAACTGCCCATCGTGCATGAATAGATATTAGGTAATCAACCAACTTTCATGATCAAACTGCCCATTGTGCATGAAGAGATATCAGGTAATCAACCAACTTTCATGATCAAACTGCCCATCGTGCATGAAGAGATATCAGGTAATCAACCAACTTTCATTATCAAACTGCCCATGGTATAAGAATAGATATCAGGTAATCAACCAGCTATCATGATCAAACTGCCCATTGTGCATGAATAGATATCAGGTAATCAACCAACTTTCCATAATCAAACTGCCCATCGTGCATGAATAGATATCAGGTAATCAACCAGCTGTCACTATCAAACTGCCCATCGTGCATGAATAGATACCAGGTAATCAATTAACTTTTATTATCAAACTGCCCATCGTGCATGAATAGATACCAGGTAATTACTTAGCTGTCATGATCAAACTGCCCATCGTGCATTAATAGATATCAGGTAATCAACCAACTTTCATTATCAAACTGCCCATCGTGCATGAATAGATATCAGGTAATCAACCAGCTGTCATGATCAAACTGCCCATCGTGCATGAATAGACCAACAGCCCGCTACATGTTATATAATCCATTGCTTATTTCAAACAGAGCTACATGTACAATTTTTAATTCCTTTATCAATAGATCTTGTGTCCAGTAATGGTTATTCTTCTTCCAATTAAACTTTCCAGGTTTCCAAATAGGCCACGCCCACCATAGCAACGTGGTAACTATGTGGGGCAAACAAACCTCAAATCGCAATTGTGCATCACTAATGCATGCGTTGACATTTAGATGTTCGTGAGGCTTGCCGCAAGCTTTGATTCATTTATGGCATTTCTTTGGATTTTTAGAGTTTTAGCAAATAGGATAAACAAAATTCAGTTTGCTTACTGTTCTGGGTAACAACAATCAGATTTACAAAGCCAGCAGCGGTCCCGTAAGCGCAATTTTGTTCACCATTTTGCTGTCACTTAGTCTGTGTGTGCAGAAATTTGTTTTGTACAGTAAGTTGCATTGACCACATGAGTGTGTGTCGTTTGCTAGCTGTACTGTACCAGTACCACATAGGATGTTTGTCCCACTTAGTTACTCAGATTTTGTTGCTAGGCAAATTTGTGTGGTAATTGGGTAAAACAAGCTGTCAATCATTAAACCCAGAAAGGTTCATTGCAAGTACAAATTTGGGGAAAATTAAATATATAGATGTGTATCTTGAACTTAATTTGACTTGAATTTTACTGGAAGAAAATATGTTACAAAACATGATAATAGTACATATTTTCACAAAATCTGAGAAAAATTGACCAATTTACATCATTTCTGGTTCCAATGCAATAGCATCAGGAACCTATGTGGCCATGTATGCAGTGTGTATGTATGTGTGTACTGTATGTATGTGTGTGTGTGTGTTTTGTAATGGCCAGCCAGTAAACAGGATATCTCAAGAATGATACATTGGACTCATATCATATGTGGTACACAAATAAATCATGGTCCGTAGATGTGCCCTATTGTATTTGATTTTTTGGGGATTAATGTAAAAAACTTGAAAATGTTCATATTTTAACAACTACATGTCTATTTGGGATAATTATGATGTTAGCTGGTATGTAAATGTTCATGTTGTAAAAACACTGAATTTCTTTAATGTATATAGTGAGCGGGCTTAATATGATTCTGTAAACAAAAGGCTTGTAAACCGGATATTTAAAGTAAACCCGATATTTAAAATAAACCCGATATTTGAAATAACTATGAGCTGGATTCATGCCATGTTTGTAACACAAGTGGCTCATGTTCTGTAGATGTGCTCTATTGTTTTTGGTGGTGATATCATGCATATCAATGAGTAGGCAGGCCTTAATATAAAAATCTTGAAATGCCTCTTATTTTGACAATCAGATGTCTGTTTTGTTTCATATTTGTTATAATAATGATGTTAGCTAGTGTGTACAGTGTATGTGTTCATTGTATAAAACATGTTGATTTTCATTAATATGCATACAGTAGTTGGTAGTGCTTAATATAATTTTGTTAACAAAAAGCACAAGGAAACACTATATCTCAAAAACTATGAACTGCATTTATGTCATGTGTGGTACGCAGAGAGCTCAGGTTCTGCAGATGTGCCACAATGTTTGTAGTAGAGACTTCATGCATATCAATAAGTGGGCGGGGCTTAAAGTGACAATTTTGAAAAAGTAATAAATGAGCAACTGTATGTCCATTTTGCATCATATTGGGCATGATGCTGGTACATGCTAATGTAATCAACAGATGTCATCAATATGCATGGTAGGCAATGTGAAAGTGCTAAATGTTTTAAACATTATACTATATCTCATGAACAGTATATCGATTTATGTCATATGTCATACACAGATGGGTCACGGTCTGTACATATATTCTAATGTTAATATTGTGGTAGTGATGTTGTGAATATTAATGAGTAGACAGGGCTTACTGACAATTTCTTGAAATAGGATAAATGGGCATTTGTTTTGCATTATACTTGCTAGGATAATATTTTTTAATTATTGTGCAAATGCTAATATTGTCAACATTTTTATTGAAATGCATGGTGGGTGTGGCTTATGAATACATTTCATGAAACAAATATTTTATGATATGCAATGACATGACACTTAATACAAATTGTCCAAATCAGTCGGCTTACGAAAAAAAGCATAGGAACCACAAAACCTTTTGGTTCTGGTTAATTTTTAGGCCATTGTTCTAATAAACAATAGAAATATTATTTGAATTTTGTGACATAACCATAAAGCCTATCAATGTCTTAAGTTGTTAACTAATTGTTTTTCAAATATCCACAATGGTTATTTGAATGGAACCACTTGAATATGACAAAGTAGTTTTGAACTTGCTCTCCATCAGATATCCTACATGTAGTGCAATCAAAGTATAGCAAAGGAAACTGGTCAGTTTTATGATTTTCAGTGACTGAAATTTAGGACAGAAAAAAAAAATTGCATTAAAAAGCTTATTAACTACAAACAATAAGGGCTGCCGACATGGGGGTGAACTAGGGACAATTCCCCCGGGCCTGGTGTTCTAGGGGGCCTGGGTCATAAGGATTGTACACATTATATGGGAGTCATAGGGGATCGTACACATTATATGGGAGGGGGGGGGCCCTGATTATCAGTTTACACCCGGTTCCCGCGATTTCCCCTGACCCTGCTAACAATTAATATCTTCTCAATAAAAACATGGCACACTTTTTCAAAGGACTGGGACTTGGGATCAATAACCTTTATCATGCCATCTTTCTCTCTTATCAACAACAATTCATCACCGGAGGCTGAACACGCAAAAACCTAACTCAAAATTCAAAGGGTTGAGCATCTGCATCAGTGGTGCTCTGGTACAGTGCGCTTTCCTGCATCAAATTTGATGCCCTGACAGTCAGAACCAAATGTTGACCTTGAGGGCAAATTATTGCATTAATTTGAAAAGAAAAGTTTTGTTTAAATCATTGTGAATTGAGAAGAGAAAAGTAAAAACCACCCAGAACTTGAATGCCATTTATGATTTAAGATGTAAAAGGAAAAAAAAAATCAAAGGTGTCATAAATGTTTCTTTTTGCATAGCTTTCCATCTTTGAAAGAGAAAGATGTCACAGTTGAAACAGTCTAAATTTGAGTCGCTCCATGTGCCACTCTTAAGTTAGGAATTTAAATTGTAGGGGAAGTAGGCTTATCATCAGGTTTAAATAAAAGAGGGAGAATTCCCATTTTCCCTCACTATGTGAACTCAGCTTCATGCCATTGAAACAAATATTCAAGCTGTGTTGGCTGCAGTTAATGAGAGTTAAAACAAAACAAGATTTTGAAAGTAGGGAAACCTTTGTTTGTAAACAAAACAAAACAAAACCACTTCATCGCAAACTGAAATATGGAGGAGTACTAGTAACACAGTCATGTCAGTCATGTGAGCATTCTGGAACAACCTTCCAAGTGATGTCCAAAACTGTTCAGATTTGAACACTTTTAAATCTTTATTAAAAACACATCTATTTAAGTTAGCATATGGACTATAACTTCTAATCATATTAATTAATATTATATTTTATGTACAGTGCTTAGAACATGTTTTTTCTTCATGAATTTTAGCATTATAATATTCGGTATAATAATAATAATATAATGTTAGTGAAAAGTTCACACAACCCTATGTTAACAGAGATTATATGACCTTGAATAAATAAGTACACACTTTTCCTGAAATTGTATGTTTGCCAGTTTAATGTGGATAAATGTGTAGGCGATACATTTCAATTTCTAAATTGCTTAAAGCTATGAAAAACATTGAAGTACTGTAGCAAAAGATTATGTCAGAATCTGTTCAAAATTGACAATTGTACAGCATTTTGCAATCTTACCATATACATGATTGCATAAATACAAATTTAATGCACATTTGTGATTTGTTAATGTATAGGACGGTCTTGGTTTTTACTTTTGTAAATACTTTGTTTCTTAATTGTTTCTATTGCAATTCTTTTGAAGTGGTGTAGGAAACTGAGCATTTACCCATGGAAGTACCTGAAGTGATACCTCCATGATTTACCGTACCCCAATCTCAGCCTTTCCCCTTTATCTCCCTTACAAACCCATCTCCTCTCAACCCTAACTCTTACGCCATAATTAATCTTGGCACATTTGACTCTGACTGTCGTGGTGCCGTTAAACATCAACAAACCAAACCAAACTGTACCCCAATCAAATTCTAGCAGGTATAAACTATCGCATCAGTACCAAGTGACTAACATTTAGGAAAGAAATATAAAGAATTACACTAGATTTTGAGCAATTTGTGTGCCCACTCATACATCAGAAATTGATAATGAATTTAAAACTGATAAACCTTTGATCTGCTGTAGTTCAGAAGCTATAAGCCTAAATCAATCCCCTTTTCAAAATGCAAAACTGATCTGCTCATATTGTTATATTCTTGTAACTAGTAAAGAAATTGATTCTGTTAAAGGAATATTCCCATGTTTTTTCATAAAAAAAGAACATTTTTAGAAACAATTAAGTACAAAAATCATGTTCGTATGTTTTTCCTACCAGGAGATATTTCAATTTTAAGGTTCACAAAAAATGCTAATAAACTAATAGGAAAAGGATCAGTGTGACATCACAGCAACACATTCTCCCACACAGTTGATGTATTGCATTAAAATCTATCATTTTTTATTATTAAAACCTGCTAGAAAAATAAATTGATGAAACTTAGGTATTTATATACATTGCCAACTATACTCTGTTATAACTTTTGGAAAATTGTTTCTAATCATACAGAAACAACCAATTAATGTTGAAAGAAATACATAAACATTTGCAATAATATTGCCTCTATGACATCATCGAACACAAATTCATCATACTGTACAAAACTTTAAAATGCAATTGGGAAATCCTTAAAAATTTATATCTCTTGAATGGAATATGATATCAACCTGATTTTTGTACCAAATTGACTCTAAAAATATGCTCTTTCAAATAAAATGTTACAAAAAATTGTGAAAATATTCCTTTAATAGACTTTTAAAGATATGCTACTGCATATGGACATGTTGGGGGCAATGTACTGTAAGGTAAATTGAAATATATTAAAACCAAATAGGGTAGCCCAATTTTGCCCAGTAAATTTGAGTGGTAAATCTCTATTTAGAACAGCTGGGTTTTTCTTTTAAAATCTGTTAAAAATTGATAGTTTGATAAACTGTAGCCTTAAGAATTTTCTTAGTCTGCAAATATTTATGCAACTGTAATTTGTCATGTGTTTGATGCATGAGCAAATCTTGTTTCCTACTGTTTTATAATCCGCACCTGGATTTATTGAAGGAAAACAGCTACTTCTGGCAGAAGGCTTTTGGATTATTTCTTAAAATTAAGCAGTAAATCTCTGTTTAGAACATCTGGGTTTTCTTTTTTTTTAAACATGAATTGTTTTCTTTGAGTTATGTCTTATGAGACTGTTTCACCATTCTGTTATGTCTTATGAAATTGTTCCACCTTTCGGTTATGTCTTATGAGACTGTTTCACCTTTCAGTTATGTCTTATGAGACTGTTCTACCTTTCTGTTATGTTTTATAAGACTGTTCCACCTTTCTGTTATGTCTTATGAAATTGTTCCACCTTTCGGTTATGTCTTATGAGACTGTTTCACCTTTCAGTTATGTCTTATGAGACTGTTCCACCTTTCAGTTATGTCTTATGAGACTGTTCCACCTTTCTGATATGTTTTATGAGACTGTTCCACCTTTCAGTTATGTCTTATGAGACTTCCACCTTTCGGTTATGTCTTATGAGACTGTTCTACCTTTCTGTTATGTTTTATAAGACTGTTCCACCTTTCTCTTATGTCTTATGAGACTGTTTCACCTTTCGGTTATGTCTTATGAGACTGTTCCACCTTTCTGTTTGTCTTATGAGACTGTTCCACCTTTCTGTTATGTTTTATGAGACTGTTCCACCTTTCTGTTATGTCTTATGAGGCTGTTCCACCTTTCGGTTTTGTCTTATGAGACTGTCCCACCTTTCTGTTATGTCTTATGAGCTGTCCAATTAGCTGCCTATCACTACCTTGATCCCGGAGAAGTGTGGCAACTCCTCCATCAGCCAGCGAGCGGCACAGCAGCGGTGTCCAGCTCCGTGGCCAGGGATATGAAATTTCCTAACTCTGCGGTCCAGCAGAGGGAAGATTCCCTAACAGCTGTTGACCGGGCCATACGGTGGGGTTTTAAATACCAAACCCTTGCCGTTTGGGTGACAGAGGGCTTAGACTCGGTTTTGCGTAGGCATCTACCAGCTGACGTCTTTTCAATGACCGCGCCTTTGTTAACCGGACTGTCGGATTTGCTCGACGCGACGGTCGACCAGCTCGGCCAAGCCTCCGCAAAGCTAGTCCGGGAGAGGCGCGAGAATGTTCTCCCTCTCCTTGGACTCTCTGGCGCCACTCAGACGGACCTTCGGCACTTACCAACAGAAGGCCCGGACCTATTTGCAGGTCGCTTCCGAGATGTTCTATCACGCCAGGACGATCTTCGGAAGACTCGGAAGCTGTTAGCGAAGAAGAAGTCTTTTTCTTCTCTTCCTGCCATCGCCGCCCTTCGACCCCCGTACGGGGCCAGGGTGCGTCTAACCAGCGACGGGTCCATTGTTGCCGTAATCCAGTAACGGGACCCTATACAGCTTCTTCTTCTCGCCAGAAGTCCACTTCATGGATGCAGAGCAGGTACCTCCTCTCGAGGGAGGGGGAAGGGCAAGGGACAGCGTTTTTGGCCGAGGAGATCTGAGTGACCTTCGTTCTCCAGGATGTAGATCTGTTTACATCCATGGACAACCACAAGCTACCAATTTTTTGTGCTCTGAAACCCGACTCGAGGGTCTGGAAAGTTGACACGTTTACGATCAGGTAGACCCACTTCATGGGCTACGCCTTCCCACCGCTCGCTCTGGTACCGAGAGTACTGGACAAGGTGATGTACGATCAGTGTCCCATGTTTCTTCTGGTAGCTCCCAACTGGCCCGGCCAACTGTGGTTCCCTCAGCTGCTTAATCTTGTCGCATGCTTACCATACGAGTTTCCTGTCATGGACGAGCTAGTCTCAATCGCGGGCTCCAGCAAACTGCACCACAATCCAAGAGTACTCCATTTGACTGTGTGGCCTCTACCCGCGAATTCCTTGTGTTGAGGGTCTTTTGGAGGCAGCTGCCGAAATGATAGCCTGAAGCCTAAGGTCTTCAACTTTTGGGATGTATGCTTCCAGACTCGGTATCTTCCGAGACTGGTGCCAGGATAGATTTGTTTCTCCGCATACGGCGCCTTTGGTGACGTAGCGGATTTTTTGTTGGTCTAGTTTAACCTGAATAAATCCATCAATACAGTCAAGGGATTCAGGACAGCCATAGCAGCTATCCACTGGGATTTCTAGATGGTTCGACCGTCACCGACGCACAGCCTCTGGAAAGATTGATTAAAGGAATGTTCTTACAAAGACCTTCAGTTCGGAGCTTCGCTTCCCCTTGGAATATGCAGGTGGTTCTCGAGGCATTATCACAGGCTCCGTTTAAGCCTTTGCTAGAATGTCCACTCAAGGAACTGATGATCAAAACAGTATTTTTACTCTCTGCGGCCTCTGCTAGACACATTCACGCGCTTTCGCTCAAAGAAGGCCATATTCGCTTTGAATTGGGGGCGTTCGACTCGTGCCCGACCCGGCCCGGCCTTCTTAGCCAAGAATCAGACATTAAAGTTTTTACCAGAATTTATTTTCCTTCCATCGCTGGCTACATTTTCTGACATGGCAGAGGACAAGGCCTGGTGCCCCGTTGGATGTCTCAAACACTATATTAAATGTACGCAATACTTTCGGAAAGACGTCACTACCTTATTCGTGTCCTTACAAAATCCACATTGCACCACCTCACGTGATATGATTTTACATTGGATTGTTCAGGCAATCACATACAATAAATCCGCGTTATTCACGGAACGTTCGGTTAAGGCACATCAGGTACGAGGCATAGCTACATCAATTGTGCTGTTTGGTGGGGTTCCCCTCAACAAGATTCTTCGTGCTGCGGTATGGAAAACACCAGCCACGTTCGTCCCCGCTAATCTGAAGGATATACCAGACTATCAAGGCAAAGTTGTAAGGACTTTTCTTTCAAGAGGAGGACCACCCTTTTCTTGAGGTGAATATTCTCATTTTCAATTATTCACATTCTCTCGTTCTGTTGGAGTTATTACGTTAAATTTCTTAACGTCTTAATTGCTCACTAACGAATTTCGGCCGCTGTTCTGGCACGTTTAATTCGTTTCTTTTCACTAACGAAAATTTTTGCCATTGTTCAGGCTCTTTTTATTTCGTTTATTCCTACTAACAAAACTTTCCCGTTGTTTTGGCGATTGTTCTTTCGTTGTTTTACTAACGGAATTTTACCGATCTTTGGCACCTTTGATTTTGTTTATGTTTTACTAACACGGTTCTGCCGTGGCTCTGGCAGCGTCTGCTTAGTTTAACTTTACAGACGGTTTGATCCCTAAACCGCTCCGGTCCTCTGACGAACCTGGTGAGTTTTCGTCATGGCGTTTTGAGTGCTGTTTACAGTTTGATTCTGTTTACTAACGGATTAGGTTCGCATGTTTTCCTGGATAATTAACCTTTGTTTTGTAGACGCTTCACCACGGTTATTTTCGACAGAGTGCTCTCTGTTCTCTTGTCATAACTAGCGATGGGTTACTATTTTTGATAGTTCGTATTTGGAGGTCTTTCATCCTTAAGAGGAGAAGAAATTTTGTCCTTTAAGCAGGATAAGACTAGTGTGAGTTTTAGTACCAGCCTTTAGAAAATTGTGCTGCGACCTGAAGTCCCTTCCATCCTATCCTCGGTTGCAATCTGATTGCATATTTATAGCATAGAAGGTAAGGTATAACTAGAAGTAAATTTACTCCGCTAAGCATGGCGGGGATATTTACGAGAGTTATACTTACCTTCCATGCATCCTGGCCCGCCTCCCCTCTTGTTCAGGCCTCGGTGGAATGTTAAGTGAGGGTTAGTAGATGTAATATGGAGGTCAGGACTGGGCTGGCAGCTACGTTTTTAAGGTCGGTTAGAAGTGTGTTAGAATCAGGTCATGTGACCAGATTGCATATTTTTTTAGCATGGAAGGTAAGTATAACTCTTGTAAATATCCCCGCTAGCTTAGCGGGGTAAATATGCATACATCAGGAAAATAAAGTACATACCTTAACCACTTAAACACATTCAATCTAAAAAGTTAGTACACGTGGAAAAAATATTGGTGAAACTGGCAAAAAATGAGCTTAAGAAATTACCGTTTGTATTGCATTGGACTTGATAGAGGGTAGCTTTCATTTTGCATAAATAAATTTGTGAAAATTTACTTTGATCATGAAAATTCACATATTATATTAGTGGATATTAAAAACTATAAAATACTCTGCTCCATCAAATTATTTGCATGCTTCATGTCCCTGTTTCTGTGGAAATGATCCAAGGGCACATTTTGAGGACAATATAGCCATGATTATACCTCCATTTCCATGAAGAGAAGTGACTTAAGTATATTCTACTGTACAGTATATACAGACAGTTGGGCTATCACGATATGGGTACTGTATATCGTGATCATGTAGTCTACTATGCTTGAGGCAATATAATCAATGCTATGTGAAAGGAATAAAATGGCAATTTAATTTGCATGATCTGTTTCTTTTTGTTTGCAGTTCTCCTTAGATGAGTACAGTACACTAACCATATTGATATGAATGCCCACTCAAAATGCACGTTGATATCCGATGTAGAAAATTGTCATCTGGTTACATGTTTGTGAATCTGAAACACACTTCATAGAAACAATTTAGTACTAAAAATAAAACAACGGTAACACCTTTGACAAATCAATTATTCAGTTGACATACAGGACAAGACTTAAGTGACAGAATTTAGGGCTTCCTGCTTTTTAATAAATGAAAAATCAATTAGTTTTCATTTGATTGTTGTTTTACTGGTGAATATTTACAGTTTCGTCTCCTGCAGTACAGTAGCCGCCTAATTTTTGGGGGTTTTCCTTTCAAAGGGTATTTCCAAGGAAGAACTGTTGGTGTTTTTTCTCCTTACAGGAATATTCTTTGGAATTTTGATATTCACTTGCTGTCTTAAAGGATAAGTTCAGTGGTCAAGCATGTTCATCTTATATGAAAGAGGACTTCAAAACAAACAAAATGGTGAAGAAAGCGTTGCAAAATCTTATTTCGCTAAGATATTAAAAGGATTAATTCAGTGGTCAAGCATGTCTATCGTATATGAAAGAAGACTCCAAAAGAAACAAAATGGTGAAGAAAGTGTTGCAAAATCTTATTCCGTTAAGGAGATATTAAAGTTTAAAGTTTTGTATCATTTTGTAGAAACGACTGAAATCAGACTAGTTGTGATGTCAGTCTCAGATTTTTTGGTGTATATTTGACTTGATTTTTAAGTAATTTTCTGCCACCTCAAGTACAAAAAAACATAGGGCTTCCAGGGGATCCGCCCCTGGCCCACTTACCCTTGCCCCAAAGTGGGCCCTGGACCCCACGCACGCCATTGTGGTGCAAGCTCGCCTGCGAAGTACCACCATAGGCGGTACACACTTATACATGCAATTTCATTATGCCCCCTCAATCAATTTGTTCTGGCGACCCCACTGCCAGTATCAGTTGAATGGTAGCAGTTGAATGCATTGGGTGAATTTAACTGCTAAAAGATTCAAAATGGTTTTTGTGTATATTTGATGTGATTTTTAAGCAATATCCTTCCACCTCAACCACAAAAAAACGTATGGCTTCTGGGAGATCTGGCCGCAAAGTGGGCCCTGGACCCCACGCACGCCATTTTGGCGCAGTACCATTATAGGCGGTACACACTTATGCATACAATTTTATTTATGCCCCTCAATCCTCTATTAATTTGTTCTGGCAGCCCCACTGTCAGTATCAGTTGAATGGTAGCAGTTGAATGCAAAGAGGTTTTGAAGATTTAACAGGAGAAAACAGTCTTGATTTTCAGTAACCAGAAATTTAGGGCAGAAATTTACAAAAGTACATTAAAGGTGTTGAGCTGCTTTCTCTTCCATACATCACAACTCTTTCATACATTAAAAGTTTTTCAATGTTTGATTGGCCGTAACTCGGAACCACAGGTTGGCATAATGTACTAATCATTTAGATTCTTCTGGGGAATATTACCTGTCCCAATATAAATACAAAAAAACATCTAAATTTTGATCTGCATTTTTTGGACACTACTGTAACTTTGACAAAATATAATCACATTCCTAAAAGTCAGGAGACAGCAATAGTCTGAGAGATGTCAGTCCAGTCTTTAAAAATGCTATTGAGTTCACTCATCTGTATGTTTATCAAGTCTGGTACAAATACCATCTTATCTCTTTGAATGAGAGCCACCTGTGGTTTAGCTTTAATTGTTCAAACGCCCTCTTATTTGAAGACAGCATGAACTCAATAAAACAATTCTGGATAAATAGAGGGCTCTCTTTCATATTATTGTAAATGATATTATCTTAAAATAAAAAATGATGCTCATACACTATTGTGCATTCAGATTATTGTTAGAAACTTCCATCTACTCTACAGTAGCAATTAGTTGTGTGTCATATTACTTGGTTTTGCTCCTATACTTGATATTTATTTTGCACGTTTTGTATTTGTAGTATTATTTTGTTTACCCTTGCTCTAAAAAGAAGTAGGTTTGGAAACAGTTTTGTTGTTAGTGGTGCTCAAAAAACCCAGATTCTTAATTTTGTTGAATGCTTGTTGTGAAGGACTTCCATATCATTACTATTTACAGTAGTTTATTGCATAGTATGCATGTTTGAGATAGAAAGTGTGTTATAAGTCAATGGAGTCCAAACAGGGTACCTGCCCCTTCCCCCTTATACTCTAAGTAAAATAACTGTTTTACAGGAAATACAATGTAGTTTTTGTCTATAAATGTGATCCATCCTAACCTTTAATCTTTTTGTTCCGCCCCTTCCCCCCCCCTTCCCCCTATCTTTCTCCTCTCTATTTGGGTGGTACATGTGTGTAAGTTGCTTCTTTTAATGTGAATTTGAGATTGGAAGCTCCTAGTTTTCACTAAGGGCGAGGTGGAAAAGTCAACCACACTGGGCACAAAAAGTCAAAGAAAGAAGTCATAGGCCCTTTCCAAATGCAGTAAAAGTAAATGTACATTTGGCAGCGTGAGTTGGGTGGGCCAAGGTTTGTAGCACGCTTGCAACAAGCTAACATTTTTAGCTTGCTGCAAGCTTGTAGCAAGCAAGCTAACATTAGCTTGCACAAGCTAGCATAAAACATTTGTTAGCTTGCGCAAGCTTGCAGAAAGTTTTGCTGCTTGCGCTAGCTTGCAGATAGTTTTTGCTAGCTTGTGCAAGCTAATTTGTTCCAAATACTAGCCTGCAGCATGCTTGCATGAGCTTGCAGCACACTCGCACAAGCTAAAAATGTTTGTCGCAAGCATGCTGCAAGCTTGCTGCAAGCTAATATTTCTGTAAGGGGAATAAAGGAAATCAACAGCAAAAAGAAAGTATAAATATTTCATTATTTAATGTATTTTCACAATTTTACAGGGTGGGTGAAAGGGGGATAGGTGGGTGAAAGGGGATAGGTGGGTGAAAGGGGATAGGTGGGTGAAAGGGAGATAGGTGGGTGAAAGGGGGTAGGTGTGTGAAATGGGGATAGGTGTGTGAAAGGGGGATAGGTGGGTGAAAGGGGATAGGTGGGTGAAAGGGGATAGGTGGGTGAAAGGGGATAGGTGGGTGAAAGGGGATAGGTGGGTGAAAGGGGGATATGTGGGTGAAAGGGGGATAGGTGGGTGAAAGGGGGATAGGTGGGTGAAAGGGTGATAGGTGGGTGAAAGGGGGGTAGGTGTGTGAAATTGGGATAGGTGTGTGAAAGGGGGATAGGTGGGTGAAAGGGGGATAGGTGGATGAAAGGGACAGTGGATAGAAAAGGGTTGGGTAGGCTTAACAAGGATAGGGTAGGCACAATGGAGAGAAGTCACAGAACAACCATGAAGTGGGTAAAGTTCATTTTTGGGGTCTGAGAAAGGAAGGAAGAGACAGCCTCAGGCAGGTTGAAATAGCAAAAGTAGGTTATGTCAATATTATCTTCACTTCATTCATATTTGCTGGTTGTCACTCTTTCTAGAATGTTTGTAGGAAGACAAGAAAAGCTTGCATTATGAGCATGATATGAGCATTTTCTAACCTTTGGAATCTTGATTATACTTTATGAGAAAAAATATGAAGTATGGGAATGTTTTGAAAACTATACAACATCAGACACACAAAACAGCTTATCGCTTCCCTTGTTTGTGACCGCTTGCAAAGCTCATGAGACTCCCAAATTGTTAACAAACTCCACGTTATCCACCCCACCATGCCTATCCAACCCACCATCCACAACCTCTCACCTGTCGTCAACATTCACATTACTGGTCTTAGAATTGGTCACACCCACCTCACTCACTCCCACCTCCTTATTGGCTCCCCCCAACCCCTCTGCAACAATTGCCATTGCGTCCTCACAGTCCATCACGGTCTCCTTGCTTGCCCCCTGTACAACCTTTCTAGAGCTTCCCTCACTCCCCACAACTCGATAGCCAAGCTCTTCCAGAAAAACCCTCCAGATAAAATTATCTCCTTCCTTTATCATGCTTCTCTCCACAACCATATTTAGTCCTCCTCTCCTACCCCCTCTACTTTGTTTTTTCACCCATGCACCTTCTCTGTCAATCCCAGCTTTCTGGTTTTTAGTTTTCATGTTTCTCTCAATCTCCCCCTGTTTTGTTTCCTTCCTACCTCTGGAATGATCTAACCTCTCAGACACAATTTGACCCTTGCTGTCGTGGTTTCCTTAAGCCCTCTTCAAACAAACAAACAAACACAAAAAGATTTTTGATTTCTTAAAAATAAGCCTAGTTTTAATTATACATAACTTGTTCTACGATTCTTGTTTGTTTTGAGTGCCTGTATGTGTACATAGTTTTTACATAAATAGTATAAAACAATGTCACTACTGTACTTCCCAGAACCTCTGAAAACCAGATCTCATTTATTCAGTTAGTCTGGTTCACGCTTCCAATCGAGAGATCTCCCAATTAGGATTTTTTTTATCATTATAACCCACAATACATCTTTTCAAATTCCAAATCTCTGTAAAGAAATACATAGCGGTAAAATAGTGTTAAGTCAAAAGGTGGGGAAAATGCACTTGTGAAATATTTCAATTTTATTGGTGTAACAAAACGATGAAATTGTTTTCACCAGCCCAAATTTGACTTTCACCAGGGAATTTCAATGTTATCTTTTACAATTAATTTCAATATTTTTTGAAAAGCAGATTTTAACATTTTAATCACTAGCAAAAGCTCAAATTATTTAAAAATATTAATTTCAATATCATTTCCAAAGTATACAACTTTAGATTTACAGAATTTGACAAGTAAAAAGAAATTAACGGCTGAACTTATTAACAACTATTTAAATTATGGTTACTGCACATGTCTCGATCTCCCAATCGGGAGATCTCCTGATTGGGAGCATGGACTGAACTGTCAGTTAAAACATTTCATTAGAAATGTAAATTTGGGGCAGTATTAATGTATTATAAAGTCAGTCTGAGCAGGGAGTTGTGTTGTTATTTCAACCAAATAACAACTCCCTGGTCTGATGTTTTTGCTATTTGTAGATTAAGTTTCATGTAAACATCACTTGGCAAGTGTAAACTGCATGCAGGGTTGCATGTGGAGGGTAATTGGTGAAGGATTAAAGAGATAAAATTGTAAACAACCTCTTTCCATTTACAGAAGAATGTGCAGTCTAATCCTAAAGTATACATGTGATATCATGAAAATGTTTGTTTCTTTGAAAATTAAATATCTGTCACTAAATGACTGGAAGTGTTGTATTTTTCAGTTGGGGCATAACATATGTATTTTATGTCAACATATTAGCTCATTTGTTCATGTGCGTACCCAATTATTGTCATTAAAAATATAAAAATATCAATATTTTGTAATATAAAATAAAAGACTTAAAGGAATGTACTTGTGGGCTGTCCCAACTTACAGTAGTCTGATACCAGCCATTTGTACACAATTCTCTTGAATAACTCTTAGATTTTTAACATAATATTTTTACATATTTGAAAAGGAAAAAAAATGTTTTGTGCATCCCATGATGAAGAAATGCACTGCCAAAATACACCAACAGTTCAGGCTTTTTTTTGGGGGGTTGCTATATAGTGTACAATTATCTACTGTAGTTGTTGAGTTTGGGGCATACCAGATCTATGTACAAAAACTAGGGCATGGTATTTCTCATGGTGACACCAGTAAAAACATATGTACCTGTTGTTTTTTACTGTCTCTCTCTCCCCCTCTCCCTCTCCATCTTCCTCTCTCTCTCTCTCTCTCCCTCTCCCTATGTGGGGGTGATGGATGGGTTCAAAGAATCATGGGACACATTCCCTCATGATGCACATATATGTACAGTAGTACAGTAAGTAGGGCACAAGCACTTAACAAGGGGGAACTTGGGCAGATTCTCCACTATACCCTTGTGTTATATTTTTCATTTGATTTTTTGCAAGGGGGAGGGGGATCATAATCCTCCTCTAAGTACCCCTATTTTGGCTACAGGCCTATCAGTTAAATGTCATCTAAGTCTTTTTCTTGGAAGTTGGAAAGCCCAAATTGTTTTAATTAGTACAACAGTTCAAGATAAAGAAGCTAATATTGATTATCTTGATCAAATAAATGTGTTTTGGAGGTTTTTCCTTGTTGATAATGAAATGGTTTTGTATGAGTTCTGAGGAATGTTGTTACATTGGAAGTCTTTCTTTGCCTTTGATAAAAAAGATTAATTCAGGAGGCTCCTGTTTGATAAGCACTAATGTAGTCAACTTTTAAGCCTCTCCACTATCTCCAGAGTTAACACTTAACAGTAATGATAGTTACTGGTTCTGATGCTAATAACATAAGGAACCTATACAGTCATGATGCTGGCATATGTATGTGTGTGTGTGTGTGTGTATGTATTTATTTATGTGTGTCTGTGACAGCAAGCTCGTAAGCACAATATCTCAAGAACCATACACCGGATTCATTTTATTTGTGGTACACAGATAGCCCATGGTCCATAGATATGCCCTATAGTATTTGGTGGTGATGTCATTCGTATTAATGAGTGGGTAGGGTTTAATGTAAATATCTTGAAATGCTCATATTTCTACAACCACATGTCTTCTTTGTATCATATTTGGCTTTGTTAAATTGTTACCTAGTGTGTACGTGTTCATGGTGTCAAAATGTTGAATTTCATTTGATATTTATAGTAGGCGGGGCTTAATATGGTTTTGCTGCCAAGAGCTTGTAAGTTTGGTATCTCACAAATTGTAACCTCGATTCATGTTATTTTTGGTACACAGATAGCCAATGATATGTAGATGTGACCTATTGTTTTTGGTGGTGATATCATGCATATTGATGAGTAGGCGGGGCTTAATGTACAAATTTTGAAATGCTCATACTTTAACAATCACATGTATGTTTTGTTTCACATTTTGTAGAATTATGATGTTAGCTAGTTTGTACGTGTTCATTTTACAACAAAACATTGAATTGTATTAATATGCATAGTGGGTTGAGGGGGGCTTAATATGATTTTCCTGAAAAGAGCTTGTAAACACGATATCTCAAGAACGATTCATGTCATGTCAAATATTACATGATATGCAATGGCATGACAGACAATACAAAATCAATCAGCATGGAAAAAAAGCATTGGAACCACGGAATCTTTTGGTTCTGGGTAAAATTTTGCTGAAAATTCTGGGAATTACGGCCCTGATCCTGACTATCTTGGGAATGCGTCGAAGTTGCCTTCACGCTTTGTAAAATATTTGTTATTACTTTTTCATAATCTTGAAATTATCTCAGAAAAATGGCCCCGTACTTTAGAGTAAACAATCGGAGAGATATTCTCACGAGTACTTCAAAGTTTGTTTTTTATTTGCATTCTTAATGAAACTTGTTCATTGAAATTCCTATCCGCTATTTTGGGCTCAAAATAAATGCAATATTGAAATTTAAGAGCTTGGTTCCTCAAACATCATCAACTTCCTCCGCAACAACAACCTCTTCCACCACATATAATCTCCTCTCCTCCTCCCTTTCTACATCTAACCTTACACACCCCTTTCTTTTCACCTAATTTTTTTAAACAAATTTAGCTCTTCCCCTTTATCTCCCTTACAAACTTTCCATCTCCTCACTATCCTAACTCTTACACCATAATTTTTAAACACCCTCTTGACACATTTGACTCTGACTGTCGTGGTACCGTTAAACATCAACAAACCAAACCAAAGCTTGGTTCCTAAAGAGAATCATGGGGGATTGTTTCACAAGGTTCTTTTTTCTGATAACAACACAACAATAGATTCCAAAAGTAAATGCTCCTATTTCTATTGCATTAGACACATCAATACTCCAGCCTGCACATGTCACCTCACCCCACCAAAAGTTTTAATGTCTAAAGCATTTCCCTGGGAGTATAAAATCCTAAACCTGTCCTGTCAGTATACCTTGGATGTTGCAAAGCTTTCAGGGAACTGCTCTTTAGACACTAATACCCTCATCTTTGCAGATAATTTTCACAGTCACATGATGCTACACATGAATTGATCAGGGACAAGCAACAATATCTCTGGTTGGATGTACAGCATGCAGTTTGCTTATTAGAATTATCATTATTTGCTTAAATTCAGAATTAAGGTAATTAGGAATTTCAATGATAATCCAAATTAGAGTGTTTTAAGTCTGTGGTGTCACTTCCTGCTGAATAGTTTTATGCATCCAGTCATTTTCTTGGAGCTTGCTTATCAGTACACCAAGATTCCATTTTGTTAATACTCTTAAGAATTAATACTTTTAAGGGAGTTTTGACATTCTACATGTTAATTTTGTGAGGCGGCGAGAAGTTACCTTAAACTTATTGGTCTCGCTGTTACCCTAAACTTATTAGACGGTCAGTTTACCAAGGTTTACATGTACAGAATAATATCCTGACAGACCTCTATTGGATGTTTATATCAATACACCCACAGCTGTTTGATTGACCAAGTGCGGAGTACTAGGTGGAGACCCACCTGGCATTTTTCATACTTCAATAAGCAACTGGACCAGGGGCTCTACATATGGCTGAACTGGACATTATATGACTGGACTTGACATATGATTGGACTGGACATTATTTTGCTGGACTGGACATTATATGGCTGGACTGGACATTACACGACTGGACTAGACATATGATTGGACTGGACATATATGGCTGGACTGGACATTAAATGGCTGAACTGGACATTACACGACTGGACTAGACATATGATTGGACTGGACATTATATGGCTGGACTGGACATTATATGGCTGGACTGGACATTATATGGCTGAACTGGACATTATATGGCTGAACTGGACATTACACGACTGGACTAGACATATGATTGGACTGGACATTATATGGCTGGATGGGACATTACGTGACTGGACTACACTTATGATTGGACTGGACTACACATATGATTGGACTGGACTACACATATGATTGGACTGGACTACACATATGATTGGACTGGACTACACATGATTGGACTGGACTACACATATGATTGGACTGGACTACACATATGATTGGACTGGACTACACATATGATTGGACTGGACTACACATATGATTGGACTGGACTGCACATATGATTGGACTGGACATATGGCTGGACTAGACATGGCAGGACTAGACATAGACATGATTGGACTGGACATATGGCTGGACTGGACATTACATGACTGGACTACACATATGATTGAATTGGACTACACATATGATTGAATTGGACTACACATATGATTGGACTGGACTACACATATGATTGGACTAGACTACACATATGATTGGACTGGACTACACATATGATTGGACTGGACATTATATGACTGGACTGGACATATGGCTGGACTGGACATTACATGACTGGACTACACATATGATTGGACTGGACTACACATGATTGGACTGGACTACACATATGATTGGACTGGACTCCACATATGATTGGACTGGACTACACACATATGATTGGATTGGACATATGGCTGGACTAGACATGGCTTTATTGTAAAACCTTTCAGCTTGTAAGCCAAATTTTGGCATACTGCCAAAATTCAATAAACTGTTCATAGCAGCAACAATTGACCGATGTGTGACCTTGGTTATAATAAAAACTGACCCTGGGACTACTGGCCCATCAAACCAAGGAGTCACCATTAAGTCCCTGATCAAACTGTCTGAAAGGGACATCGTTTTACACTTTACTATCATTTATAGTACTACCATCTAAAGTGATATACCTTTTATTTTATGCAACAATAGAACAAATGGGCAGTGTTACATAGCGTTCTTGCTTTTGTTAACTTTCTTTTAAAGAATTAATATATTTACAAATTAGAAGGTTGAACCTTTTTTCAACTTTTGAAAAATAATTTAGTGGTTAAGCAAGAGTATCCTTATTGAAAAGGACTTAAACTGGTGAAGAAACTACTTCCAATATCTTATTCTGTTTTGAAGAGTTGCCAAGTTATACATGTAAGGTCATTTTTTGTGTAGAAATGGCTTGTGTTTAACACCTACTATAGAAAGAAGGTCTAGTACATGAAGTCTTGTCCCGCTGACCTTCTGCCATCAAGTACTTCAAATACTGTCCCATAGACTAATATGGTCAACATCTTATCTAAAAGAGAACTCAAAAAGAATGAAAATAGTGAAGAAACCAATAAAATAAATCTTAAATTTGCTGTTCTGAAATTATTTAGTTGTGAAACTGTTGTAACTTCACATCCTCACATTCCCCATAATCTGTAATTAATCTATTACAATATTTATGTGGCTGAAAAAACCATCGGATATGTCAGGAAAGGATTAAAACGAAATCTAGTAAAGTAGTTATAAATTATTACATGAAAGCCTGAAGAAAAGAAAGTGAATTAGCAAAGAAGTGAAAATAATTTTCTTGTAAAGATTTGTTACCAATTGTAAGAAAGTGAGGATGAGATGAGGTTGCCAACTTTCAACTGTAAACACCAATTATTTCTACACGAATAATCTTAAAACTTAGATATCCTTAAGGATTAGGTTAGGGGTCAATTAAGTCCATCTTATATAAAGAGGACTTCAAAAATAACAAAATGGTGAAGAAAGCATTTAAAAATCTTATTTCATTAAGGAGATGTTTATGCTTAAAAGCTTAATGTCATTTTTGTAGAAACTACTGAAATTAGACTAGTTGCGACTTCATTCAGATTCCTCAGTCTAAATGTATTCTGTCATATTTTGTCCTGCAACTTTCTGGATTAAAAACCATTGGATATGTCAGGAAAGTAGTAAAACAGATTCTAGTAACAGTAATTATAATTTATCACCGGAAGAAAGTTTGAGGAAAAGTAATTCGAATAGTAAAAAAATAAAATAACATTTAATATATTAACAATTGTTAAGAATGGGAGAATGAGGGTGCCAACTTTGCATGGTAGACTTACTACACCAGTCATTTAAAGACAGAGCTGCAAACTTAGATATCTTAAAAAACTTAAAGATATCTTTAAAAAATCTTAAATGACTTAAAAATACTTAAATATTTAAACTTAAACTTAAAGAACCTAAATAAGATGTTTCAATGCTATCTTCACCGTCCTCTGTCATATAAGATAAACCGACCACTGAACTAACCCTTTATAAGAATAAGACATTGCAGTAGTTTCTTCTCCATTTTGCTGGGTTGACCAACAAACATAATCATTTATTATGTTATCCAGGACCATAGACTTAAAAGTTCTCATCTCATTCTGTAAACACTGTCCATCTTATCACAGCCTGTTACAGGTTTCAAAACAACTCTTTTGAAGAACAATCCTACCTCAAACTTTATGACCTTTCTCCGCAACAGCATTAATTCCACCTGATCTAAACCTTTCATTCTCTGCCTTAACTTCCTCACCTTCCTTTATTACCTTAACTTCTTTCCTGTATCCACCTTCCTTCCCTCTATTCCACCTCTCTATCCTAACTCAAGGACCTAAAGTTTTTAACACCCTCTTGGCACATTTGACTCTGACTGTGGTGGTGCTGTTAAACCAGGGGGACCTGCTAAACATCAACAAATTAAACCAAAACTACACTGAAAATACTACTGTATATTATTATCAGCTCCAATGTTTTAATATGAAGCAAAAGTTTTGATGTTTAAATAGGGATATGTTATTTAGATATCATATCTTTGTTCTAAAGCATTTCCCTGGGAATACATGGAAATTCATTAAAAATATTTTTGTCCTTGGGACCTCATTAAAGGAGATTGTCATAATCCTCACATGTTGTTGTTTATTTATAGGAGGTATTAGAGAAGATAAACACCTACTTTTCAAACTATTGGAAACCCAGGGACAGGTTAAAGTAAACATGAGAAGATTATTTTGTTTTTGGTGAGCATGTGAAGCATAATGCGAACCTATGTAATGGTGACTTCATCCGTCTGGCCGTCCATAATTTTTCCTGAGATTTCATGAGAGATGCCATGTGAGAGATAGGGAGGGATGCCATGTGGGACATAGAGAGGGATGTCATGTGGTACATATGGTTGGATTAATGTGGGACATACATGTAGGACGGGATCCATGGGGGATATAGGGTGGGATGCCATGTGGAACATATGGTGGAATGCCATGTGGGGCATATGATGGGACGCCATGTGAGACATACTGTATGGTGAAATGCCATGTGGGAGATTTGGTGGAATGGGACGAGGCATGGGATGGGATGTCTTGTGGGACATGGGGTGGGATGCTTTGTGGGACATGGGATGGGATCCATGTGGGACATAGGGTGGGATGAGTTGGAAGAATTTTACCGTTCCAAAATCAGGAATTTGCTGGAAGGATTTTTTTTATATATTTAGAATCGTGGGAAATGTTATTAATTCCAACTCCCGTTTTGTTAGTCATATTAAAATGTTTACAGCATTTTTGAGCCATTAAGTGAAATTTCCAGTACAGAGCGCATCAGTCCATACAAGGGAATCGCGTACACACAACAGGGAATCACGTCACACAACACGTTTACAACTCTGCTGAATAGTTGAAATGTATATTACATCATGTATATGAATAATCATAAGGTTTTAATGAGCTTAAACAGAAGACAGTTGAAGTCTGTTGGCAAATTTACATATTACAAACATTGTCCAATTAGAATGATTTTACATACATATTGCAATAAATGTTCATCAAACTTTTACAAGTTTAGCTGTTGTAAGTGATAAACTATAACCGGAGCTATGACTCGACAAAGATCATTAAAGTCACTGAACTTGTAATATGCAAGCACATAAAATAGGTAAAAAACAAATAAACTTTATTTTCAATAAAAAAATTTACATGTGGTGAAGTATAATGAAGACGATTGAATTGTATACCATTGGGAAGAGAACAAATTACTCTCCTGTATACAGATTTAGCCATTTTAATTGAGACAACAACTTTTTTGCTATTGTCTTTGGAACAAGTGTACTCTGATTTTCAAAGCATTTTTCCTACGATGGACTGGTATGTATGGGAATGATAAGCAAATGCGTACAAGGTTCCCATATGTTATTGTTTCTAAACTTTGTAAATTCTAGCTGACACGAGCAAAATTAGCAGAAAGGGCAACACAGTTTTAACAAATTGATAGGGATTGAACTATTTCAGAAGCATCTCAATTATTACATGAATATTTTTAAACGTCTCAATATTTCATACTTTTTGACCAATTCTAACGGAGTAATATCTTGCTAACCTGTTTTCTTTTCATTTCCGTTTGAAGCAATCAAAGTACCTTTGAATGTACACAAACTACAAAATTAAGAGAAAATGGAAATAACATCTGAGCTTTAAAGAATCCTCTCAGGGAGTTGCCATCGCAACTCCTTGATCTTCTCATACATGTACCTCTCCTTGCTCAACATTAACTCCCCGACCTACCCCCACCCTGCCACAGGCTCCCTTACCTGTATTGACCTGTCTAGTTATTCCCTCAACCTCCTCCCTGATTTTAGCTGGTGAGTCACTGCTGACCTCTGTGGTAGTGATCATTACCCTCTCCTTATACACTCCAACCTTCAAACCCCCACTGACCACACCCCCAATTGGAACCTTGAGAAAGCTCATTGGCCCCTTTTCGAAACCCTCTGTAACTCACACCTCTCCCCCCATCTCTTCGAGGATGAGGATCCCATGTCAAACTTCAGTAATATCCTTATTAACATCACCACCTGCTCAATTCCCCAAACCTCCAAACCCCTAAATCATCCCCCCAACCCCTGGTTCTCTGATGACTGCAAAACCGCCATCAAGAACAGTAAAAGAGCCCTCAGGAAATCCAAAACTAACCCGACCAACTATAACCTCAATCTCTTTCGCATCAGCCGTGCCAAGGCCAGATGCACATCAATGACAGTAAAACTAACACTTGGAACAACTTCATCTCTTCTCTCACCATTAACACCCCCACAAAGAAGATTTGGAGAATGGTTAACAGCTTCCACGGCAGAGTGGGCAAATTTCTCCCATCTCTCTTGGAATGGTGACCTTCTCACCGCGAAAAAGGACATCGTTAACCACCTCGCCGCCACTTTCAGCAACATCTCGTCTTGACCAACTACTCCAATGCCTTCAAAACCAAAAAAGCTTGCGATGAAGCCAGGAGAATCACTTTTCCTTCTGACAACTCCGAAAGCTACAACACCATTCTCATCCTTTCTGAATTAAATCAAGCCATCCACGATGCTGGCTGCACCTCCAAGGGCCCAGATAACATTCCCTACCAGTTCCTGAAACACCTCCCCATCACTTCCCCACTCACCATCTTTAAGCACATTTGGTCCTCGCACTCCTTTCCCCCTATCTGGAGAACAGCTATTGTCATCCCCGTTCTTAAACCGGGGAAGGACGGTACCGACCCCTTTAGCTACCGCTCCATAGCCCTCACCTGCTGTCTCTGTAAAGTTATGGAAAAAATAATTAATAAGAGACTAAACTGGTTCCTCGAGACCAACAGAATCCTCTCCCCTCACCAAAGTGGCTTCCGAAAATGTAGCAATACCCTAGACCAGTTAATTACGCTCGACACAGCTATCCGGGAATCCTTTGCAAAAAAGGAATACCTCATTGCCATATTTTTTGACCTCGAGAAAGCTTTCGACACTATTTGGAAATACGGCATTACCCACAAACTTCACACCATCGGCCTCAAGAGGCCATCTCCCCATCTTTATCCAAAGCTTCCTCTCACCCAGGCAGTTCCAAAATCGTATTGGCTACACCCTCTCCAACCCGTACCCCCAAGAAGAGGGCGTCCCCCAAGGCAGCATCCTTTCTCCCACTCTCTTCAACCTGAGCATTAATGACATCGCAGATAACCTTGTCCCCAACATCAAACGTACCTTCTACGTGGACGACTTCACCATCTTCTACTCCTCCCCTAGCTTCCATATTGTTGAAAATAGGCTCCAAATTAGCCTCAACCAGCTGCAAGTTTGGAGCAACAATAATGGTTTTAAATTCTCCAAAGACAAAACAGTCTGCATGCACTTTTGTCATTTCAACAACCTTCACCCCAACCCGAACTTTGTGCTCATTGGCAATCCCATCCCTAAAGATGAACACACAAAGTTCCTGGGTCTAACTCTAGACCCCAAGCTCACCTACAAGCAACACATTACCAACTTAAAGCTTAAATGCAACAGCTCCCTCAACATCCTCCGAATCCTCTCCAGCACCACTTGGGGTGCGAAGCGCTATGCTCTCCTCAAAATTTTCAGGCTTACCATTCGTGCCAAGCTTGACTACGGCAATATTGTCTACTGTGTCGCTTACAACTCATACCTCAACCACATCAACACCATCCATAATGAAGCCCTCAGGCTTTGTCTAGGTGCCTACAGGTCCTCCCCAATCACTAGCCTTCATGTTGAGGCCAACGAACCCCCTCCCTTTCTATTTAGATAAAGAAAGCTTAGCCTCTCCTATGCTTTTAGAGTCCTCACCAACACCCAGAACCATGTTTACAACCTCATTAGGTACCCATATTTCTCCACTCTTTTGATAGGACTAAAACTCTATCCCCTCCCTGCAGCTTACGATTTAAATCAGACCTCTTTTATCTCGGCATCAACCCCGCCACTCTAGGCACCTTCTCCTGGCCCACTTTTCCTCCTTGGGCCACCCCCTCCCTTCTGTCCACCTGGGCCTCTCCACTCATCATAAAACTCAAAACCACCCTAACCTCTTCATCAATCTCTACAACCAAATCAAAGACCAACTCTCAAATTACACCTCTATCTATACTAATGGCTCCAAGGAAGGCAACAAGACAGCTGCTGCTGCCGTCATCCAAGACATCACCCCCAGTAGTAGACTTCCTGACTACTCATCCATCTTTTCAGCCAAGGCTAAGGCCATTCACCTCGCCCTCAACTTTATTGAGTACTCTCCTCTCAGCCACTTTGCCATTTTCTCCGACTCAAAGGCTGTTCTTACTTCTTTACTCAATCTTAAATGGGATAACCTCACATGCCACCTCCTCCTCCGGAAACTCCTTTCTCCCACCCTCTGCAGGAAAAGTATTTTTTTCTTCTGGATACCCAGCCATGTTGGCATCTCAGGCAATGACAAGGCTGATGCAGCCGATAAGCTTGCCCTCAACCTCCTTCCTACCCCTTTTCCCAAAACCCTCTCTGACATCAAACGGCTTATCGCTTCCCTTGTTCGTGACCGCTGGCAAACCTCATGGAACTCCCAAATTGATAAGAAACTCCATGTCATCCAGCCCACAATTCCGATCAAATCCACCATCAACAATCTCTCTAGTATCGACAATGTCCATATTACCTGTCTTAGAATTGGTCACACCCACCTCACTCACTCCCACTTCCTTATTGGCTCTCCCCAACCCCTCTGCAACAATTGCCATTGCACCCCCACAATCCATCACGTCCTCCTTGCTTGCCCCCTGTACAACCTTCCCAGAGCTTCCCTTGCTCCCCACAACTCAATTGCAGAGTTCTTCCAGAAAAAACCTTTGGATAAAATTATCTCCTTCCTTCATCATGCCTCTCTCTACAACCATATTTAATTCTCCTCTTCCACCCCCTTTCTACTTTGTTTTTGTTTCAACCATGCACCTCCCTTCTCAATCACAGCTTTCTGACCTCTTGTTCTTGAATTTCTTTCATTCTCCCCCTGTTTCCTTTCCTTCCTACCTCTAGAATGATCTGACCTCTCAGGCACAATTTGACCTTCGTTGTCGTGGTGCCGTTAAGCCCTCATCAAACAAACAAACAAACAAACAAACTATATGTTTTGAATATTTTCTAAAAGGTATAAAGGGAATTATTTCAAATGAATTACAAGCTTAAAGGGATTAAGTCACAAGAAACCCAATTGCTCTTTGAGAAAGACTTGTTCATGGTAGAACTCAAAGGTCTTTCATTTACAATGGGACCCAAATTATTACATCAAACGGACTCACACATGACACACAAAGAGAAGAGATTAAATTCACATTACTGTACGGGGATGTGTTTAAGCTGAGATAGCAGCTTTACAAATGAAAACTAATGGTCTCTAAGTGAAAATATCATCCCTCTTTCCGCATTCTGGCGAATATCTTATTTAGGCGACTTGAAAATTGGCGCAAAATACTGAATTATTATTTCCGCATACTGACGAATGTCTTTGAAGCTTCATGAAATAAGATTTTTCTTAAAATATCTTTATTGTAAGTACAGTTATCAAAAGAATAGCATTTTCTCTTTCCAATGATATATAAAGCTATATAATACGTTTATCAACTTTTATTTCATCAACCTTCAAATTTGTCCGATTATTTGTCAGTATGCGGAATTAATATTTCAATTTTGACATTCGTCACTACACAAATGACATTCGTCACTACGTGAAAAAAGGGACGATATGTCAACATGCAAAAAACCTGTTACTTCTGTTGCAGGCTGAGAACTAACTTTTCAAGGTATATTTAACTTGATCTATAAATTAATGCCAAATTCGTATTCATGAACTTTTAGAAGAAATGATGACAAACATTGAAAAGTCATGTTCTCCAAGCCTCTTTTCAATTCCTTGTTGCCTGTCTAAACAGCCTTGTCATTGTTTTTCAATATCATTGTTTTTCAGTAGCTCCAAAGTATTGTCAATAAATAGCTTGGACCTCCCTGTTGTATTACTTGGACCCCCTTGTTGGAAAGCTTTTGGTGCCACCACTGTGCATTTCATTTGAAGAATTTGCTAGGATTTTTCGTCTTGTCTTTATTTTCTTGCCAGATAGAGCTATTGCAGTCCTTTTTTAAAATCAAGTCCCTAGTATGTATGTACTTCAAATTTTGGGGTTTGACTGAAAGTCAAATATCTGTGGTCACAAACTGTTCACATACTGCATGAAAATAAGGTACATTTCTCATACAAGCCTTCACAATTATAAGTGAAACTCAGAAGGGACCAATATCGACTACCACAAACGTTGCTGGATCGTTTAAGGCCCCGGCCCTGGATCGTTTAAGGCCCCTGCCTCTCCCCCTATTTTCCCTTAAGAGGAGATTTTGGGGTGACTCTCCCTCTTGGATTTAAATTGAAGTGAGTCTTTGGAGTCAGAAATGTCCATCTAAATTTCATGCCAATTTGCAAAGAAAGCAATTGAAATTCAAGCCTCAAAATTCCTTTAATTTTTGAAAAGAAATTATTTGATAATATTTCATTGCAATGACCCCCTCCCCTGCATAAATTATCAAATGTTTAATGAGGTTTGTCTGGATTTTTTCCAAAACTTCTGTTTTAATATTATATTACAAATTTGTAAATTGTCATGCTAATTTATAGGGAATCATTTTTTAAAATGTTAAGTTTAATTGGTGTATAAAATTGGTGTATAAACAATTGCCATATCAATTACTATGGAGATCTGTTTGCTTGTTTAGTTAAAATACCCCTTTGGGAATATAGCCAAACAGTCACCCCAGTGTTCTCAGTATTTATTTATTTTCCAGAACAGTCAGCATGTCAGCTCACATACTTACATTCCAACAAAGTTTACCCAGTGAGTTGCTATTTTCAACCAAGTTGCGATTGAAAAATTCCTGTTTTAACTAAATGTGGATTTGTTCCTAAATAACAAATCCCTGAACTTTAACTCACTGAATTATTTTTCGGGAAATCTTGTACTGTATTGTTTACAAATTGTACACACGTACACCAATATTCACTGCCTGCTGGTACATGTGATTTATTGCATGGAAATTTCCAGTCCCTAATTAAATATTTAAATTTCGGTACAAACCATTTGTTGTGGGTGCTACAATTGACGCGACTAATTTGTGTACTTTTTAGTGTGGATTATTGTTTTATCAACGGACTTGTATTTCTTTTTTCAATTACTGGATGTATGGATTTCAAACAGTATTAAAACAAATTTTTGCGGTGAAGACTTTATATCGTATCTAAAAGTGTCGGGACGACGGGAAATAAATTTTAATTTTTGAACACCCCTAAAAGTGGTATGTGCAATTTTATGTCGAAAGGTCACGAAGAAATTTCGGGGAAATACCCAATAATAGATTTGCAAGTGCCGAGTACGAGTATAAATTGCGAGGAAGTTGCTCGATCTTTTAGTTAGAATGTGACCAGAATTTAACAGCTTTTGTGCATACCCTTTATAATTAGAGGAAACTATTGTGATAACTCCATGAATTTGTGTAAATTTCAAACCGTTTAGTCTCCTGCCAGATCGAACGTTTTTTTTTTCTCGTCGAACAGATTGTCTTAATGGGAATTTCCACTGTGAACTCTCGCACCCATGTACATGACTTCCTCTTTCCGAGCTCTGTGCACTTCGGAATCGTACTTTGTAGTGTGTAGTACTACATTAGGCCTACTGTACATCGCGTGGAATTTAAATTGAATGTGCACTGGCTAGGCTTACATTTTGTGACAGGTCTAATTTGTTGCGTTGTTATCGAACCTAAACGTTAACACTCTCATATTGAAGTAAACAACCGAACAAATATTTAGTAACGTTAGGCCCTAACGAATTCTGTGAAACATTTTTGTAGCTCCAATTTAGTTGGACTTGGATAAAAAAGAGGTTGAATTTGAAATGACCAGAACAAGGACAAAAATACCAAAAATGAAAACCGAACTGCCGGGGACCGAACCAGCCGTTAATATGGAATATATTTCTGATAAAAATAGCAACGATTTGTTGCCGAATTCCAGATTATTTTCTACTTTTGTTCATTTAATTTGCAGTGCAAGTGGAACTGGGGCCATCGACAACAAGATTGAACAGGCAATGGTGAGTAACAATATCCTTTAACTTTTTGTCTGCTCCCAATGTTCATGTACAACTTACAATCCAATACTAGAAAATATTATCAAACAAATGTCAGATCAGGTAAACTGACACTTTATTTATATAGGCCCCCTAGTGTCACTTCCCTGGTCAAACCAACACAGATTTCAACATGATGTGTTGGTTGTGCACGGTATGGCATATGATTATGAATCACGTTAGTTTACATGTACGCCCTGGAAATTGTTGTTTTCCGCCCCTGAAAATCTGTGTTTTCTGCCCCTAGTTCTCAAAGGCAGAGAGCACTGTTTTTCTAAATAACGGTTAGAGGAGATTTAAACAAAAGGGAATCATGGCTTTAGGCCAACAGATTGAAGGAGTGTTTGTAAATATTTTTGTACAATCCTGAGTATAAAGGTAAAATTCTTTGGGAACATTTTACTAGGAAATTGGCAGATTCAGTTTATTGAGTAATGTTTTACTGACCAAAGTTTTTCAATTATTGATATAATCAAAATTTCTTTCACTTTGAATTTCTTTCAACTTTAGAAGATGAGTTCTGAGTAGAACAGGCTTTAAATTTTGGAAATAACTTTGAAGATTTTGGGGTTTAAAAAATCACAAATGACAATCCCCAGCGCCCAAAAACCTTTGCAAACCACAAAGTTTTAATTTGCAATTCCTCCCATAAATCCAAAATAGAATTAAGCTTTGATAAAGCCCTAAAATGTTTTAACACACTATAATAACCAGATGTTTTATACTGCCTTTAATCTCAAAATTTGATCTCATTATTATCTTTTATGAAAGATTACACTTGAAAACAGTTTAACAGATCTAATCCAAGAATTTATTCAGCTTTTGCCCCCAAATAATTGAGAAAGATTAGGTTCTTAAACATTGTTTTCTACCCCAAGATTTTGGGGACGGAAAACACTGATTTCTGGGGTGAAAACTAACGGCCACCATGACATATATTCAGATGAAACACCTCGTTTTAATTTTTTGTCAAAAATCGATCGACAAGAAATATTTTGTACTATTTTTTCTTGTAATCATTTAAGTCCCTTCAGCAGATATCAGGTATACCAAATGTTGTCTAGGAAGCCATTTGTTCGAATTAACTGGGCAGAATTGCAAAACTGATAAACATAGTTAATTGAACTCTTATTTTTGCTTCATAGTGCTTTGATTGTTCAGTTTATAGATAGTTATGACTTACAGCAGTAATACCTTTAATGTTTTGATAGACCAAGTATAGTACATCTGCTGATTAACAGACATATTTCATTGCACAGCTATCAAAATTAGGGTTAGTTGCCCAGTTTTGTAAATCTACCTGAATTCAATATTCTTTGCAACAAGCTTCAGCAATTAAGTATTGAAAGAAATTTTCTTTTTGGTTTCTGATGCGATAGCATCAGGAACCTAGTCAAGATGGCATGTGTGTGTATGTATGTATGTGTGTGTTTGTGACGGCCAGCTCGTAAACGTGATATCGCAAGAATGGTATTCTGGATTAATGTCCTATGTGGTACACAGATAGCCAGCCCATGGTCCGTAGATTTGCCTTATTGTTTTTGATGCATATTAATGAGTAGGCAGGGCTTTATGTAAAAATCTTGAAATGTTCATATTTTAACAAGCGCATGTCTGTTTTGTTTCATATGTGGTACAATTATGATGTTAGTTGGTATGTACATGTTTATTGTGTAAAAATGTTGAATTCATTAATATGCATAGTGGGCGGGGCTTAATCTGATTTTTCTGAAAAGAGCTTGTAAACACGTTATCTCAAAAACGGTAAACTGGATTCATGTCTTATACACCGATAGTCTATGGTTCGTAGATGTGCCTTATTGTTTTTGGTGGTGACGTCATGCATATTAATTAGTTGGCTCGGCTTCATGTAAAAATTCTGAAAATGCTCATATTAAAAAAATAACATGTCTGTTTTGTTTCATATTTGGTACAATTATGATTTTAGCTGGTCTTGTTTTTGGTGATGATGCCAAGCCTATTAATAAGTGGGCAGGGCTTAAAGTGAAAATGTTGAAAAAGTGATAAGTGAGCAGCTGTATGTCCATTTTGTCATACTGGGCATGATAATATTGGTGGTTGTGTACATACTTAAGTTATTAAGAGATGGCATTAATATGCATGGTGGTCATAGCTTAACATGTGAAAGTGCAAAATGATATACTGTAAACACCTAATCCTCATGAACAGTATATCGGATTTATGCCGTATGTGATACACAGTTATGGTCTGTACATATGTTCTAATGTTGTGGTAGTGATGTCATTAATATTGATGAGTAGGTGAGACTAACTAAAAAAATCTTGAAATAGGAAAAATGAGCAGCCATTTTTGCATTATACTTGCTATGACAATGTTGTTTAGTTACTGTGCAAATGCTAATGTTGTCAACCTTTTTATTGATCTGCATGGTGAGTGTGGCTTATGAATGAATATTATGGAACAATTATTTCATACTACTGTATGCAATGACATGACAGTTGATACAAATCATACGAATCAATCAGCTTTTAAAAAAATGACCAAAAATTATTTTGGTTCTGGTTCACTCTTCATATAAATTATTTTCCTAGGTGGACAGTGGCAATGAATCGTAACTACTGCGTTTGTTTTTAACCTATTTTGGAATTCCATTCATGTTAGGTTCAGGAAACAGTGAGCTAGAAAAATAAAACCTGTTCGGATTTTCATCTTAGATCTGTGCCAAGTGTTCATCATAGTTTGTATTACTGAATAAAAAAGGGTGTTAAAAATTGTTTGTTTGTTGACTACTGTTTAGAGGGGCAATCACAATATTAATGAAAGTAGTGAGGATTGATCCCAGACTCATTTCCCTAGGAAGCTAAAGTTACACTTCTGTATGGGACTGTCGTATAAAACGCACAGCCCTAGGCCGCCTGGGGAGGCAAAATTAATTATTGATGTCTCTAAGAGGCCCTCTAAACACTTTTTGTCAAGTGTCGGTCTCTATTGGTTGCTTCCAAGTTCTGTGCAGTAATTACATTTTACTTAATTTTTGACTTGTGCAATTTGACCAGCTGGTACAATTAATAAAACCAGGGGTACAGTATCCCTGATAAAACACAACGGCAGTTACATACTTGACACATTCTTGTGTTGAAAATGAAATCTCATAAAACTGTGTGGGTTACATATGATTTATAGTCTGTATATATATATATAGAGATAGATATAGATAGATACATACATACATACATACATACATAATTTGCCGTCGTACAATGCATGTACAGGGCACTGCACGTTAGCGAAACTTGCAAGTATTGTTAATACACGCACACACACTTGTGTAGGCCTGCTTAGCTAAAGTGAATGAAAATTACGCCCAAAATACCAAAAACATTAAGGAAAAGTTTGTACCCAATTCCTTGTATAATGTTGATTGTTGATTCATGAAATTTGGCTTAACGATCCAAAGTGAAATAGAAAAATACTTTTGTTTATCATATCCAAACTTTCATGAGGTTTTAGTGAACTTTGATCAATTGTCAATGATAATATACTATTCATATCTTGAACACGCCAACTTCTTTACAGTATAGTAACTTGACTTGTAGATTGTGATCACTTCACAGATACACAATTAACACGATACAGGAGCAAAGTAGAATCCTAGCTAATAATATCATTGACAATTGAGATCCTGCATGCAAAACAACATCAAAACTTTCACATATACTGTACAGTAAAGATTGGGGAATCTGAGGCTATGACATCACAACTAGTATATTTCAGTCATTTCTACACAAATAACACCAAACTTTAAACTTGAATATCTTCTCAATGGAATGGATTTTTGAATGTATTCTTCACTATTTTATTTCTTTTGAAGTCCTCTTTCATTTAAAATGGACATGCTTGACCCCTGAACTAATCCTTAAGCATTATTTTGAATCCCAAAAATTTGATCTCTTACAGTCAAAAATTCTTTGAAGAAAAGCTGCTGCAGAGAGATTTTTGAATATTTACCATATGGCCTCTTCCCAATTAAGCAAAAACTGACTGAGAAATATTATTTTCGATGTCTGCACATTGTAAATGAGTTCAGATGTACTGCACAGTAACAACCTTCCTATATATTGAACATTTATTCATTATATTATCATCAGCCAAACCCGAAAACTGCTACAGTATGTCAATATACTGAATTGTTTCTGCAATGTGTCCTAAGCTGCTGGAAGTATTCAGCGGTACACACCCAAAACAGTAGGCTATCAACTTTCTGTTTCCTGCTGTTATAAAACTTAGCCTCGCCCAGTTTTATTTAATATATTATCATCAGCCAAACCTGTAAACTACAATGTTACAGGATGTCAATATACTGAATTGTTTCTGCAATGTGTCCTAAGCTGCTGGAAGTATTTAGCGGTACACACCCAAATAGTAGGCTATCGACTTTCTGTTTCCTGCTGTTATCAAACTTAGCCTCGCCCAGTTTTTTTTTTGTTTTTTTAATGAATTCTCTCTCATTATTCAAACTTGTTTTTGTTTTGTTTATGGAATTGATATCACATATGTGGGGGTTGAAGGACAAAGTTCACTATAATCAGCTGTTTGATAATCCTTGTGTACAGAGCTTCCCTGTTTATTTGTTTGGCAGTACAGTTTATTTTGACAAGTCACAAAATCACTCTTTGTTCAAACCAGGGAGTTTACACCTCCCTGGTCAAACACTGGATATCCACCTCCCATTAATTTATAATATGATTCATTCTTTGAACATTGTTCTTTTTGTATATTAGTGATATTTATTGTGTATATTCTGTGCATATAATAAACATCTATTGGACGGGTAGGTTAGATGCATAATTGCTTTATTTGTTATCCCCACGCCAACCAAGTTGGTGAAAAGGGGATGTAGCATCTTTACCGTTTGTCCGTCTGTCTGTCCACATCTATTGTCCATCTGGTTTCATACATTGTTCAGCTACTATGGAACAAAAGATTGTAGCCCTAGGAAAGGAATTCCAGCTCACTCCAATAACAACAATTAACGGTGTTCTGGGATTAAGAAAAGTTGAATGATAGATGTGACGACTGAATGGAATTTATAATAAGGTGTCTTGCGAATAAACAGCCAAAAAAAAAAAAAAAAGTTGAATAATAGTTCCGACGACTGAATGGACTTTATATTGAAATGTCTTATGAATAGCAAAAAAAAAAAGGGTCTTCGCGTGAAGACCTAGTAGACTTTTTATAATCTGCACATTAATCTGTTCTTATTTTTTTTTTATATTTTTTTTTTAGAGTTTTGATTTGGTAGATACATGTAGATCAAGGAGGTTATAGTGAAGGTTAGAATAATGAGTTGGGTAAGAGTATATTTGGTAGATCAGTGGATGACAAAAGGTGGGTTGGGGTAGGTGAATGGATGACCCAAGGTCATGTTCTGAGGAGAAATTTCTGATTACTGTAAATGTTTTTGTCCTTGCTCTCTGACTGCCAGGTCCCTGGACTGATAAACTCAAGTATTGTCTTTTCTCAATTTTGTATTGCACTCCATTCTTTCTTTGAATAGTTGTTGACTTGTCAAATAAAACAACATGCATCTTCTTCATTTAGAGTGGATTCATTCTTAAGTAGTTTTAGACATTAGTGCACTCTCAAATTCAATTTTGTTGCCTTACTGTACCTCCTGAAAGTAATAATTTAGCAGCTGGTTAAAGTCGCACTTCATGGGTTCAAGACGCTAAGGTGTGAAAACTTCAAGTCAGAAACTGAATTCTGTGCAAAATGAGTTGCAGATGATTTTTAATGTGCAGAAGAAATTCTGAACTTTTAAAGAGTCTGTGATAGTTGCAAATATTGATAATAGCAAGTGAATACCTTCACAGTGCCAGTTAATGCACTTGTCAGTGGTATGACTCACTCCTACTACCCCCGGCAATGTCAGTCAAATGTGAGTCATTGACATATGAAATAGTGACTCACATGTTCGTCATTGTACCAAATTGTCAGTCACCAGAGTGACTGTGGTGGGTCAATTTACCTCAGACCCACTGACTTTGTACAAAAGTGATTGATTTGGGTTGAGTCTTCACAAAAAATGTCAGTCACCTCAGTGACTGAGGGGTGCGTCAATGTACAGGTTTTGTCCACCCACTTTAGGGCAGTGATTCACCTTATCCGGGGTCTGCTATTTTTTTATCAAACCATGAGGACAGACACATTTTGAATGTCTTGCACATGATCATGAAAATATATAGGATGTATATTAAATGGAATTTGGATGAGAAAACATCAGAACCAGTTTGGCTGACGTCCAAGTGGGCCCATCAGCTGCATAGCTCTGAATTATTTTAGATGAATTTTAATCTCATGTATTTAAATTCTTATTATATCTTTTGGGATGATCAGCATCCCCAAGAGTGACTTTTGCATGACCCAAATAATCAAAGTCTTTTATTTCAGAGAGAGAGGCACAAAAATGTACGCGTTAAACTAGTATCTTCAAAACTGTCAGTATCAGTTTGTTGCTGTGGGGTGACTGATGCATAACCTGAACGAGGAAAGTCTTATTACAAATAGAAAGGGCTACAAAATGTACCCATTAAACCAGTATAGTTAATCAGTTTTCTTCTCTGTACAATATGTGACACTCTGCTTCTTCTCATTAATATTTACAGTGAATTACAATGATTTGCAAACTTTTAAACAAGGCCTCAAATTTATCACCAAGTAACACAAAATTAACAAAACTAAGCTTCATGTACAACTTGAGTGCATGCTTGGACATCTTGTCTGATGAGTCATTTATCTTGTTTGATGAGTCATTTATCTTGTCTGATGAGTCATTTATCTTGTCTGAGGAGTCATTTATCTTGTCTGAGGAGTCATTTATCTTGTCTGATGAGTCATTTATCTTGTCTGATGAGTCATTTATCTTGTCTGATGAGTCATTTATCTTGTCTGATGAGTCATTTATCTTGTCTGATGAGTCATTTATCTTGTCTGATGAGTCATTTATCTTGTCTGATGAGTCATTTATCTTGTCTGATGAGTCATTTATCTTGTCTGATGAGTCATTTATCTTGTCTGATGAGTCATTTATCTTGTCTGATGAGTCATTTATCTTGTCTGATGAGTCATTTATCTTGTCTGATGAGTCATTTATCTTGTCTGATGAGTCATTTATCTTGTCTGATGAGTCATTTATCTTGTCTGATGAGTCATTTATCTTGTCTGATGAGTCATTTATCTTGTCTGATGAGTCATTTATCTTGTCTGATGGGTCAATTATCTTGTCTGATGAGTCAATTATCTTGTCTGATGAGTCAATTATATTGGCCATATTAATTTTATCCAGTACAGTATGATGAATTCGTGTTTGATAGTGTCTTGGAGGCAATTCCATTGCAAATGTTTATGTATTTTGAACGTTAATTGGTGATTAGAAACAAATTTCCAAAAGTTATTGAATTTGGGTATATTTGGCAAATGTATATAAATTTCTAACTTTCATCAATTTATTTTTCTAGCAGGTTTTATTAACAAAAAAGTGGATGATAGATTTTAATGAAATACATCAACTTGTTTGAGAATGTGTTGCTGTGATGTCATACTGAGTCTTTTCCTATTTGTTTGTTGGCTTTTTTTGTGAACCTTAAGATTTAAATAATTCCTGCTAGGAATAACATATCAACATGATTTATGTACTAAATTGTTTCTAAAATTATTCTTTTTCTTATGAAAGGTTACAACAAAAACCCATGGGAATATTCCTTTAGAAGGACCTGCAGGGCAATTCTGCTATAGTTAATTAATCATGGACCAGAAATTTACCCTTGCATTAATGTTGTTCTGTTGGAGAGGGTGGAGAAGAGGTAACGATTGTGCATGATAAAAATGTCATTGGCTATTGATGTTGTTCTGGAGGAGAGGGTGGAGAAGAGGTAGTGATTGTGGATGATAAAAGTGTCATTGGCTATTGATGTTGTTCTGGAGGAGGGGGTGGATAGAAGAGGTAGGGATTGTGGATGATAAAAGTGTCATTGGCTATTGGTGTTGACAACTGTCTTGTAAAAAATGCAGTAGCAAATTCATTTTCTTCTGAATGCAAGATATCATAACTGATGGTTTTTTTGTTTTGTTTTTTCATTCCGTAACCGCATCCGTGTAAAACTCCCAGTAAGCAGCAAATCATACACAGTGTAGGGAGAATAATTACTGCTCAAGCCATGAATAAAACATGTATCATTGTGGATGGTTGACGTTGTAATCTTTTCTCTGCAGGATCTTGTTAAAGGGCATCTCCTGGTCGCCGTCAGAGAGGAGGTGGAGGTGTTAAAAGAGAAGATTAAGGAGCTGATAGATTTGAACGAGCAGTTAAGGCAGGAGAACAGCCGCTTGAAAGAGGTGTCAACAGCTTCATCCCAAGGTCACTCATTACAGCACTTGAGCCAGGGTGCTCCTGCAACAGTAAGTTCATTCTCATCAAAATTGTATGTTGTTCATGAGGGATCAAAATGTTACTAGGGTTCATAGTGATCCTGGAAAGTAAGGGAAATTTAAAATGTGATTTTCCAGGCCTTGAAAGTCATGGAAAATCTACCATTTGTAGTGAAGGTCCTGGATTTTCTTATCAAATCTATAAAGAAAATAAATTCTTAACAACTTCCATTACTTTTTTCAATTTTCATTTCAAAAACGGAAAGGATCGGCAACAAAATTGAAAAAATAGCAGTTTTATGGGTCTTGGAATTTTTCAATTGGTGTCCTTAAAAAGTCCTGGAATTTTACATCCCAAATGTTTATGGATGCTGCTTATAATATCACTGTTCCAATATTGTTTTCCTCCCACAGAAAATATTATCTATTATCAATAACTTAAGACTACTAAGGGTATGAAATTCTTTAAAAAAGAGTATAAATTTTGTAACTCCAGCTTGCTTTGCTCATGGTTTATGGTCATATCTGTAGTCTTGTTTGCACTCAAGTAGGAACACAGCAACTTCTTTTTCCCAACAGTCCGGGCATCCTCTTGAAAGAAATATTTTAAGTCAATTTTGACGATTTTCTTCTCACCCTTTTTTTTATTTTATAGGATTCACAGTACCAAGGAATCAACTCAGCGTTACCAACAAGTCACACTCCACCATCAGCATATCATCAACATTCTTTACCCGGACAACAACCCTCAACAACATCCACGACGAACCAACAGATTCCCACTGAACCATCACACTATCAGCAAACTCCTAGCCATCATCATTCACAGTCACAAGGTGTTGATCACTACCAGCAACATACAATAGCACCCACACAGCAGCAACCCACGCAGCCGTCGATGCCACCCTCACAGCAGTCCTCAATGCCACCCTCACAGCAGTCCTCAATGCCACCATCTCAGCAAGCGCCAGCAACACAACATGTATCGGATACGGCTCAGTCAGTCGCACCAACATCCACGAGCACAGTGAATGCAGGCATGCCAGATCAAGGTCAGTTTGCACCACCAGTACAGCAACAGATGAGCTCCCAGATGCTACCGCATGGCGTTTCACCCCAAGGTACCCAGCAACAACCCAGACCAGATCAGCAAGTGCAAGGGCAATCCACTGGCATCCCGCACACCACCAGTCCAGACCAAGTGCAGTACCAGCAGAACCATCAATTAGTCGGCATGGCGCACACCTCCAGCACATCTCATCATCCATCCCTCGGTGCCTCTCAGGATGCCAGCCAGGCAGTGCCTCCTCACCAGAGTGGCGCCCCATCATTAGCTCCGCAGTCCTCGACAGTACCACATGGTCAGAATAAACCCCAATTGTGACAGTAGCATTAAACTAGACTTTAGCTTAGAAGTGATTCCTTAAATTCAATTTTACAAAAAGTGCAAAAGATGTTTAATTTGTGCAAAGATGAAAAAGGATTTTTACACAACAACACCTGCTGAAAAGTTACCGTACAGCTTCCTTGTGTAATAAAGCAAGGTTGTTAATGTGGTAGATAACATGTGTTGTCCCATTTGAGAAATTTCATGTGGGAAATCCATACAAAAATTGCAAAATGGTGTATCATAGAGCTTCATTTCTGAGTTTGCAAAACAAAAAATTAAAAAAATATATATATAAATATCTACCTGCTGTAGGTACATTATTTGGCAATTTCAAGTTAAACCATGCAGTTATTGATTGTACTTACCTGTAACTTGAGGGAATTTTTGTTGGAAAAAAAAAACCACATTTTTTTTTTCTTAGCAAAAAATAATTGGTAGCTTAATCATAATCATCATGGAATTGTATTGCTGCTTGTTCTGAATTGGTTAAAAGACCCTATCAGAAATTTGATGTTTTAATTTCATGCAGTATTTCTGTAATGGTTCCCACCAACTTCACATATATATATTCACAAAGGTATTGTAAAAGCATTTTGGTTTAGTTTTAATCCCTTGTTGTTTTTTTGCAATCATTGACTTCTGGGGTTTGAATGGTCACAATTGGGACATAAAGGAGTGTTCGGCCAGACCATTATTATTATTATTAATGTCAGACCATTAATATTCTGGAGTCTACAGAATAATTTATTGCACTTCTCTTCAACATGATGAAACTGAAAATCTTATATATGAATGTTCAAACCATTCGTTATGATTTTGTAATGAATACTGAGTTGATTTTTCAATGATATTCATTTTAAAATGAGATATCTTTTGTTTCAAAATTCCCATTGATTAGTAAAAATATACACCACTCTTTTGAATTCCCATTGATTAGTAAAAAAAATACACCACTCTTTTTAATTCTGATTGATTAGTAAAAGATACACCACTCTTTTGAATTCTCATTGATTAGTAAAAAAACACATTACTCTTTTTGAATTCCCATTGATTAGTATAAAAAAACACCACTCTTTTAAATTCCTATTGATTAGTACAACAATACACCACTCTTTTTGAATTTTCATTGATTAGTAAAAAAATACACCACTCTTTTTGAATTTGCATTGGTTAGTAAAAAAATACACCACTCTTTTTGACTGACAATTTTGATATGTGGGGTAATCTGTTGCTGTAATCTCAAACTTGTACATGCCATTTACCACACTTAATCTCATTATAAGTATACACCATGCAGAACATATAAATGATGTATGATGAAATATGTATAACCCATGTTCATGGTTACAGACATAGCTATATACACAGGTATCAAAATTATAACTTTATGGCCTATTTTGCCACAACGACATTCTAATGTTTACCACCTGATGTTCAGTTTGTCATATTCAAAGTCCGCTGTATTATAAAATGAAACTTTTCATTGTATCATTATAAAATAAATCGTTCCAGTCTAAATTATCTCATATTTTCATCTGGAAACAGTAGAAGTATGGACAGTTAATATGTGCTGGTGAATCTTGTTTAAGCGTCCATGAATATCAAATACTGTATATCTATTATTTGTAAAGTATTGTGGTTATTGGGTTATACATTTACTGGTACAACGTATAATCTTATACCTTGAATAATAAAACTTACACAAACCTGTACAGTAAAGGTTGATCTTTGATTTTAATACACATTGACGTTGTACTGCTGCTTCCAGATTGGATTGTTGTGCTGTTACTCATTCTGTCCTGTAATAGTCCAAGAATGCCACTCATATTTTATGCACGTGGAATAAAATTTTCATTATAAGTGTCAATTATGTATCAAACATTTGTGTTAAACATGTTGCTGAAAAAGAGGGGACAGATTTAATTGAAAGCAGTCATAGACAAGATAAAGTGCATCTTGCTCTCTGAGATTTATGAATATTTTAAAAGAGCACTTTGCCAAAATGTGAGGACATATAATTCTGGAGTCTGTAGAATGTTGGAACACACTTTCTTGTAAGTGATGGTACGGAAAACCTTATGTGTTATTTCAGAACTCCCAGAGTTGAGCAAAACGTAAGGTCGAGTGTAAGAAACAGCTCTATTGAAAATGGCAAAGGGACGCCATCTTGAATGCCAAAATGTTCAATAAGTCAAATATTTGGAAATTTGTGAATAAGTCTCGGGGGTGTGCCTTATCTAAAGGATTAATAAATAATGAAAGTTGTTATTTGAAGGTTTGTAATTTAAGACCAAAATCTTAGATAAAAGTGCATTATTGAAGAAGCTTTAAATAGTAATACTATACTAGTAGTATTAATTAATCTTTAATAGATAAAAGTGCATTATGTCCAAATGATTCAGTAACACGGTGTCCAAATGATTCAGTAACACGGTGTCCAAATGATTCAGTAACACGGTGTCCAAATGATTCAGTAACACGGTGTCTAAATGATTAAGTAACACAGTGTCCAAATGATTCAGGAACACTGTGTCCAAATGATTAAGTAACACAGTGTCCAAGTTTGTCAGAACAAATGCCATGGTATGTCAGGCTAGATTAGGTTAATTCCCTCTTGATGTCCACAGTATGTTTTATTCACATTCTTTGGAGTTCCCTGTGTCTGGAGGATAAGGGATTAAGAATTTGATGGGTAATGAGATCAAGAATTGATGAGATGAGAATCTCGGAAGAAGAACGATGTCTTATAAGATTAATATTCCAAGTTTGAATATGAAGTTCAGATGCATGATGAGAAGCAGGAGTACAGTACCTGGTTGTCATTAAGATTTCTGGAGACAAGTCAGGAAGTTTGCTGGGTTAAATCTGATTTTATTAGTTTGCATTGGTTTAGTGTGGTACAGATCCTAAGTTTGTCAAAGGGCGTGATACCAGATATATTTCATATTGTATACCTGGATTGATACCAACCAGTTCATGCCTTGTTTCAAACAGAAAACACTTGGTGTCTCTGCTTAGACAATTACTAAATGACGGAAGGAAAGTGTTAATTTTGTGAAAGTAAAAGCATCAAATGCGTTCAACGTGCAATTTTGAGCTAGCATAGATTTCTTCAGGTTACCTCTGGACTGATTTCTGGACAGTTACCACCATGGTAACATGAATATCGTAAAACACAAGTTGGTTGCCATTGTAAATTTTAGGCGGGTACTTTTCATAACAAAAATTCACTCTATCTTGTGAACGGGTTTTTACTCGTTGGTTTAAACAAAAAAGAAATTTGTTTCTAAACTCATAATTTTTCAGGTGATGATACTATTTCAGAAAATGTAACATGATTAATAGTACATTTGAAATTTGATCAATTTGACAAGAATTTTGTTGACAAAATGTTTTGCTTTCTTTTTTTTTATCAAAAATTATGAAAGTATTATGAGCGGAGTGGAGCTTCCAGTGTTTGATTATTGTATTTGTTAAGTTAAAATTGATATGCTTATGTAAAATCTATATTTTATGCCTTATTATATTAAAATATATGTTTGCTCTTAATTTTGTGTTGCTTTGATACTAACAAAGTGTGTAGACGTGGCTTATTGAAGTAAAACATAATGTAACATTCTTATTGGGATTTTGAAGGGCATTTTGGAGTAGTTTGATGATCAAAGGACGCCTCCCTTCCTGTTTAGACCTTTTCAAATCTGAATCTGCACTTTTTAGAAAACTGATTTGAATAATGTCACATGGCCGAAATTCGTGTGTCCGTAAAGGACCAATATTGGGGAACCTTATTGACCAATCAAATACTGGGGGTTTCTTGGCCGTCTGCACAATTAAAATGCTGTTAGACGCTCTAATTGTACGTTAATACTCACGGAACCCTATGCCAAAGGGCTACCACTTTAAACATGTCTTATATATACATCAGAATAACTTGGGGTACAACAAGCCTAGCCAGGCTACTACCATGATGAACATGCTGGTAGCCCATAGGACACCTTGTCTCAAAAACAATTTTTGAGCACTGTACGTGCGTTATACATGAAGGTAATACGCACGCACATTGTAGTTTGGAATTTTCCTCAAGTGACTGCAGCTGATTGGTTGGGAAAAAATTGGGAAAATTCCCCCAGCAGTTGATTGGTCAGTGCTGAAGAAAAAGAAATCCTGTTTCGCTAAAACTCAAGTTTGAAAAGGTCTATCAAGAGAGAGGAATAAAAACTTATAAAGATATTTCAAGGTGGAGCTATGAAGGAGTAGAGCACAGATTTACATCATATAGCAGATTTTTTTTACCCTAGTTCAATATCAGCTAGAGGGAAGTCTTGCGAAATTGAACCCACACATTGGGTGTTTGGTGAGAGTTTAATAGTCAAGTGTTACTGTGTAGGTTTCTTCTGTGGGAAAGTAAAGGATGCATTATCCTGCAAATTGGGAACATAATCTATTCTGTATTATTGTTATTGAAAATTGTTGATCTTTGAATGTTTTATTGTTACAAATTTTTTCTATAAAAATATTAGGAGGAAGAGGGTTATACAGAAACCCAATTTGGGTACAAATGGGTTAAAGAATGAATGTTTGATATATTGTAGAAATCTTATTGCGTATTAATGTAGAAATAAATTTCTATGCAAATGTGTTAAGACGCTTTCCAGAGAAATACACAACATTTGGTCAGATGTTGTCTTTGTATCATTCCAGTAAATTTGGTTAGCACGATCTGAATTCACATCACCATTTATCGGCAGATAAGGCCCTTTTGTGATGACCTGCACTTTTATGAAGTAATAAATTCCCAACTATTAAAATGCTAAGATAAACTTAGTCAGTGCAAAAGTGAAGCGGATTATATGTTACTGTAACTAGTAGCAACAGGAATCATTCTTGACCCGTCAACAAGTTAATAATTAACTAATAAACTTAAAGAAGAAATCTTGACTCAAAATCTGATATATATTAGTAACGTTACTTCTGCTGTGGTAATTGATTGACTTGGCTGTGGTAATTGATTGACTTGGCTGTGGTAATTGATTGACTTGGCTGTGGTAATTGATTGACTTGGCTGTGGTAATTGATTGACTTGGCTGTGGTAATTGATTGACTTGGCTGTGGTAATTGATTGACTTGGCTGTGGTAATTGATTGACTTGGCTGTGGTAATTGATTGACTTGGCTGTAGTAATTGATTGACTTGGCTGTGTAATTGATTGACTTGGCTGTGTAATTGATTGACTTGGCTGTGGTGATTGATTGACTTGGCTGTGTTAATTGATTGACTTGGCTGTGGTAATTGATTGACTTGGCTGTGGTAATTGATTGACTTGGCTGTGGTAATTGATTGACTTGGCTGTGGTAATTGATTGACTTGGCTGTGGTAAATGATTGACTTGGCTGTGGTAAATGATTGACTCGGCTGTGGTAAATGATTGATTCGGCTGTGGTAATTGATTGACTTGGCCGTTATAATTGATTGAGTAGGCTGTGGTAATTGATTGACTTGGCTGTGGTTGGGTAAACATTTCCACTAATCAGAAACGCTCTATTATTGTCTTCTTATCTCCACATTAATAATACATGTATCTGGCCTTTAAGTCAGTCCAGGTTTAAAAGATCTGGCCTTTCATGAATAGCTTTGTTCTTGTATTACAGTTGATCCTGTCTCAGTATGATCTTTACCCCCCTCCCCCTTCCCCCCTAACTATTAACCATGAAATTTGGTCTTGAAAAAAGAAAGTGAGGAAAATGGCTTTTATTTTAAAGTGTTTATTAATTTTTGTAAAGTAAATGATACTATGATATATATATTGATATATATGTTTCTGTTGCTTTTAGAAGAAAATTAAATCGATTAATTAATTTATAAAATAAATTTATCAAGTAAAATGTAACATGTATCTTCTTAAGAGGAGAAGCAATGGAGGAATTTTGAGTTGGTAACGGAATTGATATGTTAAAATTTGTAAAGAAAGATTTATTTAGGAGGGGTTTTTAGTGTATATGATGTGAACAGATAGGAATTGGCTCATATAAGATGGAAGAGAAAGGTGTATGTATGTATTATTGGAAAAGGGATTTGTGTTGTTTTACAGTATAAAGTGAATGATGAGTTGGTGACCGTGATACATACAAAATGAAAGTGTTAAGTTGTGTCAAATTATACCATAGATATGTAAAGCATATATCAATCAGTCTTTTTAACAGTAGCCATTTAATAATGAAGATATTAAAAGTATGCTTCCCTAATATGAAAAATGAACATATCAGATTTTTTTTTAAATGTAAGCAGGTCTCAGTTTATAAGGTAAAGATAATTTTTATAATGGTATGCAGTTCCTATATCATTCTTACAAATGTATGTATTAATTGGAAAAATACCCAACCCAGTGTCATTAAGACAAACCCTTCAATATTATTATTAGGCTTAAGAAATCTCCGAGGCCACATGTAATAGTATCTATCTTTACAAACTATGTAATAATCTCATGTAGCTTGATTATTACGAGCAATTGTTGTTATGCAGATAACCAGCAGAAGTTTGTATAAATGACTGATATAACAATTCCTTGTAAACCATTATCTATGGAGTCCCATTTAGCCTCTGAGATGAGAGTACTGAAAAGACAGTTGTGGATATTATATTAAACTGAAATTTTTTGCCATTGTCACTGTTTTTTAAAAGAAGTTAACTTTCCTGATACCGTTTGAAATTATTTAACATAACAATTGTTATGTAATGTTACCTGTGTTTGAGGGTGGAGTTACAGAAAAGTACCATTATGATCTGTAGCGAGGTAGCACTCGAGTAATATTGTATGCAAAGGTAATTAGGTACTGGAAAGTCCATTTACCATTTAAAAATGCGTTTATTCTTAAGGTTGTGATACAATAAACATGGTGAGAAGTGGCAGATCCAGTTCTGAAATGATAAGAAGGTTATTACATGCACTTAGTTTGCAAAATATTTTGTTTCTTTTTCTCTTGAAAATCATAAGTTTGATTAAAGTTTGAAATCATTTGCAGAATATTTGTATATTATTTTGAGTGGATTTTCCACAGTAAGGAAAGTCTTAATTCAGATGCGTTCTTTTCTGCAACAAATGTGCAAAAACGTTTTCATTTATATCGTTTTGCAATACAAATTTGGTTAATATTTCAGACATTTTTTGTGTTTCTCCTTCTTGACCGTTTATTCTGGGAGATGTATTTTCCCATCATGGTGAAAGATATAGAATGTAAAACAGTGGAGAGGAGGTGTAAGAAGCAGTTACCAGAAATAACAACAATACCTTTCAAAGTTACCCCTGTTTTGTGTCATTTTTCTTTTCCATTTTAAATTACTTGAAGGAACAGCAGAATGGTAAATCTTAGAAGGCCCATCAGGTCGGAACCCAATTTCCTTGCCTTCAACAGATGATAGTGCATGATTCTCCTGGGTAGGACGTCTTATTGCTCATTTTACAGCTGAGGGGACTGGGGCAAGTAGACCATATTCAAGGACAAAATGCAGCTCCCAAACCAGGTATGATTTGGGGGACTGGGGCAAGTAGACCATATTCAAGGACACAATGCAGCTCCCAAATCGGGTATGATTTGGGGGACTGGGGCAAGTAGACCATGTTTAAGGACACAATGCAGCTCCCAAACCAGGTATGATTTGGGGGACTGGGGCAAGTAGACCATATTCAAGGACACAATGCAGCTCCCAAATCGGGTATAATTTGGGGGACTGGGGCAAGTAGACCATATTCAAGGACACAATGCAGCTCCCAAACCGGGTATGATTTGGGGGACTGGGGCAAGTAGACCATATTCAAGGACATAATGCAGCTTCCAAACCGGGTATGATTTGGGGGACTGGGGCAAGTAGACCATATTCAAGGACACAATGCAGCTCCCAAGTCGGGTATGATTTGGGGGGCTGGGGCAAGTAGACCATATTCAAGGACATAATGCAGCTTCCAAACCGGGTATGATTTGGGGGACTGGGGCAAGTAGACCATATTCAAGGACACAATGCAGCTCCCAAATCGGGTATGATTTGGGGGACTGGGGCAAGTAGACCATATTCAAGGACACAATGCAGCTCCCAAACCGGGTATGATTTGGGGGACTGGGGCAAGTAGACCATATCGACACAATGCAGCTTTCAAACCGGGTATAATTTGGGGGACTGGGGCAAGTAGACCATATTTAAGGACATAATGCAGCTTCCAAACCGGGTATGATTTGGGGGACTGGGGCAAGTAGACCATATTCAAGGACACAATGCAGCTTTCAAACCGGGTATAATTTGGGGGACTGGGGCAAGTAGACCATGTTTAAGGACACAATGCAGCTCCCAAACCGGGTATGATTTGGGAGACTGGGGCAAGTAGACCATATCAAGGACACAATGCAGCTTTCAAACCAGGTATGATTTGGGGGACTGGGGCAAGTAGACCATGTTTAAGGACACAATGCAGCTCCTAAACTGGGTATGATTTGGGGGACTGGGGCAAGTAGACCATGTTTAAGGACACAATGCAGCTCCCAAACTGGGTATGATTTGGGGGACTGGGGCAAGTAGACCATATCAAGGACACAATGCAGCTCCCAAACCGGGTATAATTTGGGGGACTGGGGCAAGTAGACCATGTTTAAGGACACAATGCAGCTCCTAAACTGGGTATGATTTGGGGACTGGGGCAAGTAGACCATGTTTAAGGACACAATGCAGCTCCCAAACTGGGTATGATTTGGGGACTGGGGCAAGTAGACCATATCAAGGACACAATGCAGCTCCCAAACCGGGTATAATTTGGGGGACTGGGGCAAGTAGACCATATTCAAGGACACAATGCAGCTCCCAAACTGGGTATGATTTGGGAGACTGGGGCAAGTAGACCATATCAAGGACACAATGCAGCTTTCAAACCGGGTATAATTTGGGGACTGGGGCAAGTAGACCATATTTAAGGACATAATGCAGCTTCCAAACCGGGTATGATTTGGGGGACTGGGGCAAGTAGACCATGTTTAAGGACACAATGCAGCTCCCAAACTGGGTATGATTTGGGGGACTGGGGCAAGTAGACCATATCAAGGACACAATGCAGCTCCCAAACCGGGTATAATTTGGGGGACTGGGGCAAGTAGACCATATTCAAGGACACAATGCAGCTCCAAAACTGGGTATGATTTGGGGGACTGGGGCAAGTAGACCATATCAAGGACACAATGCAGCTTTCAAACCGGGTATAATTTGGGGGACTGGGGCAAGTAGACCATGTTTAAGGACACAATGCAGCTCCCAAACCGGGTATGATTTGGGAGACTGGGGCAAGTAGACCATATCAAGGACACAATGCAGCTTTCAAACCAGGTATGATTTGGGGACTGGGGCAAGTAGACCATGTTTAAGGACACAATGCAGCTCCTAAACTGGGTATGATTTGGGGACTGGGGCAAGTAGACCATGTTTAAGGACACAATGCAGCTCCCAAACTGGGTATGATTTGGGGACTGGGGCAAGTAGACCATATCAAGGACACAATGCAGCTCCCAAACCGGGTATAATTTGGGGACTGGGGCAAGTAGACCATGTTTAAGGACACAATGCAGCTCCTAAACTGGGTATGATTTGGGGACTGGGGCAAGTAGACCATGTTTAAGGACACAATGCAGCTCCCAAACTGGGTATGATTTGGGGACTGGGGCAAGTAGACCATATCAAGGACACAATGCAGCTCCCAAACCGGGTATAATTTGGGGACTGGGGCAAGTAGACCATATTTAAGGACACAATGCAGCTCCCAAACCAGGTATGATTTGGGGGACTGGGGCAAGTAGACCATATCAAGGACACAATGCAGCTTTCAAACCGGGTATAATTTGGGGGACTGGGGCAAGTAGACCATATTTAAGGACACAATGCAGCTCCCAAACCAGGTATGATTTGGGGGACTGGGGCAAGTAGACCATGTTTAAGGACACAATGCAGCTCCCAAACTGGGTATGATTTGGGGGACTGGGGCAAGTAGACCATATCAAGGACACAATGCAGCTCCCAAACCGGGTATAATTTGGGGGACTGGGGCAAGTAGACCATATCAAGGACACAATGCAGCTTTCAAACTGGGTATGATTTGGGGGACTGGGGCAAGTAGACCATATCAAGGACACAATGCAGCTCCCAAACCAGGTATAATTTGGGTGACTGGGGCAAGTAGACCATATCAAGGACACAATGCAGCTTTCAAACCGGGTATAATTTGGGGGGCTGGGGCAAGTAGACCATATTCAAGGACACAATGCAGCTCCCAAACTGGGTATAATTTGGGGGACTGGGGCAAGTAGACCATATTCAAGGACACAATGCAGCTCCCAAACTGGGTATAATTTGGGGGACTGGGGCAAGTAGACCATATTCAAGGACACAATGCAGCTCCCAAACTGGGTATAATTTGGGTGACTGGGGCAAGTAGACCATATCAAGGACACAATGCAGCTTTCAAACCGGGTATAATTTGGGGGACTGGGGCAAGTAGACCATATTCAAGGACACAATGCAGCTCCCAAACTGGGTATAATTTGGGGGACTGGGGCAAGTAGACCATATTCAAGGACACAATGCAGCTCCCAAACTGGGTATAATTTGGGTGACTGGGGCAAGTAGACCATATCAAGGACACAATGCAGCTTTCAAACCGGGTATAATTTGGGGGACTGGGGTAAGTAGACCATATCAAGGACACAATGCAGCTCCCAATTCGGGTATGATTTGGGGGACTGGGGCAAGTAGACCATATCAAGGACACAATGCAGCTTTCAAACCGGGTATAATTTGGGGGACTGGGGCAAGTAGACCATATGAAGGACACAATGTAGCTCCCAAACCGGGTATAATTTGGGGGACTGGGGCAAGTAGACCATATCAAGGACACAATGCAGCTCCCAAACCGGGTATGATTTGGGGGACTGGGGTAAGTAGACCATATCAAGGACACAATGCAGCTCCCAATCCGGGTATGATTTGGGAGACTGGGGCAAGTAGACCATATTCAAGGACACAATGCAGCTTTCAAACCGGGTATAATTTGGGGGACTGGGGCAAGTAAACCATGTTTAAGGACACAATGCAGCTTCCAAACCGGGTATGATATGCATACGAGCACAACTCCTTAACCACTGCACCTCTAAACTCCAGGAACAATTTCCATATGTTAAGTCTCTCTCCTTTACCTCTTTTGTTAAATGTAGAGGAAAACATGGCCCATCAGAACCAGTAATAAAACATGGAATTTGACCTTATTTATGCACCCACTACAATTTATGCACCCACTCATGAATTTGGTTTGGAATTGGTGAATTCAGTAGTGATGTGTAAATGATTTGTGGTGTGTATAGTTTATCTTCCACCTTTTGTTTTAAGATGAGGAAACCCTATTAATTTCCTTCACCTCGAATCCTTCACCAGCATTATTCACTGAATGGGAAGAGTTAAATCTGTCAAGAAGATTTTGAATCTCCATGAAACATTTGATCTAAATTTATTGGGAGAAAATCTAAAGATTTTCAGTGATTGCAATTTAAAACAGAAAGTTAAAATAAATATTTTGAATTATCTTTCCATTCGTACATCACAATTTATTAACATTTAGAAATTCTTCAAATTTTAATAGGCTGTAGCTCTGAAAATACAGATGCTTTTGTTATCTAAAGATGTCTGCTCATAATTCCAAGCTCTTTCAGGTGAATACAAAATCCCCACCAGCACATATATCTCCCCACCAGCTCATATATCTCTAATGGTTCTGGTCATCAACATATTTGTTTTGTTTGAAAGCTGATGGCTCACTTCAACAATTTATGTGTGACTTACTCTAGACATTTTTCATTTTGTCAGAAAGTATCAGAAGAGATTCTGGTGGGGTAAATACAGATATCCAAAGCCATGACAAGTGAATAGATTTGGGCTTAAATAGTTTTAATACTTTCTTTGTTATCCCCACCCCTGATATTCCCTAGACCACTAAACCAGCCTGACCTTTCACAAACAAAACTAAGAGACATCCATGGCAGTGCGGTAAAGCTCTATTCCAGCATCTCGGGTTTGATTCCTGGTGGGTCTCCAACCAGTGCTCCACAACTGCTTAATAAAACGGCTGTGGGTATCTTGATGTAAATACTCCAATGGAGGTCTGTTGGGACGTTATAAACCTTGGTAAACCAATCAACCAACTTATATTTAAACAGGTATTTTCCAATGTCTTCTTCTATTTTTAATGCTATTCAAAAGTTCCAATTTTAACTGGAATTGCTTCTTGCATTTCACCATCCCAATCCCTGATCGAGTTGACTCTCACGTTTACACCCTAATTGGTCCAAGCATGAGAAATGGGACCATTTCCTTCCATTGGTATTTCCCCATTTATTTCTATTTTCAGTGGCCACACCAAATTGGGTATCCAGATTGACACGTTTTAAAGGTAATCAACATTTTGGTCAAAGATTTGACAAAAGTTTGCCTACAATTGAGCAGTTCGCCATCCAAGAGAATTTGACATGAAATAACCAGACTGACCACATACTAATGATACCTTCCTTGCCTTTCATTACATTTTTGCTTTTAAGTTTGATACAATTTAACATCTCTTGCAAATATGATCTTCGTTGCTGATAAACCAGGACTGTCTTTCAAGCTCTGGGAAAAAAGTCCTGGTTTCTGGGGTATAAGCAGAGTCAATGCTGGCTGAGCAGACTAAAGGAAGTGGAATTATATGTTTGTAGGCTTTTATACCGCGCCATTCCATTAAGACCACAGCACCTCCAGTCAAGTTCTCTGGCTGCCAACGAATTGGGCGCACATGAACTTTGACTTGACTGGGCCAGGACGAAAGTGAATGAACACCGCGTTTTCACCCTTCTCTTCTCGAATAGTGTTTAGAGAACCAGGCAGAGGTTGACTCTCCTGCTGTCGGGACCAACAGCTTAACATTCCCTTCAAAGGACGGTGTGTGTCATTCTGCAATTGTCATTTCTGTCAATGGTTGAAAGAGGAGTAGGAGCTGCAGACGAAATACTTCCGCTTCGATGTTCGGCACCACACCCTCTCCCCACCAGACTTTTGGGAAGTGTCCAATGGTTGGGTGGCCTTCACCAAACCTTCGAAAGGGACACAAAGCCGTCGGTTCCAATAGTAGGAAATTCACCACCTGCCTGGTTTTCTGAACACTTCTCGAAAAGCAGTGTTTATTCACTTCCTGTCATGAAAAATTCCTTGGGTCCACACTGCAACAAGTCAAAGGTGACATACGTATGCTTTCTCCTGGCATGTACCTAAACTAAACTTAATAGGTTAACACATCCTGTGCACAGCCTTGCCAGTGTCAAAAAAATGTGTGGGGCAGGGGCAGATATGGGCGTTCGATCAGTGACTTTGATTTCAATGTCCAAAATGCATTTAAGATGAGGTCCAAGGGACCTTCAAAACACCACTGAGCGCATCTGAAGTGAATCCTTTCCCGCGTTATAAAAGTTGGTGCTTATCCCCAGTTATTGTGCTTTTATTAAAGGATTAGTTCAGTGGTGAAGCATGTTCATCTTAAATGAAAGAGGCTTCAAAAGAAACAAAAAGGTGAAGAAAGCATTCAAAAATTGTATTCCGTTAAGGAGATATTTAAGTTTAAAGTTTGGTATCATTTGTGAAGAAAAGACTGAAATCAGACTAGTGATGTCGTAGCCTCAGATTCCTCAGTCTTAATGTATTCTATCATATTTTGTCCTGCGATTTTGTGGCTTAAAAACCATGGGATATGTCAAAAAAGTAGTAAAACTGAATCTAGGAAAGGTATTTGCAATATACCACCTGAAGAAAGTTTGAGGAAAAATAATTCTAATAGTGAAAAAATTAAATGAACTTTCTTTAGAATACATAAATACTTTTTTAGGAATCTGAGGCAGTGACATCACAACTAGTCCTGATTTCAGTCGTTTCTACAGAAATGATACCAAACTTTAAACTTGATATCTCCTTAACGGAATAAGATTTTTGAATGCTTTCTCCACCATTTTGTTTCCTTTGAAGTCCTCTTTCATATAAAGATAAACATGCTTGACCGCTGAACTAATAATCCTTTAAATGAGTAACAACGACTCTCCCCTGACAGGACACCAGTCCATCACAGCTTGATTCTTCTGCAATGCTCATACCCATTTAACAGCCGAGTGGTCTGCAACAAGTTGGATTTAAAGCATCTTATGCAAGGACACAACAAGACTCATGCCCCGGAATCGTACCAAGTATCTTTGCAATACAAGTTTGACTAGCAGTGAGCCTGTCAGTGCTTCACTGCAACTGTAACCATTGAGAAACAAATGACACAACACGGGGGAGGTATTAAGCTTAAGCCATTAAGTTTATTCTTAAGTATTACAACACAGCTTTAAAGACCAATCATTGTGTAAGTTCCAAATATAGGTAATTCTTATTTACACTAAAAGAAAACAGTCACTAAACCTGACAGAAAATAAGTCTGGATATAATTTGAGAGATTCAACTTGGATAAGCCATTTGGATATTACAGGGACAGATGGAAACCAAGATTTAATGGGATTATTCCCAAGATTTCATATTAACAACACTATGTTTACATTGCATGATGACCGTCAATATGCAAATTTCAAGCATGGGGGTGGGGAATGGAAATTGAGGCTAATGCTTAGTAATGTGAACAGGGGCCAAAATGTAAAAAATGGTTGACTTTTGAAGTTTATGAAACAAGTCTAGGGCAATGACAATTTGGAAGGATGTCTGTCAAATGTTTTTTGCAGAATTTCCACAAACTTTGTGGAATGCAGGAAAGAATAAAGCCCGAGAAAAACTGGAGAAATTTGAGTCCAAAGTGGAAAAAGTTCCACCTCGATAAAAAAAAGTCATGAAGAGAACTAAAAGTAATAAAGATTGACCTTGAAATGCATTGACGGCGTTGTAAATATTTTCATGTAAGAGATTTGTTCTCCAACCAGTAGGTAGAACCAAGTCACCACACCATACACTTGCAAAGTTTGAATTTTTTGGTAGGAAATAATCTAAAATATTTCTTTTGCTTCAGGAATACCAGCCTATGAATTACAGACAATTAAAATTAACAGTTAAAGTTAAACCATCCTACAAAACAATCAACTATAATTGAGAAGTTTACATGCACTCTGTAATACCTACCAAAATGGTTCACAGAGTTATCAAACTTGCCAAGTGTTTGCTACTGCAAACTGATGTAAGAATTAACATTTTTAAAAAGATCAAAACAAATTTCAAATGAAATTAATCTGATAATTGACAAACTTTGCTTTATTACAATAACTCTGCTGCTTTGTTCTGTTAACTTAAAAAGTATCCATTGATTGAAAATCTCAATTTCGCGGATACATAATTCAAAACCGATTAATCGATTCAATTGTGATTATGGCTTAATCGATTCAATTGTGATTATGGCTTAATCGATTCAATTGGGATTATGGCTTAATCGATTCAATTGTGATCATAACTTAATCGATTCAATTGGGAATATGGCTTAATCGATTCAATTGTGATTATGGCTTAATCTATTCAATTGTGATTATGGCTTAATCGATTCAATTGTGATTATGGCTTTAATCGATTCAATTGTGATTATGGCTTAATCGATTTAATTGTGATTATGGCTTAAATGCGTTGAAGCAAATACATCAAACAAATCTCTCACCAAAAACTTGAGAGAACAGAAAGAAAAAAAATCAAAATAATCGTCAAAATGGAGAAAAACAACTTAAAAGCAAGAAATGGAATTAAGAGAGATTATATTTAATAACGGTAATGAACATCTCATTTTTCGATTTAAACATTTCTCTCCCTAAAATAAAATCAACTGTTGGGTTGATTTGAAAATGAAATACCATTTGTACCTGGCATTGCACTTAAAAATTGTTCATAAATGAAAAATCCCTCTATAACCACAAAGAAATGAAAGAGAAAAAAAATGTCCTTTGAATATCCCATAAAATTTAAGGCTGAATGCTGAGACATATTTCACATTTCACCCAAACATTAAGTCAATATTTTCTTCTACATGAAAATTGATCCTTTAAAAAACAGCTACGGGATTTGAAAAAATACGAATGGTAACGGAAAATCTTACAGCACACACATTAATGTAAACACAGAACATGAGAATGCGTCAGATATTCTGAATGACTTTACTCCCAAGGGAATAAAAAAATAACTTTCTACTCTTTTTGTGAAAATATTTTCATTTTGAATTGCTAAATGGGGTCCATAAAATAACTACATTCCTTTGAGCATAGGGACATACTGTGTACATGAATGTACATTGCAAAAGCAATGTTATTATTTGCATATTCATACTGATTATAAAAGGAAGTTCAGTCACGTAACACAGTATGGTTTTCAAAATAAAAAAAGGAACATCAGAATTGAAGATTAATTTCTATGGTTAAAAATTGGCAGATGATACAGCAAGCGATGTTATATCATCTTTAGATATTACTTGGGCTGTAGGTGCAATCAGTAACACCGACAAGGGCGGTTTTAAGAGAAGTTATGTGCATTCAAAATATAGCTTTCAAGGCAGGTTAGCCTTAATTGTCATTGATGCATTCTGGGACTGATATGCACAATAGAGTACAACTACATTTTAAGTATGTCCTGGTTTGGTTTGTTGATGTTAAATGGCACCACGACAGTCAGAGTCAAATGTGCCAAGAGGGTGTTAAAAGATTAAGGTGTAAGAGTTGGAATAGTAAGGAGATGTAGAAGAGTCTTCCTGTGTGGAGCCATCGGTGAAGAGGAAGAAGTAGTCATGGAAATGTCTACTGAGATGGCAGTATTTGGAACGGAAGAAGGCAGGGTTGTGGAGAGCATTTGTAAAGGAGAAAAGACCAAGGTATACTTTGGGAGGAAGAAAGGAGGGGGGGTGAATAGTCCAGGTGGGATGGTGTGTCTGGCAATCAAAAAAATGTTGTCTTAGCTTTGGGGAACTGGGAGTGTATCTGGATCCCGAAAGGTGGCGGGAAGGGGATGCATTTGTTGAGATTAAACAGGTTGGTAAAGGAAAGAGGGAGGGGGGGGGCGGATGGAAGGGTTCCGCAGATCAGTGAGGATGCGGAGAGCAAAGGAGAGGCCGGCCTTCATGCATCCTGAGGTCAAAGGGGAGTTTTGGCCTCGACGTAGAGACTGGTGATTAGGAAGCTGTGAGTGGCGCCAAGGCAAAGCCTTAGGGCAGTGTTTATAGTGCCCTCCAGGTGTTTCAAGTAAAGTTTGTGGGCGGAGACGTGGATGACATTGCTATAGTCTAACCTGGAGCTGAAGAGGGAGCAGTATAAGGTGAGCAGTGAGAGGATTGGCCCCCCAGTCAGTGCTGGAGAGGACCTTGAGGAGACAGGATTTTGTGACAGTTGGTTTTGAGGGTGTTGATGTGGTGGAGATAGGAAAGTTTGAAATCAAGAGCGATCCCAAGGGAAAACTGTCTTTACTGGGGATTATGGAATCTTTGAGGCAGAGGAAAAGGGAGTTTTTCTTGTTGAAATGGATGAGAACAGTTTTGTCCTTTATGAAGCTGATAGAGTTACTCCAGTGAGCCAGACTGTCCAGGCAGTGTCATCCTGAGAGAAAAAAAAACATTGAAAAATCCATCCAGCAACAAATTTCAATGCACAAAAAAGAAATTTTTAAACTCTTAGTGCCAGTTGAGGTCTTGAGAAAATTTTACAAAAATTATTTCAAAGCAACAACTAAAACTCTTGCCTGATTTCTTATGTTAAGATGGAAATTCTAAAGTTTTTGCACTTGTATTTGAGCCTATTTACTAATCATAAACATAATAAACTACCTTATTATTACTTCCACACTTGCATAGGCTATAGCACATACAGTCAAAGGTATTTGTTTTTAACATTTAGAGATTGTTCAGAATATTCACTTTCTAAAATTAGGATACGACTGAGAATTCAAATATCCCTGAATAAGTACAGCAAATTTGTCCTATGTAAAAAAATTCTTCACATCGTTTAGCAAAAGAAAAGAAATATAAATATAACCACTAAAATAATAATTAGCACTCTCTAGAGCGCATACTTCTGCCCCGTTGCAATTCCAACATGCCTAGAATAAGTTTAGAGTTCATTTGATCCCCATACCCAATATAATCTACCTCAGAAATCCTAGGCCCACCAAGATTCATATCTCTAAGTTTTGATCTGTATCGAACATTTGCAATCTGAACACTTGAAGATTATCTTCTGACTGGATTTCTTCCAAAGCCATACCATTGTATTCAGTTTTATTCAAGTGAAGCATCATTGTTTGAGCTCTATTTAGCCAGGATTCACATTCCATCATTTTCCATTCATAGCAAAAACCAATTGTTTCATTTTCATTGATTCCAGAAAACACTTGATGTAAGTTTCTTTGAGTTCAGAAAATCAAATGTTTGGATCTTCATTCAGAGTGCAAAGTCATTGTTCAGCATATTCCATTGGAAATTTTCAACTTAGTCTTGACAAGCTAGTCTTGACAGACCTCATCTTAAACATTCCCACCCCTAAATTTCTGCCCTTCCACTTCAATTAGTCCTAAATTTGAATCACTTCTTCATGAAACAGTAACCAAACCACCCACCAAATCCAATCATCAGTTCTAGAGATATCTTATTGACAGAAAAACTCACCTTTGAATGTCCCCACCCCTTCAGTTTCACCAATCCCCTGTTCCAATATGTCTAAATTTTTAATAACTTCTTCCTTAAGCAGTTACAAAACAAAACACCATATTTATTCCAAATCCAATCACAAGTTCTTGAAATATCTTGATGACAGACAAACAAACACGGGCGAAAACATAACCTCCGTTCAACTCTGTTGGCTGAGGTAATAAACCGAAGCAGTTAATGTTAATACAACTTAACCTGAACGCTACACAGGCAATAATACTTATAGTAAATTTAGATGGTATTACCTGAAGAAAAAATATAACCAATTTCAATCTTAATTCTAAACAGGAATATCAATTGGATTTCAATCTTGTGCCAAACTCATTTTGAAGAAAAAAAAAGGCACCAAAGCTACGAACAAAATGCTATAAAATTCTACCAAACCGATGAGAAAAGTGACTGCACAGTTATAAATATACTCATAACATGAATATTCATAAAATGTAGTCAATTTTTGATCTGCAGTAAAAAGTCCAACCTAATATGGATAGAAATTGCTGTTATAAATTTTGAATAAATCATAGTTGATTATTAATATTCACAATTTCTAGATGCTTAGGACTGGGTAAGGGTTCATACTACAAACCAAACACATGGAAAATATCAGACTAAACTTTTGCTTTGTGGCCCGTAGGAAATGTTTATTGTTACAAGCTTTTTAAATATCTCACTTTCAGATCAAGAAAGTCCTTGTGTCACTCTCTTTGTCACGGATGAGACACCTGCTTTGTATGTACAACCCAATTGCTTATATTACACAAGGTAGAAAAAACTAATTGGGTAGTGGGTGAAAATGCAAACTGCCAAATAAAGATGTAAACAGGACAATAACAAAATATAATGCAAATTCCATTACAGGGTTCTTCATCCTGCAATATACATTCTTAATTTCCAGAGGAATAACTTTTTCAACCATATTTAACAGAAATTTTAAAAAGATTTGTTTCTGACATATGAGGACATTCAAGGCGCTGAATATATGTCAAATGTTAAACCTCACATTTTAGTCTGGTCACTCTGATCAACCTTTAACCCCATTAAGGCAGATTTGCTCATAAGTATTTAAATAAATTTACTTTAAATAATGCTTATGAATATTCAAATCAAATTTACTCTAACAATGCTCATCAATATGCAAATCAAATTTACTCTAAATAATTGACATGAATATTCAAATTAAATTTACTGTGAATAATGTTCATGAATATTCAAATAAAATAAAATAAAATCTGAATATTACTCATGAATATGCAAATAAAATTTACTCTGAATAATTCTCATAAATATTCAAATATATTTACTCTGAATAATGCTCATGAATATGGAAATCAAATTAATTATGAATAATGCTCATGAATATTCAAATTAAATTTACTCAGAGAAATGCTCATGAATATTTAAAATAGATTAAGTTTCAAATCAAATTTAGACTGTATAACTTTGCAAGCTCCTACCAACCAACAGTAAATATTCTTATCATGAGTGACCACAGATACACATTTTGTTTGCACAGTTGTATTATAGAGGTTGTTTCTCACAGCATTAACACCCAGAGGCCATGGTGCAAAACAGCGGAGACGAAACTTCTCAACATATCATACGTTCATCTTACAATACAACAACCAAATACAAATGGAATTGATAACATCGTCTTCAAAAATAAATATTTACAATTTGAAATTGTCTCCGGAATTAAAATCAAGAGATAAGCTTCGTTCACAGTGCTTTCAAATAACTGAGTTGGAATCGCCATCTGCTAGCTGTGTGGTGCCCTTGAACATTCTGAATGTACCTGGTCAAGAAGTTGTGACTGATGGAAAGGTGTAGAATTAAGGCATTCGCAGGTGATTACGCCATTCTTATTGACTGGATAATTTGGAATAATGCTGTAAAAGAAAGAAAAACGAACAACCAATCAATGAAAAGAACGACCTTTTAAGAACAGTTTCAAATCAAACAATAATCATTACAGAGTGTTAACTGATGAAGAAAGATATAAACACTTCAATATGTTTTTTTTCTGTTGTGCAGAAGAATCATGCCCAAGATTAGAGGATTAGTTCAGGGGTCAAGCAAGTCCATCTTATTTGAAAGAGGACTTTAAAAGAAACAAAATGATGAAAAAGCACTCAAAAATCTTATTCTGTTCAGAAGATATTTAAGTTTAGAGTTTGGTATCAATTGTGTAGAAACGACTTGACTCCTTCAGATTCCTCAGTCTTTATGTATTGTCATAATTTGTCCTAAGATTTTGTGGCTTTAACAGTCGTTGGATATGTTAGAAAAACAGAAACCTAACAAAAATAATTATAATTTTCCATCTAAAGAAATTTTGTGGAAAAATAATTCAAATAGTAAAAAACTTAAAACAAATTTTCTTTAAAATATATTAGCAATTTTTAAGAATGTGTGTGAGGATCAGGTTGCCAGCCATCCATAGTAGACTTACTACATCAATCACAACTACACAGATAAGACAAAGCTTTGAATCTAAAGGATTAGTTCAAGTCAGGCAAGTCCATCTTATTTGAAAAGGACTTCAAAAGAAACAAAATGGTGAAGAAAGCATTTAAAAATCTTATTCTGTTAAGGAGATATTTAAGTTTAAAGTTTGGTATCATTTATGTTGAAACAACTGAAATCAGACTAAAAATTTCCTGCTGTTCTGCTATTCCAAGAACAGTATTTTTTGTATGCAGGAACAGTGAATTTTTAAACATCAAGATTGTGGCAGGCATCATTGACCAATAACTTGATTTCAGTTTAAAAAAAATGCATGTTGTCAAACAAACAAGACTATCTCAAAAAAAGAAAAATTCCCACAAAGTTTCAGTAGGAAAGAGTTTTTCCCCACCTTGCCTGCAATAATCAGCACAAGTAACCATGCATACACATATTCAAGGCTGGGTACATGTGTACGACTGTACTCAACTGGATGCTACATCATGTAAATTTTAATAACTGACATAACATTACATATTCCAAATTCCACATATCATTAACCAATAATGTAACTTGATTAAAAGTAGTTGCAATTTTGGCCCATTTTGAAAGAAATTTGTCGTTATTGGCAAAAAAGATGGAACAGTGAAATCTTGACCCCCGTTTTCCGCTCCTGGATTTAATGGGATAGTCTGGAATTACAGCCAATTCTAAAGCAATCTAAGAAATGTAGATGCCACTGGTCCGTGAACTCCAATGAGAACCTTATAGTAAAGAAACATGAATATTCATTAAAAACCCTTACCTGATCCAATAACTACAAAGAGAAAAAGAGCTAGAAGCCAAGGTCCAACTGGGTATTTCTCCTCTTTACTCCTCTGAATGTAACAAGAAGAGAAAGAGATTGTATCATTAAAACAAATTATCACAGAAATGACTTTCCTACAATTAAAAGATAATAAATACTTGTAGTATTAATGAGCTCTTGGTCAAAAAGTAGAAGTGTGTTTTTGTCTCGCCTGCTTAGCAGAAAGACTAACACGAGCAGTCTGTTATCATTATTTTTAGTTCGCCAGTGTCCACAATAAGTACACAATAAGTTTAACCTAATGCAATGTTGCTGGTAGTTTCTTGCCTTAATAACCAAGAATAAGCATTGGTCTCAATAGCAATTTGTATTTTGCTCACAAAAGAAAGTTCTGGCCTGAAAAAAACTAAGTGTAGGTCTCAATAAACAATTTATCTTGCTTGAAAAACAAAGATATCAAATGAAAGTTTGCCTCAAAAGAACTGTTTCATGATGTTGAAATAATAAAACAAGGTTCAAAAGACCTTCCACCTTGTAAATTTCTACTTTGCTAAATCATGAGTTTTGAAATAACACACTTTTTTTGATACTTAGTGTCACTGAAAAACTAGTTGATTATAAGTATTCATTTGATTTGAATATTTATATCAAAGATTATTAGTACCACCACATGCAAAGAAAGTATGAAGAAAGTGTGTTTGAATATTCTAGAGACCCAAAATAATAAAAACTCAGATTTCAGCTGAGTGCCCCTTTAAGTTAAAGACAGAAATTAAATATCCAACAGAACTACCTACCTGCCCTGCTAGAGCTGTATTACCATGTATCAAATACCTACCTGCCCTGCTAGAGCTGTATTACCATGTATCAAATACCTACCTGCCCTGCTAGAGCTGTATTACCATGTATCAAATACCTAACTGCCCTGCTAGAGCTGTATTACCATGTATCAAATACCTACCTGCCCTGCTAGAGCTGTATTACCATGTATCAAATACCTACCTGCCCTGCTAGAGCTGTATTACCATGTATCAAATACCTAACTGCCCTGCTAGAGCTGTATTACCATGTATCAAATACCTACCTGCCCTGCTAGAGTTGTATTACCATGTATCAAATACCTACCTGCCCTGCTAGAGCTGTATTACCATGTATCAAATACCTACCTGCCCTGCTAGAGCCGTATTACCATGTATCAAATAAAGCTCATTGTTCAGTTCCTATAGATTAGCTTTATCAGAGTGATGCTACACCCTGCCAATCATTGCTTCCACCCTACCCTTATCAAAAACCACATTTTTTTGGCAAAGATATAATTTTGAGAAATACTTTGCCTCCTTGTAATGTTGCTAACAGTTCCCCTGAGGTGGGGATACTACTTGTATTGATTCCTCTCTGATTTCCATTTTACGCACCCCAAAATTAGAGATGCGACCATTTATCGTGTACATGATCGTTTACCGCTTACCAAATTAATGCATCTTTTACATGAAAAAAATCACCCAGAAAGATCATTTGAAGACTTAATATAGGCCCCTACTCAAGTTTTGAGACATTCCTCACTTATTTTTGGGCTGGTGATTGCAATGATTATGTTGTGATTATTGTAGGGATTGAACCAGTTCCGCGAAAACTTCCAGAATATTTTGCATGTGAATGTATTTTCTGCGTGATCGTGTACACGATAAACAATAAAAATGGATTGTTTATTGTTTACTGTATTAAACAAAAATGCACATTCCTACCCAAAATTTCCTGATACGTGGCCCTTGGTTCCTTGTTAATGCTCACTTTACACATTGGTACCTTGCCCCTACATTGGTACCTTGCCCCTTCCCAGGTGAAGCTAGTTGTTTGATATTTAATCTGACTGATTTTAAAAGCAATGTCTGGCAACAAAAAGATAATGCACTCTGCTGCAGAACAAAATATAAACTTACAAGGATATTTCAAGACTATTCTTGCTCAAGTTGCTTTAAGTAAAACTTCATAGACATGATCATAGTTCCAGACCCCTAGCTTTGCTGTTTCATAAGGACGGCCCACCCCGCCCCACCCCTCCATGGGCCCTCCCTGCCCCCCTGCGGACCGTCCTTTCCCTTATCAGAGTTTTTTTTTATACTTTATAATCTTAATTAATTTCATAGGTAGAACACCTTAATACAGAACACAGATTGATAGCATAGTAAGCAATGTCCTGATTGGCTAATGACTGGTCCTTATCGATCAGAATAGTTTCACTCTGAGGTATAATTATGTAGCTAAAATTCCAGAGCTTTTTCACCAGGGGATTGAGCCTTAAGGGGGCCCCTGGACTCCACGCCAAAAAGATGCAGTGCTTTGCATGTGCGCATTAATGTGCCCCTCAACAAGTCTAGAACCCTGACCTTTTTTCAAATCAAGCTAGGGGTCTGAGTTTTATTTTCAAAATAGTGACAGCACAATTGCAGTTGATTTGGTCTTCTAACATGGAAATGTGAATTTTATTTTGTATCCTTCAGCAAACTTTCCAGTATGGGTTTTACTCCACCTTATACAAATCCTTCATCAAAAGAAAATTATGCTGGACTGCAAATTTGAACCTGTAGCTAATTATTAAATTATTTTGCATGCTATTTAGGAAAATGTGTTCTGAAGTAAAAGATGACAATAAAGGCTTAACAAGTTTTCTCCCAAATTGTTTTTAGTGAAACCTAAGTCTTATATACTTTTCCAATTCAACTTTAAATTGACCCAATATCACTTCAATTCCTATGAAATAAAGCTAAAGGCTGTCATAAACACTATACTTGAACAAAACATGTAAGCCTAGGTTGGGTCACGCTGAAGATATTTGGCATGGAACAGAGTCATTAGTACTCCCACTTGCGTGACTTTCTTGTAAAAGTACACTCTCCCTATCTTAAACATCATCACAGTTGCATATTAAACTAGAATTTCTAAACAGCTTGACATTTAGAGGCATATTGCAGGGTGTAATTACTCTTGAAAGAATTTCCACAAACACTTTGAAGTGAAAATGCTGTGAATGACACCAGATTACATTAGATATAACCAAACAGAACAATATCCATGGAAAAATCCTAGATTATTAAAGGAAAGATACAGTAATGATAGAGGGAAAAAATGAATGAGGAAAAAATGCTTTAATATCGCATAATTTTCTTTATAATTTATATCAGTAAAATATTAAAATAATTTTCTAAAAATATCTAATTGGCCTATCAAGATAAAAATATAAACGCTGAATTAAATGATAGCCAAAATTTACTGCCACACGATTGTAGGGTTTCACCTGACCGATCCAGATGGTCATTTAATAATTGTTGTTGTGAGTTCTACTGCCTGTTTACTAGTGTTAATACCCATGCCGTATGGGGACCCATGCCGTATGGGGACCCATGCCGTATGGGGACCCATGCCGTATGGGGACCCATGCCGTATGGGGACCCATGCCGTATGGGGACCCATGCCGTATGGGGACCCATGCCGTATGGGGACCCATGCCGTATGGGGACCCATGCCGTATGGGGACCCATGCCGTATGGGGACCCATGCCGTATGGGGACCCATGCCGTATGGGGACCCATGCCGTATGGGGACCCATGCCGTATGGGGACCCATGCCGTATGGGGACCCATGCCGTATGGGGACCCATGCCGTATGGGGACCCATGCCGTATGGGGACCCATGCCGTATGGGGACCCATGCCGTGTGGGGACCCATGCCGTATGGGGACCCATGCCGTATGGGGACCCATGCCGTATGGGGACCCATGCCGTATGGGGACCCATGCCGTGTGGGGACCCATGCCGTATGGGGACCCATGCCGTGTGGGGACCCATGCCGTATGGGGACCCATGCCGTATGGGGACCCATGCCGTATGGGGACCCATGCCGTATGGGGACCCATGCCGTATGGGGACCCATGCCGTATGGGGACCCATGCCGTATGGGGACCCATGCCCATGGGGACCCATGCCGTGGGGACCCATGCCGTATGGGGACCCATGCCGTATGGGGACCCATGCCGTATGGGGACCCATGCCGTATGGGGGACCCATGCCGTATGGGGACCCATGCCGTGTGGGGACCCATGCCGTATGGGGACCCATGCCGTATGGGGACCCATGCCGTATGGGGACCCATGCCGTATGGGGACCCATGCCGTATGGGGACCCATGCCGTATGGGGACCCATGCCGTATGGGGACCCATGCCGTATGGGGACCCATGCCGTATGGGACCCATGCCGTATGGGGACCCATGCCGTATGGGGGACCCATGCCGTATGGGGACCCATGCCGTATGGGGACCCATGCCGTATGGGGACCCATGCCGTATGGGGACCCATGCCGTATGGGGACCCATGCCGTATGGGGACCCATGCCGTATGGGGACCCATGCCGTATGGGTACCCATGCCGTATGGGTACCCATGCCGTATGGGGACCCATGCCGTATGGGGACCCATGCCGTATGGGGACCCATGCCGTATGGGGACCCATGCCGTATGGGGACCCATGCCGTATGGGGACCCATGCCGTATGGGGACCCATGCCGTATGGGGACCCATGCCGTATGGGGACCCATGCCGTATGGGGACCCATGCCGTATGGGGACCCATGCCGTATGGGGACCCATGCCGTATGGGGACCCATGTTGTATGGGGACCCATGCCGTATGGGGACCCATGCCCATATGGGGACCCATGCCATATGGGGACCCATGCCATATGGGGACCCATGCCATATGGGGACCCATGCCATATGGGGACTCATGCCATATGGGGACCCATGCCATATGGGGAGTTTGCTTTTGTGTCCCAATTGGCATAAGTATTGAAATTCTAGTAAAATATGACTTTGGTTGCACCTTGCATGCATGAGTTTCCGGCATATTAAGTACATACTGTATTTTGCGCCTTTTCATGGCTTGTACAAAATAAAATGGAGGTTAAATAAGTATCTTGAATTTACTCAGACTAAAAGACAACCCTGACAGTCACATTCACAGTGATTGGCTGATGACATCATTCAGTAAATTTATAATCTTGTCCAAGAAATCAATGTGGCTTGAACTTGAAACATGATTATGTGGATTCATGGTCTTTTCCAGCCCACATATAAATAGGACCTAAATGGTTTGGTTTGGTTTGATGAGGTTTAATGGCACCACGACAGTCAAGAGTCAAACATGCCAAGAAGGATTTAAATAATTAAGGTGCAAAGGTTAGGAAAGAGATGATTAGAAAAGGAGGAAAGGATGGAGAGAAGAGAAAATTTTAGAGGAAATAAGTTGTTGTAGAAAAGGTGGTAAGAAGGAGAGAGGGAGAAAGATGTGAGATAGGAAAGGATGGGGGTGTGGAGAGTTAAATCAAGTGGAAAAGGTTGCTGGTTGTGAAGGAAGGTGATAATGTTAGAGGGGGTATTGTTCTTGGAGAAGCCGGAAATAGTGGTGGCAGGGGATAGGAAAGATCTGGAGTTGGCGTAAATCGGACAGGTTAAGAGGATATGATTGATCAAGAGATCAGTATTGTAAGTGGAGCATATAGGTTTCGGAGAGCCAGGAAGGAGATAGGAGTGGGTGAGATAGGTGTGGCCTAGGCGAATGCAGGTAATGACCACATCCTCTCTGCGATTGCGACTTAGTAGAGGGTTGATGCCTACTTTAGCATTGATAGTGTGAAGTTTATCATTGGTCTCGACGACTCAAATAACATACAATATGGGCTTAAAATACTGTAACATAGGCCTATGTCATAAAAAGATGACAGGCTTTAACATTTACGTTTAATTTTTAAATAGGATTTAGCCTAGGCCTATTACTCTCCATAGTACCATTGGACTGATGCCAGCCGTGTTAGTATGGCTGCTGTTAGTGATGGCTGGCCATCCAAGGGTACTTCAAAAGCCTATACCCTGCTGTGCTGTTTGAAACACTGTCTAAAAACATAAGAAAATCTCAGTTATAGGATCTTTATGAAAACAAAATCATTTTATTTTGCAATGACCTACCTTTGACTCACCTTGCCAGGGGTATAGGGGGTGGGACATTCAATTGATACTACTAGCCTAGGTGCATTAGTCTAGGCTAAATTGTTATAAGAATATCCAAAAGGTAAGTTATTTTTCAATCATCAATTTTCTAGGTTTGAATTTTGAAATAAATAGGAATTGTATACCAGCTATAACCCTCGTACGAGAATCCCAATGTCAACCGCACTGAGGGATGTGTATAATATTATAACTACAGTATGTGGACCAGTTGAGCGAAAAGACCACATCCAAGGAAAACATTCACAAAAATGATGTGTTCATAGACAAATTACCGATGTCACCGAAAATATGTAATATCCATTGCTTTCCACCCATAACAAGCATCGATATTGTTTTCATCGAACTCTTTAAGAAATTGTACTGCTACTTGTGAAGGTGAATTTTCTAGCCAAACTGCCATGTTGTCTGTTTACTCATAACTACTCGGAAACTTGGAAATTATCAAATATTTGTTCTTTGCAGGAAGAACTGCAAGTAGGTTTTCTGTCTAAGAGTGTCATTTTAATCTATTTCTAATACTGTGTCAAGAATTTATTGTAAGTTTTACTAAAACTGTCAAAACAGTATGCTAGACTATTCAAAGCTAGTATAGAGAATGGGCGTATATATAGAAGGAAGTATATACAAAAATAGGGTAGCAGTGGCAGATGATTTTAAATTACTTGAGCTTTGAAAGATGCACTTACATTTTCATTACAAGCTTTAAAATAGTTTTCCCAGATATTTAAGACAAAAAAAAAGCTCAAGGTTACCTCACCCAGTAACTCAGAAAACATGTAAAACCTAGCAGTCTTTATAACTACAACACCTCTTTTAGTTCTATCAATTTAATAACAAAGAAAGGAGAGGCCGTGACTTGTCAATGTCAATGAAAGAATGCCATTCAACCCCCTTTCCAACCTGTACCCTTCCCCAGCTCCTACACATTCCCCGAACTACATCCTGGATTGCAATACAACTTCCAATTAAACAAAAAATATGTGTTAAGCAAAGTTAAGCAGCACGAAAAATGTACAATAACATTTAAGCAAAATTATGCGAAAAAATATTGCCTAACGTATGACAAACTAGACATTGGAAACAATACAAATCCCCTCACCGCTAATAATGCATATTCCACTGTCCCACATTCCATCCCAACCTGTCCCAAATGTCATCCCACATCTATACTCCATGTAATCACACCTGAAAACCAGATACCGTATGTCATTCCACCACTTGCATGACCCACATGCCATCAAAACTGGTATCCAGATGACATCCCACCACATGCCATTCCGCCCTGTCCCACATATCGACCACTGTTCCACATGCCAAGCCACCTTGTTCTACATGCCAATAAACCTTATCTAACATGCCAATACACCCTGACCAACATCCCACCGCACCATGCCCTACATACAATTCCGCCCCTCTCCCACATGACCTCATCCTAATTCCTTCAGCTACTTTATCATCACGTCATCTTGTACCCCACATTCTGCTTATTGTTTATACTTCTCAAACCCCTAATTTAACATTCTTTAGAAGTGAGGATACTTTTACTTGCTTCTTTATTCAAAGCAAGAAAAACATTTTGATTGCTATTCATGTTAGAAATGTCAATATCATAACAAAATTAAAAATGTGAAAATAGTAAGTCATAAGCCATATACTTTTGATCTCAGGTCAAACATATTACAGCAAATGCAAAATATACCTCACCATGAAGTGTGAACAATGCTCTTTACATATACTATATGATCATTTGTTTTAGCAAAATCATCATACCTACTTTAATTCAAGAGATACCACATATACAGTACAAATATTTTGATTGCTAAGCAAATAGGCTAATTATTATGCATACACAATCCCCCAACCATGCTCAACTAAACAGTATCAATGCCCTCTACCACTGTGACTGAACCAAATAGCAAGTTATTATCTTAAATTAAATATTTTGAATGCAAGTCTATTGTTATGCAAATAACCTAATTAATATGCACACTACACCCCACCATTGAGTGTAGACAATGGTCTTCACATATACGATCATTTGTGTAAATCAAAATCCCCACTCCCACATAAATCTAAGAGATATAGATACAAATATTTTTACTGTTATGCAAACAAGCTTAATTTGTATGCCCACACAACCCCTAATAATAATCATTTGATCAGTATCCATATCTTCTACCCTGTACCAAATCACATGAATGTAAACCATTCATAAGTTATAAAAACTTGAACTGAAAACTTGAACCAAAACTTGGAACCAAAAACTTGAAACAAAAACTTGAACCAAAAACTTAACCAAAACTTAACCTGACATATATTTTCATTATGCAAATAAGCTAATTAGTATGCACAAACAACCCCAATTATGATCATTTGATCAGTACCGATGTCCTCTACCCTATGCCAAATCACATGAATGTAAACCATTCATAAGTTATGAAAACTTTAACCGAAAACTTGAACCAAAAAGTAAACATAAATGTTCATTATTCATAAGTTACAGTATGAAAACTTTGAACCAAAACTTTAGCCCAAACTTTAACCTGACAAATATTTTGATTATTATGCAAATAAGTTAATTAGTATGCACACATAACTCTCCCATCATGCTCATTTGATCAGTACCCATGTCGCCTATGCAAAGTCACATAAATGTACACCATTCATAACTTACGTTATGAAAACTTTAACCCAAACTTTACCGGACGCCAACGTCCGGCGGTAGTAGAATAGCTCTACTGCTCTATTATTCTTTGAATATTTAAGCTAAAAATTGCAGTCATGAGACTTAGTTAGTTCAACTAAAAAAATTAAGTTCTAAAATGTGTAAAATGGAATGTTATGTAGTGCTCATGAAGAATAATAGAATTTGTTGTTACATACATCATTATTCTAGTCTTACCTTAAGGCATTATGGGCAAATTGACTTACTTTGGAAATACATGTTAAGCCCTACCTGTATGATTATGAAGCCTACAACTTGAGCAAGTTATGCAAAAATATTGGTGGTCAACTAAAATTTTGGAACTCTTTTGATCAAGATTGAAAGAAAATAAGATAAAATGCCTTGAATATACAAAATTTGCACATGGAAAATGTAATTAGAAATTGTTATGCAATCCTAAAAAGTTAAAATATGGGACAATAAAAAACTCCTTTTCCCTTGGAACTGGTCCACAACCTTACGTTACGCTGAAGTTAATCATTCTAAATTCTGAGGCTAAGTTAGTCACCTCTAAAAAGCCCAAGCTAAGTAACAACACCACCACCACCACAAATGAAAAATACACAAATCAAAAACGTCCAGAGTACGTAAAGGCTTTGGGCCTGAATGATTTATTTCACAAAGCTACTAATATCAGTCATACGCCTAACGTTAGTGTTAAGCTTAGCCTAGTCTGTTACTTGTTCCACGCACAAGCGAAAGGCCCGTGTCGGTGTAACGTGGACAGTTGTATTTGTAACGACTAAAGGTTAATCCTGACGGTAAAATACTGAACCCTAATGTTAACTAACCAAAGTTTTTGGCACATTTCCTCTCTTTTCAATATTCTTTTGGTGTTTGTCGTTCGCTCTCCTGATTTTTTGTGGAGCAGCCATTATTCTGTTATGTTCTATGAAATCTTTCGCGAAATTAAATAATAATTATACATTAATTCATACAGTCAGTGCCAGATCGTCTTTGCAGTGCAGTGTATTAACCGTATGTAATGATCATAAGCCTATGATTTCTTGATTGAAGTATAATTGCGAGACTGCAATCGAGGAAATTATATCTGAATAAGGGTACGCAAGTATTGTCGATGAAAATATTATGGAATGAGGTATACGTAGCTCAATTAAGTATATATTTTTTTCTATTTATTATCATTTCTTTATTTTGTAATTTGAATGAAAATATAAAGTTTCTATGGACATGTGCAGAGTTGTTCTGACCAGCGGCGTAGGAAAGTATTTGACATTAGAGGGGAAAGGGGGAAGAGGGGGGCAGATTTGATCATTTTCCTCAACAAATCTTGGTACAAAAATATAAATCTTATCACGGTGCAAAAACTGGGGGGTTGTAAAATTATTGCAAATATTGGAAAAGAAAATTTCAGAAAACTTAACAAAAATGAAACTAAATTTTTCACAAAAATTGAAAACTTCTTAAAAATTGGAAGCAAATTTTTCCGAAAATGCTAATTTTTCCGAAAATGAAGGAAAATTGAAGCCAATTTAAAACAATTAGAGTAAATTTTACAAAACTGAAGGATGTTTTACAAAACTTGAATAAATGTTTCCGAAAATTGATTGAAACTTAATCAAAAATTGAAAAACAAATTTCCGGAAAATTAAGAAAATTGCACGAAAATTGAAGCAAATTTCACAATAATAAAGGAAATTTTACAAAAATTGAAACAAATTTCCAGAAAATTGAAGATTTCCAGAATAAAAGAAGCCATGGAATATGACTCTTTAAAATCATGATTTGTTAGACCGTCCTATTGATTCGTTAGACCCCTGGAGATATTATTGGGAACGCCTCCCCCCCCACCCCCACACTCCCTAAGCCCCTGGTTCTAAGTAGAGTATACCTTTAAATAAAGTGGAATGGTGGTTGATACAGAATGTGTGAGTCCAATTAATACAAGTTTTATTTTAATGATTCCATTATTTGCGTACTATAATTTATCGATGTTATAGGATAACAAGGTGGACATAAACAAGACTTACGAAAATTATGAGAAAGTTTTGAACTTTATTTTTCTGCATTTACTTCACCATTTGTAATATGAATTTGCATTACATTAAAAGAAAAGCCTTTATTAAATTATTTGTTTGCGCCGCTACATGCCATAATATTTTTCATATCAGGGGCGGCGGAGCCGGGAGCTGGGAGTTTCAGCCCTCAATAATTTTATATAAACATGTGTTATCACGTTATCCGACCTAATTACGCTCCTCCCCCAAATATCAGTGTCACACGTCATTTGACCTCATTATACCCCTAACATACACACTAACACACACCACCACCACCACCAGTATTATGAGCGCTCCATCGTCTGTGATTGTTCCTTCATCATCCGTTAAAAATTTAGGTATCATGTTTGAACCTTGTATGAATATGAATTCCCAGATCTCTTCAATATGTTGTACTGTTAATTTTCATTTGCGTAATATTTCTAGAATCAGACGGTACATTGATCAAAATACTTGTGCTCATGCAGTGCGATCTCTCGTCCTTTCTCGGCTGGATTATGGCAACTCCTTGCTTGGTGGCATATCACGTGAAAACCTTCAACGCTTGCAAAGACTTCAAAATCGTGCAGCGCGCATAATTTTTTGTGTTGATAGACGTACAAGCGCTTCCCGCCTCTTGCGTGTTCTTCATTGGTTGCCCATCCAGCAGAGAATCGTTTTCAAGATCGTACTGCATGTGTACAACTGCATTAAAAAAAAATCGCCTTCATACCCTCAAGAATTGCTGCATATTTATAAGCCTGGACGCGTTGGTCTAAGATCCGCCAACAAGGATGTCACTCGCCTTGTGGTGCCAAGAACTAATCGTGTCAGTGGGGACTGCGCCTTTTCTGTCCTGGGACCACGTTTGTGGAATAATCTACCCATTGCAATCCGTCAGGCTCAAACTGTTTATACTTTTAAGAAGGCCCTTAAGACTCATCTTTTTCCTACTGATTAAGTTTTATGCTGTCTATAATATTTAATTTCTTGTTTTATTTATCTAGTTTTTGTTTGTTTATATTTTATTTTTCATTAATTATTTTATGCTTTTATATTGTCCTGCAAATGTTTTAAATTTGTTTTGATATTGTATATTAAGAGTTTGTCTATGTATTATCAATTTTATTGTAAAGCGCTTCGATCCACGGGAGAGGCGCTATATAAATAACTGCAATAATAATAATAATAATAATGGTATAACAAAACAAATGATTAAGCTTGACTGCTTGATAATTATAGATTGTTTAGGCTCTTCGCGTGTTCGGTGGCATGTGCCATCTCCTGAAAATATTCTTAGATATACAAATCTTAGCAGAACAGTGATAACAATTTTTGAGTTACAGTATATATGACTGATCAAATTTGTTCAGTTTTTGACATTTAAATTTGACAATCTCCTTATCAAAACGAATAATCAATTCTTAGTAGAACAGTCTTTTAAAGATTAGATATAGCAGTGACAGTTCAAGACTGGATATAGCAGTGACAGTGCAAGACTGGATATAGCAGTGACAGTGTAAGACTGGATATAGCAGTGACAGTTCAAGACTGGATATAGCAGTGACAGTGCAAGACTGGATATAGCAGTGACAGTTCAAGACTGGATATAGCAGTGACAGTGCAAGACTGGATATAGCAGTGACAGTTCAAGACTGGATATAGCATTGACAGTACAAGACTGGATATAGCAGTGACAGTGCAAGACTGGATATAACAGTGACAGTTCTAAACACCCTCAGATTTTGAATTGTTCTGCAGAAGCATATCCAGACGTACACGCGCGTATCATGGCCAAGGAAATGTTAGTTTTGCCTGAATAACATGTTGTGCATAATGTGAAATTTTCTCCAAATTTCATTACTAGGCCTGTACTTAAATTAGTACTTAAGTTGGTTATCAGCAAAAGTATTATTCAAAAAACATTTTTAACTTTTCTTCACTCTTTTGTCCCAGATTCTTTCATCCATTTGCTTTTTATCATCCAATACAAGTCATATACAGATCAGTGGCGTATCCACGGTAGTGCCCTTCCCCCAAAAAGAAATTCTGGCACCCCGAAATAGAATTTTAATCCCAAACAGGGGAATCGCGACCGGGGTGTGTGGAGGGTGTCACCCGCCCCCCCCCCCTCTCCATCCTTAATATTTAAGAATGAAGACATATTCGGCCCAAACTAATGATGGTCTAAAAATTCAGGCAAAACGTTTGGATTCTGAAGAGCCGTTCCGAAAACTGTTATCAAAACTTCTCGATTTTTAATTTTTCAGAATCAGTTTCTAAAATCTCAATTTTTCTAAATCATGATCTTAATTTCTGCTGTTCCGAAGCAGATTATAAAATTTCTCGATATTTTCAAGTCATGATATTCTTTCTAAAATTTTAATGATTAAACTTCCACATTTTTTCAGAATTATCTTAAATTATCCGTTTTTTTTTTTCTTTTTCTTCGATGTTTCCAAATAGTTGTATAAATTTTCAAATTATTCAAAAAAATGTTATTACATTTTCCATTTATTTGAATCGTTATCTTAAACATGTTAAACTTTCTAATTTAAATCGTAGAATGATATCAAATTTCCTAATTCATCTAAAACATGACATATATTGATTTTTTATTGTCGAGGAATAAATGATTTTAAGCTTTTCAGTAGGTCCGGAACATGTCCTTGTTTAATTTTAATCCTGATTCTTCAATTTCGTCATCATTCAAAGCAGTAAGCAGGTAAGGGATCCCACATTCCCAGAAATCGTGGACCCTAGATGGAAGATGATGCCCTAGACCGGGAGCAAAAGGGTGAAAAAAGAATCAATGTGATGAGATATCTGTTATATTTTTGTTTTTGTTTCTAATAGCGTGTTCAAATTCAAACCAGTATTCTAATATTTGTGTATCATGTAGTTTGTTGGAAATGGATTAATAGTTCATTGCTCGCCGACAAAGCGATTAACGAAGGCAGTAATTATTCAATCAAGCATTTACTAAACCATGAAAGGGAACTGTCGTGTAAGTCGGCTCGGGAGATTTACAACAAAGCGTCGTCCAGTGCATGGTTTCCAAGGTGACTGAAAGTGTAGAAAACCCATCCATTCTGATCCCATATGCACTTTATTGTGCTGAGTTTGTTTGAATTCCTTGATGTATTCATGTATATTCTTGTTTTGTTAAACATTATTTCTTTTTGGCCGTTTATTTCCATCTGAGATTTTTCTCCTAAGTTCATCTGTTATAATCGATTTATAGGGTCGCTCACCCCTGTTATAATCTAATACAACGTTCTACAGATTTTTTTTTTTTTTTTTGTAAGTACTATCACTGTGGTTATTGGTTTCTTCTTCTTCTTCTTCTTCTTCTTCTTCTTCTTCTTCTTCTTCTTCTTCTTCTTCTTCTTCTTCTTCTTCTCATTCTTGTCATGAACAATCCTCTTTTGGGTACTTCCTCACTTTCTTAGTATAGAGCCTCCGTATAAAATGATTTATTCCACTCACATTCTATTGACAATTTAATTCAGATTGATGAATACGAGGTATTTAACTCTTGTACTAAATGTAGTTATCATGATGATTTATTTCGTGTTTGTATATTAACTTTAATGACTTGTACAATACTTCCTTTAGAGATTCGTCTGATTTTTCCATCATTCATTTGAATACCCGTAACTTATGGAAAAATCACGAAACTGTTATTGATTTGTTAGATACCTGTGCGCAATATTCGTTTATAATTGCAACAATAACCGAAACTTGGCTTCACGATGGTGTTCCTTCTTCATTGGTTAAAATTCCCAACTATAATTCCATTCGTAATAATCGAGTAGATAAGCGTGGTGGGAGAGTGGATTTTTATATCAAAGATTGTATAGTTTACTCCATCCGTAACGATCTGTAATCCGTAATGTTCTTTTACAATCGCAGCAACAACCGAAGCTTGGCTTCACGATGGTATCCCTTCTTCATTGGTTAATATCCCCAACTATTATTGCATTCGTAATGATCAAGTAGATAAGCGTGGTGGGGTAGTGGATTTTTAAGTTTACTGTCTATTAAAAAAATGATTGAAATCCCAAAAGATCCTTTATAAACATCTGTTTTGAAAATAATAAAAGTAATGTAAGCAAAACCTGGCGCATAATTAACGATAGAATTGGAACCCATAAACAAAAGAATACTGTATTATCATGAAATCAGATCTGAACTGATAAAACCCAAATTGCAGATGCCTTCAGTAACTATTTTATCACTATAGGGCCAAATCTAGCTAGCACTATTCCCGATTGTTCATCTTCTTTGAGCAAGTTTACCTCCGAAGTAACAAATTTGAAATCTCACGGTTTTCTCTCACCGACTAATTCATCTGTAATATTTATTGTAAGCATGGAGCTATCAACTGAAAGTAAAATAATAGCTCCATGCTGTAAGTAACAAGTTATCCAAAAATCGGCCCATGGTATTAATAACATTCCTCTAAACATTCTTCACAAAATAGCCTTATTATTACCGCTCCACTCGCACATATCGTTAATTTGTCTTTTCCTAACACCTTTAACTTGCCAGCCACACCTGTATTTAAATCAGATGATCCCATGTCTGTATGTAACTATCGCCCTATTTCCGTTCTATCGGCCTTTTAAAAAATAATTGAAAGGGTAATGAATAATAAGTAATAAAATTCCTTAACAAACACCTCTCTTGTTTTGTAAGAAATATGGCCACGTTTGACTTACATTAAACTACATAAACTAAAGGTTTTGATGATAAGATGTAGAGGGAAGGCTTGAGGCTTAGAGCAAAGAGCTTCTAGAAAGGCACTAAACTGCTAAAGGATAGAGGCCTGAGAGTCAGTAGAAAGAAAATTGAATACCTGTGCACAGTTTTTGTTTTTTCAGGTTTCCTCCACTTAATCTATATTATGTAAATAGTTTGTTGTATATTATTAATCAATGTGGGAAAATAAGTTTAATGAATGAGTGGATCCAGGAATTTTTGAAGATAGGTTGGGGTGTTGGCAAGAACAAGGGCACATAGCCCACGGATAATCACTAAGATTTTTGTAGTGGTGAGGGGAGAGGGAGGTGGGGGGATACAGCTGCAGCATAGGAATAGGGGCATGGGGCGAAATTCTACCCTGGCCGGATTTGTTTTCTCTCAAAAATTTAGAAAATCAGCTAAAGAATCGAAATGATGCAAAAAATTGAAATTTGATAAATCTGCTAAATTCAAAACAAATGGTTAGTTTTCAAAATATTTATAAACTTTAAATTAAAAAAAAAACATTTTCGGTTTATTTGCTCGAAATTTCAGATATTTCTTAAAAAATAGGTCCAACAAATTGACTATTTGGGGCTAAATACTCGGAAAATTAGCGTAAGAGGTTCTGCTTTTTGGAAATTCACCAACTTTACTCCACTAGCTTGCTGAAGCACAGCAACTTTTCGAACTTGGTCGTGAGAGTCATCAAGCAGGGAGCAATGGCAACTCCCTGCTTCGAGATGACCTACACGGCAACACCGCACATGGATAGCATGTGCCTTATTGGCAATATCACATGAAATTGTGACATGTTGATAACAACATTTTAGGAAAGTAGCACAAAATGGGTGATATAGGCCAGAGCCGTGGCGTGGGACATGGGGACCGTTCCCCTGCCCCCCCCCTCATCCTTGCGGAAGGTCTGTGCCCTCTTGTGTGAATTCAAACGGAAAATGATAACTGTGTGGTGAAATATTCAATTTCACTTGCCAGCCGAGAAGATGATATCCTCTCAGGCCATATTTTTTATTTATTTCACAAAAAACAAAATAAGTGAGCACAGGCATCTACGCAAAAACAAATGCTCAATCCGAGTTGGTATGTCTCAATATGTGCCGAATTGGTCATGACCAATTCGGCACAGTTTCTGTCCCGAGTTGGTCATGACCGACTAAGCATTCATGGAAAAAATTGCGTTGATGCCTGCGTGCACTTATTTTTAATTTGTAGTGTATTTTTTGTTTAATTGCTCCACTGGCGGAATATTCGCTACCTTTGAAGCAAAATGGATTAAAAAATTAGCATTTTTCTGAAAAGCATTTTTCGTCGTCGTCGTTGTCGTCGTCGTCGTCGTCGTCGTCGTCGTCGTCGTCGTCGGCGAGCAATTCTCCAATCACTATAGGAACAAAACCAACATCAAAGCACTTTGAAGAGATAATACTCAAGGGAACAGAAAGAACATCACAACACTCACGTAAGACAGCAGAATGTATACCAGCTGGACCGGCTATACAAAAAAGTCTTTACAATAGCTATGAGCTTTCATTTATTGCACATTATATTATGAAATCTAGGTTAATTCTTTGTTACCAGAAACCGTACGTACTTGGAGACATAAAGTCTAGCTTTTTCTGCATTTAATATGATATAAATAATAATAGGTCACCTAAAGAAATTTCACATCGTACAAAACAATTTAGTATATATTTTCTTATTTACGAAAAGAATATAAACTTACATAGGAGCGGCCATTTTGTTCATACGCCCTCTAAAATTTTTGTCATACACCCAGTACATATAAGAATATTAATGTATTTCTTAATAATCTATTTGAAATTATCTAACTTCTGAGAATTTTTTTTTTTTTTTACGCACGGTTATGAAGTTTTATTTATATATTGTATTAAAGGACTATGGACATCTAGCAGATTTAAGATATGCGAAACAGCATGAAACAAGCTGAGTAAAGCAGTCTTTGCAATTTGTACAAAGCTTATTTCATTTTCCAAGTTATGACAAAACAAAGTTTCAAGATTTGTTAATTTTTGCGGGATTCGTAATACAGTACTTTAAATTATGTTCTTTTAATTCAGCTACGTGTGAATTTCAGAATGTCCGTTGTAGATACATGATACTTCGGGCTAATATCAATTTCTGAAATCATTTGTCCGAAATGCTATACTTTAAACACCATTGACAGAGGAATAAAAAAACAAAGTTTTTAAAAGGTAATGAAGGATCCTTCCCCCTTTGATGTCACATATCTTTGCGCAATAAGAGCTAAAAATGAAAATAAATTGTTGCAAATTGCTCAAGTTTTAACCAATTTTGATGCAATTTTGTGCTGTTTTATATTCTGTACAAGAGCAACTTCGTTATTGCCATCTGACTTCCCCCGATTCCTATAATATACCGGAATTGAGGTATATAGAATTATCCCGCATTAGCGTATACAAGTGCATTCAAATTATGTACACGTCACATTTCTAACGCAAAATCTAGCATGGATTTATAGTGGAACAACCCACTTTATTGAATCCTAGCAAGCTTCACAATCGTGCAGATATAAACACGCAACAAACACACATTTTAAATACCCATATGTTAATCATATTAAATTTTGTAATATTAACATTTTTTACATATTTTTATTTCAATTTTTATTAAAAAAAAAAAAAATTGATATCAAATATACACAATGAAACAGGATATACCATTTTTCGTAAATCCTTGTAAACCTTACACTTTTTATGAAAACATAAATGATACTCAAGATTTTGTTTTGTTCATAACAACATTTTATTCGCAATTTTTTAACTTGCTGTACAAAATAATTTTTGTAATATCTCAAGCTGGTAAAATCTTTTATTATTCAATGCAATGAGCAGTGTAATAGCCAATCAATTATCGAAACTCTCTTTAAATTAATTGATTGATTGAAAAACAATACAACAGGTGTCCAGCCAATTCGTTCGGTTTTGGGGAAGAAAAAAAAGAAGAGCTTATGTCGCAAAAAAGTTTACCTTGATTAATTTGTATCTTATATTCACTTTGTTTCATTTAAAAACAACAAAAAGTAAAATTTACTGGAGAAGAGAAATTAATTTGAAGATTTTCTAAGGTTAAATTAGGATTATGTTTCTACAATGTTTACGGTATTTGTTTTTAAATTGTTTTTGAGGAACATAAATATTGAAGATAGACTTGTTTGCGTTCTTTTTATTTTCCATGATTCTATATAGATCTGGCTTGCTGGTGTGAAGAAACCAGGGATTTTTGTAAGAAAAAAATAATCTGGCGTTAGGGAAGTTATTATTTAACGAATGGCACATACAACCCTTAATCATTATCTTCAGCAGGTTAGACTTTTATACTTTTTATATGTTGCTAAATCTAATTTATGACAATATTTTGCTCACTTTTCATGAGTATTCGTGAAACTGATTATGAAGCCTACTGCTGCATACTATTTACGCGATAAATATTTTCATTAGTTTACATTTGCCAGTACTTCTGCTTCTGCTCGAATACTGGCAGGACTCCAACTGCTTGAGTATATGACCTAGGCATGTGCGGGTATTAAACCGAGGAACAATCGTTGTGAAAATGTGGCTCCCTTTTTTATTTCTTTATTCGAAATCCATTGTTAGGTACGTTAGGAATATCGTTAAATCTCGTTAAAAGCATTCATGTGACCAACCTAAGGTAAGTGACACGAATCTCATACTCATTCGCTCCGAATCTCTGATTTAGAGTATGAACGATTACATACATGAAACTTTTACACGCCTAAGCAAAGTCATGGCTTCAACGTGTGTTTTCAAAAAAAGGTTTCCCAGAAATTCTGGGCAACTTGATTTTCAGTATGAAGACTTCCATATTTTAACATGAAAATCAGCAAACGCAAACTTGAATTGGGTTTTATACCTTGTAAATATTGTAATAACTCGATTGCTTTCCTAAAAGAATACATATTTTTCATTCAAAAATAAAGTTTCAACACGTTTTCTGCGAGCGTCTTGACAAAAATGTAACATGCACGTAATTTCCAACCAATAAGAAGATAGAACGCTTGCATAAAGAAATATTGACATATTTTGAGTGCATTTCTGCATCCTCTGGGCAGCTGTGAGCATATGAATGCACCAGTGTACATCCTACATGCGTGTTACTTATGTACGACGCGTACAATTTGTATGCATTGATAGTAACAAAAATAAGGGAGTTGAGGCAGTGGCGTAGCTAAGGCCCTACTACTAGTGAGATAAACACCTCAGTAGGCACTACTTGCAATACTTGCATACTGAGTGAGACAATGCACAATACACTCCTAACATTGAAAACCACTCAGACAACAACAAAAAACATAATCATGAAATAAAAACCCCTTCTCAAAACTCACAAAAGTACTTAAAAGCTATGATTTTGATTTCAATAGCATCTTGAATCTTTAAAGTATTTTGCAAACATAAGTTACAATAAATTGATGATAATTTTGTACGTAGAAAACATTAAATTACCGTAGAAATGACTTTTCAATTGCTTTGCAAATCTCTCACTTTTGAAAATGCATACACAATTAGTGCGCATATTACCAGAGTGCGCTAGCACTGCTATTTGAACATGTTTGTCAGCAATTGCGCACAGTGTTTGATTTAATGCTATACACACTTTGACTTCACCGACGCTCTATTGTTCGTCAACTTTTCAAGTATTTAGATATATCAACCTAAGGCGCTGTTCAAGAAATACATCAGTAGCTTAGGCTCTTGCACAAAATGCAACTTTTTACAGTTTTCTTCTTTAAACCCACATCCAAAATGTAAGTGAATGGCTCAATATATTATTATTAAATATAAATTTATTTAGTATTATTAAAAGTGTTCCATGACAATAAAAGGCATTGTTAAAAGTTGACCTGAGATCATCACGGAAAGGCCTAGTTATTCTAGCGCGTGGTGGAAATTCATCTACGCTTCTATGATAAGCCAATACAACAGTTTCAACATTATAAAGTATATAGCATTTTCTGACTGTGTATAGCAGCCATGTAGTGGCTATAGCATATACTACAGTCAGATGTTATCTAACTAGGTCCCTATGGGCCAGGGGTTAAAGGGCCTTGTGGGCTCCTTGGTTTATAGGTATAATGATATATTTTTTTCCATGGACCCCTTAATCTAAGCCGGATCCTATTTAGGGGGTGACTACCCCCGCTCCCCCCCCCCCTCCCTCCCTGTAATTACACCACTTACACCTTGAGGTAGTCCTATTAGAATAATAATAATAGTGCGCAACAACACAATTTTTACGTCTTGTAACGAACACGCATGTTGATTTTTTTGTTTTGTTTGTATCTGCGCCCGTTTTTTCCCCTCTTTCAAGTTGTATGCAGGCATTTGCAACATTAGTTTCAACGCTATTGTCCTATGCACACTGAATTTCTTCCGGAAAATTTACCATTTTTACTCTTTTTCATAAAGAATTTAGGAAATCTACAAAAAATGTAAGATTAAAAAAGTTTTTTAGTTGTAGGTCTATATGGTTACATTAGGCAAAGATAAGGGCATCAGTGTAAATTTCCATGCTCTTCTGTGACCACTGTACTGTTACTTAAATAAAGTGAACTCTATCCAAGCCAATTGGCTCATAGGGCCGGTGTTTACCCCGTTTCCATGATGCAAGTGGATGAGAGTACATGACTTCCCTGGAGGGGATGCTGGTCCATCGCAGATTAATTCCCCAGGAGTGCTGGTACTCATTTTACATTTTTTTTTTTTAAGATCGCCTAATGTTACTTCTATTTCCATTTTCTTTGTATCTCTTAGCTTGACACTGCATTCAAAAGAAGAAATGGTAACAGAGCGGCTGTAAGTATTGGGCAATTTCTGAAAGTATCCATATGTTCATAATCATAACTGGGAAATTCAGCAACTGGGAAATTCATGGGAAGTTGTATTGGGCAAAAAATGATGCAACATGAAGATCATTATCTAGTGACTGTGCCTGAGCCAAGGTGCATTTCGTGCACTAAGGTCAAAGATCTTCCGCGTGGACTTCATTTCTTTTTGGTGTAGTGGTGTCGCGCAAGCTTTTCTTGGTGTACTGGCATAACAAAAAAAGTATAAACTTGTAGTACACTTGTCCTAATTTCTTTCCCAAACACTACACTATTTACCTAAAATACCAATAAATCTTGCAGAATGTACTATAAAACTAAATACACGTAACCTTGAATTAATCACACTTATAGACACTTTAACTCCTGCTAGATTACATTAGACTAACGATGCACTGGCTATTATGAAAGAAGTAGAGTGCATGTAGGGAGGGCGCAATGCTGAAACAATTTTTGTTTGGTTCTTCTAATTTGCAATATATAGTTTTGTGTAAATAATCCTGGATCAGTGACATTATATAAATTATAAATAGAATTCTGTCAAGAACTAATGCAAATTCATTAATTGCACTGTTAGCCAATCATGTTCTTTTAAAATCAAAAGCAAGTTTTGTCACCGCGGAAAGTATTGTAGAAGCAAAATACTGAACAAGACTTAGTGGGCCTTCTCAGTAACTCCCTGCTTGGTAGTTTGACTGTCTTGGCATATGAAAGCAAAGGCCTCGTTGTACCTTCAGCGTAGATTTTACATGGAATGCACCCTGGCGCTTGTGGAGTTGTAGCACTTGGATGCTTTGAACAATGTATTGGATTCCACAATTAAGCCAGGGAAGGGGTTCTGAAGGTGGGAATTTTAGGGAGAGGGGTTCCAAAGGTGGGAAATTTAGGGTGAGAGATTCTAAAGGTGGGAAATTTCAGGGAGGTTATCAAGAAATTCAGTTCCTCATCAGGAGGGGGTGGGGGGGAAGAAGGGGGTGTGAGGGGCAGGGGTGGAGGTGGTATGGATATTTTCTGGAATTGCCCATTTAAATAACTTTTGCTAGTATTAATTTCTCAAAACTGGGGGCCATATTGATACTCTCAGCTTGCAACCCAAAAAGATCCATGAACAGGAAGCAACAAAGTGAAGTTAAGTGGAAGAAATTATATGTATGCTATATACCATAAAACATAAACAAAAAGTTTCTTAAAAATTTGTTAAAAATTGACAATGAATGCATTCTCAATTTAAAAGCCTTATTATTATTATACATTATGCAAATTTTTATTCAAACTTGTGACATCAGAAAATGAAAATCTACTAAATTTCTTATCTTAACTTCTTTTTTCAATCTTTCACCAGAGTTGTATGAATGTGTTTAGTTGGATATGACCAAGAAATTTTAAATTCCTGTCATGTTATACCCTCAACCAAAATTTACCAGGAGAAAATAGTTTGATAATTTTTGGTGACTAAAATTTAGGGTATAAGAATTAAATCTTGCACTGCCTTCTCTTTCGTACATCACAACTTTTGCATACAATGAAAATTTCTCAAACAATGGAGCTCTTTCTCATGAATTTAACATCTCTAGTCATCTACATACCTTTGAAGTATTATATTCAAGCCCCTAACAAGGGGCAAGGTGTCTCTAAAAACATATTTTTCCAAAGTTTTAGCGAATAGATTAAACTTTACAAAGTGAGAAATTTCACTCAAGATTTTGTCTCTACATCTCAGGAGCTATTATCCTTCAAGGATCCTCACATAGCAAATCCACGACTGCAGATTGAAGACCCGGAGGCTCATTGTGAACAGTGGTTTGAACCTCCCGTTGATGAACTTGCTGCTGCCCATCTCATGTGAGTTTGAAGGATTAGATCAGTGATCAACCAAACTTATCTTCTATGAAAGAGAAATTAAAATAGAAACAAAATGGCCCAGATACTACTTCAATATTGCACTCTATTAAGGAGATATTCAAGCTCTTAAAAGTCTTATATGTTTAGAAATGACTGGTGAAGTAAGTCTAATATGGAAGGTTTGGCGCCCTCATCCTCAACAACTGTTAATGTATTTTAAAGATTTTTTAAAACTATTTCACCATCTAAAACTTGTTTCCTTGAACTTTCTTCAGGTGGTAAAATAACACTATTATTAATTTGTCTCTAAATAATTAGAGAGATTTGGACAGAATCTGTTCATTTATGAAAGATATTTTTTATGACTGCTGATATTCATATTGTTTACACAGGTAATGGGTTAAATCTTTTATCACACACAGGGTGATGCAATTATTTTCTGCCTAATTTCAAAATAATTTATAAAAGTAATCCAACTTTTGAACCAAGTATTTTATCATCTTGGTAAGGTTTGGTCAGACTCTGCTCTTTAATGGTAATGATGATTTTTTAAAGACTGCTGATGATTATTTTGTGTACACTAACAAGAGGTAACAGGCTTTAAGCCCATATCATGAGTATGGTGGGTTAGCCCCCAACAAGCCTGCAGGATGGTAAGCATCAAGCACTAAAATATATTTGTTTTTTTCAACAGGTGCATTTGGTGCGTGGCAAATCATGATTTCATACAAGCCTATGGATTCCAGTCCGTGGTGGTGCAGTATCCTTTGAACTTAAAGTGTGATTTATTTTGCTATAAGTCTATGAACATGTAGTAATTCTATTAAAGAGTATTAAAATCTGAGCAGAACAGGTTTTGTATTTTAAAATAGCTCTTTTAGTTTGTGAGTTATGGCGTATCAAATCAAACATTTGTATCAATTTTTGATTTATGCAAAATTTGTGATGCATGACTGAGGGACAGCTCAAAATCTTTATGTAATTCTTTAAATTTCTTTCCGAAATTTTAGTCACTGAAAATGTTTGGAAAGTCTATCCTGCTAAAATTTTATTGGAGACATGGCAATGTTTCAAGAACTTTTGGCCTTAATTTGCTGCACCACTTTAAATAATTATGATAGACAGTTACTTAAAGTTATGCCTTACTTTCCATGCTATAAATATGCAATCTGGTACATGACCTGATTCTAAACCACCTCTAATCGACCTTAAAAATGTAGTAACCAGCCCAGCCCTGACCTCCAAAATACCTCTAATAATCCTCACTTCTTTTCAGTGCCTTGTTATCACAACATTGCTGAAACTGGTCTGAAATGTTTTACTAAATTTTTTAGGGTTAATAGAGTTATTATGGATGTCAGGGCTGGGCTGGTTACTACGTTTTTAAGGTTGGTTAGAGGTGCGTTTGAATCAGGTCATGTGACTAGATTGCATATTCATAGCATGGAAGGTTAGTATAACTCTCGTTAATATCCCTTCTACGCTTAGCGGGATAAGTTTAAAACACAAAAGGATTTACTAAAGAAAATACCACGGTTGTGCTGTTACGCATCACAAAATTTGCATAAAATATGCCAATTGATGCCTGAGATGAATTTTCTTGCTATTGGGATATTTTTTAGTAGATTTTAAAGCTTTTTAGCTTTATTCTACACATGGAATCACTTATAAACAAGTGTGATTTGATCTTACAATCGACCCTCCTTTGGCTTAGCCTAGATTCTTTGGTAACTTGCTGACATGCTGTCCCTGTATATTGGCAATAAGCCAATTGTACTTGAGACCCCTGGAATTGACATTAAAACTGTAAGATACAGAAGCTAATTCCATCCAGCCATAGGCTCATTAGGCTCATAGAGCCGGTGCTTATTCCCAGCTTCCTAGCGCAAGCGGATGAGAGTACATGACTCCCTCTGGACAGGACGCCAGTCCATCGTAGATTAACTCCCCAGCAGTGCTGGTACTCATTTTTCACAGCTGAGTGGACTGAAGCAAGTAGAGTGCCTTGCTCAAGGACACAATGCAGCACTCACGATGGGAATCGAACCCGGTACCTTTCGAATATGAGCATGACTCCTTAAACGCTGAGCCACTACACCTCTTGTAAGATACAGCCCAACATGAAATTAAACTGCTGACACCCACATGTGGGTGGGTCTGCAACCAGTGAGTTCACAACTGGTTATCAAAGGCAGTGGCTGTCTTGATATAATGTCCAGCACTGGATGCTTTCGAGACGTTAAACCTTGCTATGCTATGTATCGAGGTTGTTGTTATTAACATGTATTACAAGTCTTCAAATAACAAAATAAACATAATAAAATAAACTTGGCATTTGGTAAATGCAATATGTAAATTGGTGATGTAGAAAAGCTAGACATGCCAAAAGTTATCCAGGTAATTTATAGATTAATTTAAAGGTAAGGTAAGATAGACTGAATTCACCTGTGACTTTACAGAATAAATTTGGCATGACTTGAGATTTCATGAAACTTTGACAGGCCATGCTAAACTTAACAACGTAACATGATTTTCACAAACAAACAAAAAGCTTTAGTATTCAGTCTTTATTGCTCTTTATATAGTGCAATCAAAACAAAATTTACTAAGTCACACTTGTCGTACAAGTTTTGCAACTCAAAGGGGGACCAGACCAAAATATTAAGTTGCCCTGGTTTGTAAATTTAAAACTGACTGTTTGGATCTGTGGTAGAGTTGATGTCTACTGTCCAGCTGGGAGATCCGAGCTCGATCTTACATCAGATTGTAACAGACTGTTACATCTGCATTCATCATTATGCAGACAGAGCAGGGCAATAATGTAGCTGATAAGATGGTTTACAAGTTGTTAGTCTAACACTAACATAGCCATGGATATCATAGTAGTCCCCAGAAACATCAAAACAAAGTTTTGATTTATGTGAGGAGTTGACCTTCTTTATAAAGCACTTTGTCAGCACATTTTAATAATAGTATTAACAGCAGCAACATACACTGATCTAAAAATCAGGGTGGGACCAGGGATCAATAAATCAATTCCGCTGCCTGGAGCAGCCAAAAATCCATATCCCACAACCAGAAGTTTTGCTGGGTGTGCCCATCAGACAACCAAATTGTTGACGTCGTTTGTATCAAACATATGCACATAGATTTCTCAGTGCAACGTGATTTCTGGACAACATCACAGTTTCAATGCCTGGTGGGCAAGTTTCCTTCAGGTTGATTTGTCGAAACCCTGGGTGGTTAACGTAGTCTTCACGAAAGACAAATTGAGTTTGAGGAAAGCTGAGGTGCATGACATGGATAGTGCTGTCATGACATGCCGATTATCGCGATATCTCCTTTCCCACGACATGAAATTAATCTAAAAAACTAATACAACTAAGAAATTTAGGCCATTAAAAACGTGCAAAATAATGTTATGGTAAAATCAACAGTCAAACAACTAATTAAAAACATAGAAACAACTGATTAAAAATCGTGCTCCGTCACCCCACACTGGCACTCGCCGATGTACTGTAAGTTGGCAAAAAGAGCGAAAAATTGGTCCAGAATGTGCCGCTCAGGCTCGAACTTGGATGATTCATGGTCATGTTGGCTGAATTACCAAACACATGCGTGATGCATGATGAACGTAATAGTCACATGATCATGTTGTCTGCTAGATCTGCAAATCATTTTTTCTTGTGTTCCATCATATCATGGGGTAAATTGTAACTCCATGATCATATTATCATATATTATCATGATCATATTAGTGTTATTAACAATTTGTGTTGTCAGTCAAGTTTCCTTGAAAAGTATTAAGATATACGTTATATCGCAAAAATTTTCTTCACAATAATCGATACCTAATAAAGCCATGTCGTGACAGCACTAATTATGGGCAAAATATGTACAAAAGATGACTTACTTGCCATACAACTGTTCACTGTTCATATAATTGTTTCTAATAGTGCTGTTTTATAATTTCCTTAATAATGCTCTTCTTTTTCCAGAACATTTAACAGGTTATTTCAGAGTCACAAGGATGAAAACTGGTAATCATGATTTATTTTCCTGTCAAAAATATGTTAAGTGATGCAAAGTTCAAAAGATTGCCTCAGGCAATTGGTTCAAAAGTGAATCTGAATAAATTGTACTTCATGATAATGGTACCGTCCAATTTATCTCCTGGAAGAATAAATATAAATATGTTTGTTTTCAGTTAACTCCTAGAATTCTAGGGGGTCCAAAGCGTGACTGCATTTTTTTTTAAATTAAAAAAAAAATCACAACTTTCCTTTCCTTTTCTATCACTAAAAGTTTGGTTTATATGAATGCCAAGACAGTAAACTTTTCAATAAAAAAGTCAAAATAAAGAAATTATCAACATAAATATGCAAATTTCAGGCAAATTTAGGTCAAAATTGCTCAATTGTTTGAGCTTGTATTATTTTTTGTGAATAATGTAAATGAAGGATTTACATATTTAGATTGTTTGTAGAATATCTTTTACAATGATGCCAGTCTAATTTTTTTTCAAAGCAAAACATGCAAAAACAATGAAAATAAACAATTAATAATCACCGCTGTAAATACTTGCGGAAAAACAAAGCTTGCGCATTTGGCTGAGGTGTTTGAACCCTGGCCATTCATGTGAAGATCCCAACACTAACTGCTACACTTGACTGGGTATGTCTTGGTGTGTGGATTTCTTTTAGCACTTAAATTGTGCTAAGAACAAAGAGGGTGTAGTTTCTCTTTGTGTTTTCAATTAAAAATAGGTGAAATGGCATTTCTAACAGTATATTTCATATTGGGGAGTTATATCGTGATCAGAAACTATGAGCTTTGCCAAATTTTGGTCTCAAAAAGGCTAAAAATCATGAAATTTTTCATTTTTCCAAAAAAAAAAAGATATTGATGATACGGGCAGTCAAAATTTGACCGGAAATAAATGCATTGATGTCTTTGTAAGTTCCTCACAGCTTTTCAGGCAAAAGCAAGGTTTTGGTTAAATTTTGTACATTTTTTAAATTTTCTCTATTTCAACCCATCTTTTTTTGAAAATCTTTAAAATAACCCGCATCAAAAAGTTACATTATCTGATAGAACTATTCAAGCTCTTTCAAATGATACCAGAATCACCATGACTGCTGTGGGCCTATTTGACAAAGTAAAATAATCTTTTGAAAAGTACATGTCAATCGGTTGTGCCACGACTGCGTGGGTTTATACGAAGAGCTAATTTAATTCAATTCCTTAGTTTAAGTTTTGCACAAAACTAAACTGAAAGTTCTGTTTCTCTCCAAAATGACAGTAAAATGTGAAACAGCTTTTTGAGCACTGATATATTCTTTATGGTTTATATGTAATATGAGACTAATCTTTGTTTTATGGTTGTATTGATCACTTTGAGAAAGAACAGAAAATCCTACATTTTTGCTGTAAATGAAAATTTGTCAGAAGAATAAATGAAAACTGTGGATGCAGCCTTGCTTATAATTAATTTCTAAGGTGCCATCTGATTGAAGGTCCTAAAGAGTATAATCAACACCCAAATACTCCTTAAAAGGTTCAAAGCAAATACAATTTTTATAAGTTGAAAATATCATTCTGCACTAAATGCCATCAGTTCTTCCAAATATTAATTATTAAAGAAATAAATGATCTTTTGAAACAATGGGGGAAAGAAAATTATGTATTTGAAAGTAAAATGATCTTTTGAAACAATGGGGGAAAGAAAATTTTGTATTTGAAAGTAAAAGTTATTATGGAATGAATTTGATCGTTGTTTGGGTAAAACAGAATATAGGAAAAGTTGATTGCCAATGAAGATGAATTTCATATTCTTGTGATTCCTTTTCCAGGGCCTTGCCTATAATGTATGCTGTAACTGTGGATTTGAGGCTACTGGCAAACAAAGTAAGTGTTATGATGTGTAGGCAGCTCCATAGGGTCATGGGGTGGATTTGCCTACCAAACATGAAGGGGGGGGCAAAGATAAAAGTATGTGTGTGTGAGGGAGGGGGGGGGAAAGCACAAAATCATGCTAAGATGCAAAAAATCACATAGAAAAGACAAATTTGGATGAAAAAACATTTGTGTGTATGGGAGGGGGAGGGGCCCCATTGCCTCCTGAAATCCCGCCTATGCATAGGTTTATGGATTAAACTGATTTGCTGTTTACCCTTTAGAAACATGTGGTGCCTCAGTAGCCACACACCTTCTGACAGTCTTGCAAATGATCCCTCTCTCATCCTGTACCTGTCCCCATCGTATCCCATCCCCACCATGACCCTCTCCCCACCATGACCCTCTCCCATCCTGACCTGTCCCAACCATGACCCTCCCCCACCATGATCCCATCCCAACCATGACCCTCTCCCCACCATGTCCCTGCTTCCTACCCTGTTCCCACCCCCATCCTTGCTTATACTGCTTGCCTAGAGTTCACAATTATAGTACAATTTGTTTGTTGAACCTTTTTGGTTCCAATGCAACAGCATTAGGAACCTATGCCGTCATGATGGCGTGTGTGGGTTGATGTGAGGCTACTTTAGGCGACAAAGTATATCAGAAATATAACACTGTAGGTGACACACTTTGGGTGACAATTTTACAGTTGGCCAGTTTTGTTTTATCATTTCTAAGCATAATTTTATTGTTGCAAATAGCCTTACTTTGTTCTCCATGGTCAAAAGAACAAAATGAGACTATTTAGGACAGTAAAATGATAAGGTTGAGTTTAGGTTAGGTTGTTGGGTCTTAAAATGCTCATATTTTAACAACCGCACGCCTGTATTATTTCATATTTGGTACAGTTATGATGTTAGCTGTTGTGTACATGTTCATGGTATAAAACCTGTAATTTTCATTAATATGCATAGTGGGCGGGGCTTTATATGATTTTGCTGAAAAGAGCTTGCAAAATGATATCTAAAGAAGTATAAACTGGATTCAAATCATATTTGGTACACAGAAAGCCCATGATCTGTAGATTTGCCATATTGTTTTGGTGGTGATTTCATGCATAGTAATGAGTAATGGAGAAGGTATGGAGAATAAATTTTTGTAAAACTTATGGGCAGATAGAGGATTTTTTGAGTCAAATTGTGTTAAAAAATCTTAAGGGGGCCTTTACATTATAAAAGTAGTTGCACAAATGGAGTCACAAATGTGTTAACTCAATCTTATGCAAAAAATGGGATGAAAATGCCAGTTACTAAGTCAGCAAGAAATCAGCCTTCAGGCTTAGTCAACAAAAAAGAAATCAGCTTAACTCAATCTTATTTATGAAATGAACAAAAAAAGGGAAATGAAAATGCTAACAACAAAAGTAATACTAATTTGCATACTAAATGTCAACAACAAAAGAAATCAGCCTTCAGGCTTGTGAAATGAACAACAACAAAAGAAATCAGCCTTCAGGCTTGTGAAATGAACAACAACAAAGGAAATCAGCCTTCAAAGCTTGTGAAATGAACAACAACAGAAGAAATCAGCCTTCAGGCTTGTGAAATGAACAACAACAAAAGAAATCAGCCTTCAGGCTTGTGAAATGAACAACAACAAAAGTAATCAGCCTTTAGGCTTGTGAAATGAACAACAACAAAAGAAATCAGCCTTCAGGCTTGTGAAATGAGCAACAAGAAAAGTAATCAGCCTTCAGGCTTGTGAAATGAAAAACAACAGAAGAAATCAGCCTTCAGGCTTGTGAAATGAGCAACAAGAAAAGTAATCAGCCTTCAGGCTTGTGAAATGAACAACAACAAAAGAAATCAGCCTTTAGGCTTGTGAAATGAACAACAACAAAAGAAATCAGCCTTCAGGCTTGTGAAATGAACAACAACAAAAGTAATCAGCCTTCAGGCTTGTGAAATGAGCAACAAGAAAAGTAATCAGCCTTCAGGCTTGTGAAATGAACAACAACAAAAGAAATCAGCCTTGTGAAATGAACAACAACAAAGAAATCAGGCTTGTGAAATGAACAACAACAAAAGAAATCAGCCTTCAGGCTTGTGAAATGAACAACAACAGAAGAAATCAGCCTTCAGGCTTGTGAAATGAACAACAACAGAAGAAATCAGCCTTCAGGCTTATGAAATAAACAACAACAAAATAAATCAGCCTTCAGGCTTGTGAAATGAACAACAACAAAAGAAATCAGCCTTCGGGCTTGTGAAATGAACAACAACAAAAGGGCTTGTGAAATGAACAACAACAAAGAAATCAGCCTTCAGGCTTGTGAAATGAACAACAACAAAAGAAATCAGCCTTCAGGCTTGTGAAATGAACAACAACAAAAGAAATCAGCCTTCAGGCTTGTGAAATGAACAACAACAAAAGAAATCAGCCTTCAGGCTTGTGAAATGAACAACAACAAAATAAATCAGCCTTCAAGGCTTGTGAAATGAACAACAATAAATGTTGCATTTAGAAAACTAAGTTTACATTTTAAATTCGCAAAGGCTTTTCTTTAAGCACCTTCGCAATAACTGACTATGTCCAAAACTTGTTAGATATCTGCAATTTTTCACTTTTTCCAAACTTGATACTTTATAGGCGGAGGTTCAGATGTTAGAAAGTTCCAAAGGGAAACCTGGAGAGGTCTTGGAGAAAGCAGCGGACATGATGATGGGAGTCTTTAGAATCTGTGCTGCAGATGGGTGGGTGCCATTGTTTTAATTTTCTTTTATTAAAGAAGTAGTAATTTAGGAATGGAGAAGAAAATTTTGTAAAACTTATGGGCAGATAGAGGATTTTTTGAGCAAATTGTGTTAAAAATCTTAAGGGGGTCCTTTACATTATAAAACCAGTTGCACAAATGGATGTCACAAATGTCTTATCTCAATCTTATGCAAAAATGAAAATGCTAACGTATACTAATTTGCATACTAAGTCAGCCATTTTGAATATTGAATTAGTATTAATGAGAAAGCAATAAATCACATTTAGGAGTGGGCTACTTGGTAAAGGTATCATTGGAAAGCTCTTTTAAAGTGCTATGGGGTGACAGCTTTTATATACATTTACTACTTTATTTGGAAGTAAATATACAATTTTTCATATTTATTGTAAAATTACGTTAATTTTTGCAGTAATAATTAGCATCATACCACTTTTTACAACCTTCTGGCACAATGTGACCACCGCTTTCAAGATGTTGTTGGACTTTACCATCCAACTTTACCAACCATGAAAACTGCAAATATGTATTATTTAAATCTTAAAACACTTATCTTTTATAATTTGCAATGTGCATTACTTACCTTTTCACAAATTTTACTGTTTTATCGTAATGTTATTTTATATCGGCAGTGTGCTCATTCTCTTCCCATCATATATGATATGGGAGGATAGGAGAAGAAATAGAAAGTTGACGAGTTCAACTTTAACTTAACTGAGATGCAGAATCTAACAAATTTTCTTACAGTTTCTTTGAAATCCCTGATGTCAGAAATCTACAATCTTGGACAAACTTGTTGAAACACTAGTAAAAATATGTGATGTTTTTCATGAAGCTGCTTTTCTATTGTAAATTATTCCACATTTAGAAATCAGAAATGCTGGAATTTTTTTTCTGTTGCTTCTTCAATCTCTACTCTTTCAATTGTAATTAATGTTTAAAAAATTTTAAGCACATTTTTATCATTTCATTGATGCCACCAATGTCCCCCTCCCCTACCTCAATATATCAATTGTCCTTTCCTCCCCATTCAATGTTGGCCGTTATTACTGTTTTTCCTGGAAATAACGTTAAGAAATAAATAAATTTAACATTGAAACGGGGGTAGGGGGTTACAATTTTCGAAGAAAAAAAACAACATAACACTATAACGTACGTAGTTCTCAAAAAGCTAAAGTGTTCCAACAGTTTTGTCCAAGATTGTAGCATCAGGAAGTGAAATCATTAACTGATTCTTCTTGCAATTACGGTTTCATAAAAGTGAAAAATTTAAAAAGTGAAAAATTGTTATTTTTCTTTGAAAAAATTAGAATTTAACCCATTTTAGTAGAAATATGTAGATTTCTTTTGCATTTAGACATAAGTTACTTCCTTCCATTTTTCCAGCCGTGCTGCCGTAGAAGACTCTAAAAAGTGGGGGATGCTGTACCTGGTGAACCAACTTTTCAAGATTTATTTTAAGGTTAGTTTTTTGTTCATTCCAAGATGAGCTTCTGATTAAGTGTAGGGCAAGTGTACACTTTTGTATTCGAAAGAGGGCTCGTAAAATTAAAGTTAAGTTATTAAATCCATACTCGGGCCAGGCCATTTCTTCTTTCATTGCACATTGCTCCCCTTGATACCAATGCATTACCAGTTAACTTTCCATATGTGCAGGTACCCACTTACAGCTGAGTGGACTGGAGTAAATAAAGTATCTTGCTCAAAGTCAGCACTTCCTACAGGAGGCAAATCTGGTCCTTTCACATCATGAAACCTTAACCACTGAACCACTACACCTCAGACGAATAAAATTAGAGTTAAAGTGAAAAGATCAATTCTTTTGCAGGCCATGAAGGCTAGTGCAGGTGGCACTTATCCCCATGTTCATTAGTGCAATTGGATGAGAATCACAGACTGTCCCTGTATAGGGCTCCAGTCCATTGCAGGTTAACTCAGTCCATTGCAGATTAACTCAGTCCATTGCAGGTTAACTCAGTCCATTGCAGGTTAACTCAGTCCATTGCAGGTTAACTCAGTCCATTGCAGGTTAACTCAGTCCATTGCAGGTTAACTCAGTCCATTGCAGGTTAACTCAGTCCATTGCAGCTTAACTCAGTCCATTGCAGGTTAACTCAGTCCATTGCAGGTTAACTCAGTCCATTGCAGGTTAACTCAGTCCATTGCAGGTTAACTCAGTCCATTGCAGGTTAACTCAGTCCATTGCAGGTTAACTCAGTCCATTGCAGGTTAACTCAGTCCATTGCAGGTTAACTCAGTCCATTGCAGGTTAACTCAGTCCATTGCAAGTTAACTCAGTCCATTGCAGGTTAACTCAGTCCACTGCAGGTTAACTCAGTCCATTGCAGGTTAACTCAGTCCATTGCAGGTTAACTCAGTCCATTGCAGGTTAACTCAGTCCATTGCAGGTTAACTCAGTCCATTGCAGGTTAACTCAGTCCATTGCAGGTTAATTCTGCAACAATGCTGGTACTCATTTAGGAGCTGGACACAATGCAGTTCTCTTGCCAAGAATCAAGCTCAGTTCCATGGAATATGTGTGTTGACTCTTTACGTATGAGCCACTATGCTTTGAGCATTTCATTGGTCACTTAGATTCTTCTTACTTTACAATTTGGTTTATTATGGACGCATGAAGTTTGGTCATGTGATATTATAACTGTCACGATATGAGACAATCAATTATCATGGACAAAAATATCGCTATATATCACCGTATCGTGATATCTATGTTATGGTATGATATGAAATTCATATGGTGCATTTTTTAGTTTAAAGAACTATTCAAATGCTAGTTCTCTGGTTGCCTATGGGCGCACTTAGTACTTGGAAGGGAATGTGAATGAACACCGCATTTTCACACTTGTCTTCTCAAATAGTATTCAGAGAACCTGGCAGGGGTGACTCTCCTGTCATCGAGACTGACAGCTTAACGTCCCCTCCAAAGGGCGGTGTGCGCCATTCAACCATTGTCACTTTTCCCAACAGCTGAATGAAGAGTAGGAGCTGCAGACGAAATGCTTCCGCTTTGAAGTTCGGCGTATCTGTCTGCATAGCTGTGAAAAAAATCGAGTTTAGACCTGACTGAGGCTTGAACCTGGGACCTCCAGTATCTCAGCCGTGCGCTCTGCCAACTGAGCTACCTATTCTCCTATGACTATGGTTATGATTATTAATTTTGGAAAACTGCTTGGGTTTACAGCATGCAGATATAACATAAGCGCTAAGGAAAGGAAGCACAAAAGCTTCAGATATGCTGTAAATATTATGAATTTTGTTTTACAAATTTTTGGCTTACTTGTGAAAGTGGCATATCACTAAATGTTGGGCAGGGCATATGTAATATCATGGAAAGAACAATGCCACGATAATCAACATATCGTAATAGCCCTAGACATTTTTTAAATTAATTTTCTGGAATTTTCCCAGTTCAGATTGGAAATGGTCTATATTTTATACTACATTGCTCTTGAAGTTTAACTGCCATTATTTTATCTCTTTCAATGTCTAACAGATCAACAAACTTCACCTTTGTAAGCCTCTGATCCGAGCTATAGAGAGCTCCAACTTAAGGGAGCAGTTCAGCATATCACAGCTGGTGACCTACAGGTACTACGTGGGCAGGAAGGCCATGTTTGACAGTGACTTCAAGAGCGGTGAGTGTCTTCTCATTGACAGAAAACATACCTTTTCTTGAATTTATTTAAGTTTTGTTGAAGAAAAACGGAATTGTGAAGAAACTACTTCAATATCTTGTTCCATTAAGATTTTAAATTTTAAAGATGTAACACATTTGTAAGAAAATAGTAGATTCTGTTTGACTAATTTCCTGACATATGCCATGGTTTTACAGCTGATCTGACCTCTCAGGCACAATTTGACCTTCGTTGTCGTGGTGCCGTTAAGACCTCATCAAACAAACAAACAAACTAAAGATCCCAGGATAGATATACAAAGACTTATGAGGAATATGATGTCACAGCTAATCTGGTTTTGTTTCTATGCAAATGAGTCAAAACTTGAAAGTTGAATCTCCTTTATAGAAACAGATTTTTGAATGCTTTCTTCACCATTTTTGGTTCCGATGCGATAGCATTGGGAACTTGTGCGGTCATGATGACGTGTGTGTGGCGTTAGCTTGTAAAAACGATATCTCAAGAATGGTACACCGAATTTATGTCATATGTGGTACAATTATAGCACGTGGTCCATAGATGTGCCCTATTGTTTTTGGTGGTGATGTCATGCATACTAAGGAGTAGGCGGGGCTTAATGTTAAAATGCTCATATTTGAACATCCATGTGTCTGTTTTGTTTCCTATGTGGTGTATTTATGTTGCTAGCTAGTATGTACATGTTCATGGTACAAAAATGTTGAATTTCATTAATATGCATAGTGGGCGGGGCTTAACATGATTTTGTTAAAAAGAGCTTGTAAACTCAGTGTAGAATGATACATGGAATTCAGGTCATATGTGGTACACAGATAGCTGATTGACCAGGGATGTGCCCTATTGTTTTTGATGGCGATCTGATGCATATTAATGAGTAGGCTGGGCTTAATATTAAAATGCTCATGATCTAACAGCAAGTTAGTTTTTCATATTTGGAATATATATGTTGTTAGCAAGTGTGTACTTGTTAATGGGATAAAAATGGTTGAATTTAATTAGTTTAGATTCCATTTTTGTGAGAACTGTGAGTCATTTTGTTGTTGTTATTTTGGGCCCATTGTGGAAGCAAATTTATTATACAAATACATGTAGTTAAAACCATTAAAATCCATATTGCGTGTTGGAATCTCAAAACCTTTGGTTTTCTGGCTTTGTGTTAAGAGTGTTGGGTGATGTACCACCTCTCGTTCCACATGTTGGCACCCCCTGCAATGATTTTGACCTCTGAAATTATCCTTTCAGAGATTTAGAATTGAGTTTGTGATTTGTTTTTCTTCTTTATTTTCAGCTGAGAAATACTTAACATTTGCATTCCAAAGATGTCATCGATCATGTAAACATAACAAGCGGCTGATTCTAGTCTACTTACTCCCAGTGAAGATGTTACTGGTAAGATTTTGTGACAATTTCTATTAATTGGTATGTGACCTGTTCAAATTGCATTTTCAGTAAATTGTAATATGATCCCTTTGTTATAAGTTTTATGAGTACAGGGGCTGCCAACATGTGGAATGAGAGGTACATCACCCACCCTGTTGGGTGGAACGAGAGGTACATCATCCACCCTGTTGGGTGGAACGAGAGGTACATCACCTGCCCTGTTGGGTGGAACGAGAGGTACATCACCCACCCTGTTGGGTGAAACGAGAGGTACATCATCCACCCTGTTGGGTGGAACAAGAGGTACATCACCCACCCTGTTGGGTGGAACGAGAGGTACATCACCCACCCTGTTGGGTGGAACGAGAGGTACATCACCCACCCTGTTGGGTGGAACGAGAGGTACATCACCCACCCTGTTGGGTGGAACGAGAGGTACATCACCCGCCCTGTAGGGACCCGCTAGCCGAGGACTCCTAATCTTTCAGGGATAAAATTTTTTCTTCGTGTAAGTACCATATTTGTTTTCGATTTCAGCCTTCATCGGGCAGGATAACCTGGGGCTGGCAAATCCTGGGGCCATTCCTACTTGGATCTTTTTCTAAAGGCTCTGCGTCTCGTCATTAAAACAAACTAGTGACAACTTGAAGGCAACACAAACTACAAACTTGGGCAAAACTGTTAGAAAAGTTCAACATTGCAATAGGCTAAATATTTAGTGTTGTAATTCTTGATTGATTTCTTTGTCGATTTTTGACTCCCCACTCCCTTCCCCATTTCCAATATTGGATTTCCTTATTTTGTAAAAGGAAAATACAAAAAGGGATTATCAGGGATTTTCGCACATAATTCTTTACAGTTTTGTGTAAAATAGGTCAAATATCGCTATATTAGCAATACAAATTGGTACCGGGTGAAGGGATGTTAATTAACAAATTAGAAGTTAAGGAATACAATTGTATTATACATATCTATTTTATCAAACAGGGGTGTATATTAAAGGTGTTTCAAAATGAACAGAGCGATATTACAGGAGCCATAAGATAGTAATAATGATTAGATAAATTGTAGATATGTTTTAGAGAGAATGATGATAAGTTGGATGGTGTGTTTGCTGGAAATTGTGACATTTGTCGTCTAGTTTTATCTGAAATGATATTAGTCCAAAAGGAGCTGAAATGATATGAAGACAATAACAAAAAACCAATAATTGGCAGAATGAAATAACGATTTATTACAGGGGCAACAAGTTGGATAGAGCATGTTTAATAATGTAAATAGAGTGGGCTGGGGTAGATTTCTGTTGCAATGTGTAAAGGGAAGGGGGATCCTGTTTGACCAAATTTGCCAATTTCAGATTTTAACTCTTCTTCACGAAGAGAGTTGTTTGCAGGTTATTATTGTAAAAATTTGAGATTTTAACTTTTTATCACGGATAATGTTGTTTGCATTTTTCATCCCTCGCCAACGAAGTTATTGAAGAAGGGATGTTGCATCTTTACCATCCTTCCGTCCATCAAAATGGTCAACAACATTGAAAGGAGAGGGAAGGGGGTTATACAAATGTCCTAAGAATGAAAAAAAACACACATACTAATTAAAAATGATAGCATACAGAGCAAAAAACCACCAAAAAAAGTGCCATTATTTATGATGTATGGAAGTTGAATGATACAGAATAGAAAAATACAGAATAGAAAAATACAGAACAGAATAATACAGAATAGAAAAATACAGAATAGAAAAATACAGAATAGAAAAATACAGAATGGAAAAATACAGAATAGAATAATACAGATTAGAATAATACAGAATAGATTAATATAGAATAGAATAATACAGAATAGAATAATACAGAATAGAATAATACAGAATAGGATAATACAGGATAGAATAATACAGAATGGAAAAATATGTTTATAGAAATCAGTACACATCTTTACATAGTGCTCCAACAAGTTTTGGCCAAGATTGTTGATTGCTCGGAACAGCCATTTGAAAATGAGAATTACAGCAAAATATTCATCCAAATCAGTTCAAACATGTTTTACACCCAAAAAAAATATTGAACTTTGTGACATCTGAGAATACAGTCAGTCTGATGGAATTCCTTTCACAGCTTGAGAAATGTGTGACAAAGACTTACTCAAAATTTCTGCTGAACATTTACATGATACGAAAAAAGTTAGCAAGGAGTAAAAAAACGTGTTCGTACTATATAGTAAGTTCTCATAAAATTCACTTCACAGCAATTTAAAACCACATTTTAGGTGCTTAAATTTTGAATAGAGTTACTCGCTTCACTATTGCTTATATAGCACTGAATACAAAGGTTTTCTGCACTCTACAAAAGACTGAAAACTCCATACACAAATCCAAGAATATATGGAACATTACTTTGCACTTCTACAAATACATGTTATATACATCTTTATTTTCATCAAACTAAAAATTGGTTTGATTATTGCAACATTGAACCATCGACATGAACACATTTCATCAATGGACTTCCAACCCCTGCCCCCTTTCTCCAACCCCTGCTTCTTTCTCCAACCCCTGCCCCCTTTCTCCAACCCCTGCTTCTTTCTCCAACCCCTGCCCCCTCTCTCCAACCCCTGCTCCCTAAACACTCCTTACTTGCCTGATTTTAAACCCTTTTCTTTATTGTAGGGTCATATGCCAAGAATAACCCTCCTCAAGAAGTATGACTTGATGCAGTTTGCGGACATTGCCAAATCAGTGAGCCTGGGTGACCTACGGATGCTTGAGAGGGCCATGGCCGAACATGAAGGGTTCTTCATCAAAACTGGCGTCTATCTCATATTAGAAAAACTGAAGACTATCACGTATAGGAATTTGTTCAAAAAAGTGTAAGCTTTATATTGATTTCTTTGTTGTCAAGCGCAGATCCAGGAATTTCCAAAAGCAGGGGCACGGACATCAGTTTTGACTAACTTTTGTTCTGTTGTACTAAACATTATTCTTCTCACACTCTAGCTCTAGACTATGTAGATATCAACCATAATTTCAATTAGAATGGGAACTTTTAGAAAAAAGAGACTAAGTGCGGAGGGTGTATGTGATCTGTGATCTTCGCACGCACCTCCGCCTGAATCCGCGTCTGCTTGTTGTTTTTCAAAAAAATGAAAACTATCATGAAGTTGAAAAGGCTCGTATATAAATGAGTTTTATGTCAAACAAGTGGAACAACTTCTGGGGTATTGTGTTTATTTAGGCATGTCAGTGGTTTACTTGATCATGATGTTTGCAGGGCTGCAGCAAGGATTTTTTAAAAGGGGGATGCAAAAATATTGAAGAGGGGGAACACAGTGTCCACATTCCCAAGTTTTTCATTTGAATTTATGTAAGTGTGCCCTGCCTCATGCTTGCTGACATCATGGGATGTATGCATGAGTTACTATAATACTGCCATGGAAAAAGTATAGGTTTTTGCTTCCGATGCGATAGCATCAGGAACTAATGCGGTCATGATGGCATGTGTATGGGTGGGTGTGTGTGTGTATGTTTGTGATAGCCAGCTCGTAAACACGATATCTCAAGAACGATAAGTTGGATTCATGTCATATGTGGTACACAGATAGCCCATGGTCCGTAGATGTGCCGTATTGTTTTTGATGGTGATGTCGTGCATATTAATGAGTAGGCAGGGCTTAATGTAAAAATATTTAAATGTTCATATTTTAACAACCGCATGTCTGTTTTGTTTCATATTTGGTATAATTATGATGTTAGCTCATGTGTACATGTTTATGATGTAAAAACATTGAATTTCATTAATATGCCTAGTAGGCAGGGCTTGATATGATTTTGCTTAAAAGAGCGTGTAAACACGGTATCTCAAGAGCTATAAACTGGATTCATGTCATATTTGGTACACAGATATCATGCATATTAATAAGTGGGCAGGGCTTACTGTAAAAAATTTGAAAAAGTGATAAATGAGCAACTGTATATCTTTTTTGCATCGTATTGGCATGATAATTTTGTTGGTTATTGTGTACATGCTTATGTTATCAGCAGATGTCATTAATATGCATGGTGGGCATGGCTTAATGTAAAAGTACTAAATGATGTAAACATCATACTGTATTTCATGAACAATATATCATATTTATGAAATAATCAGGTACACAAATGGGTCATGGTCTGTATATGTTCTAATGTTGTGGTAGTGATGTTGTGAATATTAATGAGTAGGCAGGGCTTACTGACAAATTCTTGAAGTAGAATAAATGAGCAACTTGTTTTACATCATAATTGCCAAGATAATGTTGTTAATTATTGTGCAAATGCTAATGTTGTCAACAATTTTTTGATCTGCATGGTGGGTGTGGCTTTTAAATGAATATCATGGAACAAATATTTCATGATATGCAATAACATGATTATCTGAAGGCCACCAAAAATGTATGCATCAATACCCCCACACTCCATACATACAGTGTACAATTATGCATGCATTGTACATAATTATGTACGGATTTCATTTCAGGAGCGGTTTCAGCATGACATAGTGTGTACATTATTAAAGAAATATTGAGTGAGGGTGCTGCGATTAACAATGTCATAGATGTCCGGGCACAATATTGGCATGAGGGATGTAAAATACCTAATCGACCTAGCCATAAAGTGTTAGTCGATGAGAGTGGTGTGCTAGAAGTGGAGGACAAAAGAATGTTAAAAATTTTGTGGAAGAAAAAGATGGACGGAAAGATGGCTCGAGGGTATTAAAAATAAGAGGTGCAATGATGAAAGGTCGGCTGGGATGGGTGTGGTTCATGTGGTTAGAAGGGACAGAGGAAGTCCAATACGCTTGTGAGGATGACATTCATGAAGACTTGAGGCCGAAAGACTTCAGTGTTCTCATATAGGAAAGAGGGGCAATCAGAAAGACTGTGTTTCATAGAGAGGGGAGCCTGGGGAAAAGGAGTCAAACGGTCATAGAAGAGGTATAATTACCTGTGCAATTACGGGTTAGGGGTAGGTTATGTGGGTGGGGAGGGTTGTTGTGGAGGTTGTAGCATATAAATTTAAGTTGTAAAATTGTCAATTAAGACTTAATTTAGTAGTTTACTATCCCCTCGCCAACGAAGTTTGTGAAGTGTGGATATAGCATCTTTGCTGTGTGTCCGTTCGTTCTTTCGTCTGTCCACATCTATTGTTCTTCCGGCCTCGTGCATTGTTCAGCTCACTCACTGCTCCTTTCTCCTTAAGTGAAGATTGAGGCCTTCAGCACAGAGATCCATCTCTTCCTGTCTTGTGCCACTTCACTGACCTGGTTCTAGCTCCCCCATCCGAGCATCTCTCTCTCTCCTTCTTTACCATTCGCCTCCAAGTTGTTTTTGGCCTGCTTCTTTTTCTTCACCCATCTAGTGTCCAGGACAAAGCTACCCTTGAATTATTGGTGGCATCTCTACGTAAAATATGTCTGATTTCTTTCCATTTTCTCTCACGAATTGTCGGTACCATCTTTGTCTTTCTATACAAGTCATTATTTGAAATTACTGTTGGCCATCAGACATTTAATATTTTGCATAGGCAGTTTTTTGGGAATGTATCTGCTTTTATTTTGAAATATCTTTAATTTTGTCCTTAAGCTGTAGTTGTTAGATTTCCAAATGTTGCTTAAGGTAATTAAAGTGTTCTAGCCTTGCCTATTCTTCTCCTTATGTCAATCATTGTTCCGCCATCTTTTGGCAGGGTGGCTCCTACGTATGTGAATTTATTAAGAGCATCCACATCTTTTCCGTTCACTGAATAAGCATCTGGCCTTCTAGCCTTAATTCTCATCACCTTTATCTGGTATAATTCATTAATAGCCCTACATATCCTGCATTGGTTTGAAGTCGTGAAGTTTTGTCCTGTAAATGATCCCATTTGCTTGACTATAAGGCTATGTTATCGGCCTACTCTAAATCTTCCAGTAGTCTGCAGAAGTTGCACCTAATGCCATTCCTGTGACCATTCGTTGCATTACATTAACTTGTAATCAGAGTTTTACTTCTCCTAGAAAGGTACCCATCCAAGGGTAATGAGACTCATCTCCCCGTGGTTTTTTTAGGTTTTTCATCCTCACCCAGAGCCCCTGTTGGTACTCTAACCGCAAAGCATGAGTATAAGAGTTAGTATCGCAAGAAGGTGGGCGTTGAGCTGTGAGTAGAGAGGTGACTATGGACTGACAATAAGTAGTGAAGGTAAAGAATAAGATTGAGAGGGTAAGATAAGCACGCAGGACATGAACAAATGTTATGTGATGAAAATGGAAAGCAGTGAAAAGATCAGTAGGCAAGTTTGAGTTGCGCATTTACACACTATTACTAACTTATGGTTCATAGGGAACAAAAGATTGCTGCCCTAGGAAAGGAATTCCAACTATTTCTATGGAAAGAAATTTATATAAAGGTGAACAAATGCATTCCAGACTTAAATAGCAGCAATTAAAGGGTTTGTTCTGGGATGGAAAAAAAGTTTAATAATAGAGCTGACTACTGAATGGAATTGATAAGAAAGTGTCTTGTGAATTAATAGCAAAAACAAAACTAGTCATCAGCGTGAATAGAGTGGACACATAATATACTTATGATAATCTGCAAATTAATCTGCACTGAATTTTCATTCTGATTTGGTAGATAGATCAGCTCTATCTGGTTTACAAGGGGGAAAAAAGTTAAGCATGTGTCATTGGAAGTGTCAGATTTAAGTTACTGCAGGGTTGGGGGCTGTAGTGCAATGGAGTGAGTGGAGGTTATATTGAAGGTTGGAATGATGAGTTGGTTAAAAGTATATTTGGTAGATGAGTGGATGGCAAAAGATGGATGATAGTAGATGAATGGAGAATGCCATTGATGGGGGGGGGGGTAGGTGAATGGGGCATGTTGAGTTGATATAAGTGAGGGAGTGAGAATTAGAGGAAATAATGTTTGGTTGAAAGATGGTAGAATGATTGGTAGATGTAGGAATTAGGATGAAGGTTGGATGGCATGGAGGACAGAATGGGATAAGATGTGGGACAGGGTGGGATGGCATCAGGGACAGGGTGGCATGGGGGACAGGGTGGCATGTGGGACAGGGTGGCATGTGGGAAAGGGTGGCATGTGGGACAGGGTGGCATGTGGGACAGGTTTGCATGCGGGAATGGGCGGCGTGCGGGACAGGGTGGCGTGCAGGACACAGGGTGGCGTGCAGGACGGTGGCGTGCGGGACATTGTGGCATGCGGGACGTTGTGGCGTGCGGGACGTTGTGGCGTGCGGGACGTTGTGGCGTGCGGGAGGTTGTGGCGTGCGGGACGTTGTGGCGTGCGGGACATTGTGGCAAGCGGGACATTGTGGCTGGCGGGACACTGTAAGATAGGGTGGGATAGAATGTGGGACAGGGTGGCATGGCATGTGAAACAAGGTGGTGTCATGGCATTTATGACAGGCTGGGATGGCATGTGGGACAAGGTGGGATGGCATGGAAGACAGTGTATCGACATGTGAGACAGAATGGCATGTCTGGATTTCAGGTGGGATGGCATATGGGACAGGGTGGGATAATATGTGGGATAGGATGGAATGGCCTGTACGACAGGGTGGGATGGCATGTGGTACATGGAAGGTTGGGACAGGATAGGGTGGCACATGGTACAGGGATGAATGGGATGTGGGACAAGGTGGCATGATATATGGGACAGGGAAGGATGACATGTGGAGACATGGTGGCAAGGCATATAGTGGGATGTCATCTTGATTGCAGGTGTGATGGCATATGGGTCATGTTGTTGAATGGTATCTGGATTTCATGTATGATTTCCTGTAGGGAGGGACATAGGATGGGACATCATGCAGATCAGGGTGGTATGGCAATTGTGACATAGGGTGGAAAGCATGCTATTAGCGGTGATGGGATTTGTATCATTTGCGATGTGTGATTGGTTGTGCTATTATTGTTATAATGTTTCTGTATATTTTGGTCTGGCTTCTTTAGGCTTCCTTCACTTCTCTACAATATGGTAAATAATTTGTATATTGTTAAAGAATATGAAAAATAAAAATGAAATGAGATAATGCAGTGAAGATCAAGATGTTAACTAAATATCTTATCATTTGACAGTTTCTTGCTGATGAAGACCCACATCGTACCTATCAATGCATTGTTGGTGGCTGTCAAGTTTATGGGTATGGACGACGTGGACTCCGATGAGGTGCAATGCATTCTGGCCAATCTCATATACAAGGTATGTATAAACATAAAGTTAAAAGTGTATCGACACTATGTAGATAGATAATTTGCTCTCTAATAAGATGCTGTTTAAAACTCTTAAAGGACATTTTTAGTTGTCATTTGACAGCTAGGAGACAATAAAAGGAACAGTTTGGTGAAGACAGTGTTCAAAACTTTATTTTGTTTAAAGTGCCATCTGATTTCTATACAAATTGATTGACTAGCTTTGACATCACTCCCTCACATTTTTCAAAAGGCAGTCACTCTGAATTCAGATTTGGGCCCACTGATTTTTGGCAGTCACTCTGAATTCAGTTTTGGGTCCACTGATTTTTGGCAGTCACTCTGAATTCAGTTTCAGGCCCACTGATTTTTGGCAGTCACTCTGAATTCAGTTTTGGGTCCACTGATTTTTGGCAGTCACTCTGAATTCAGTTTCAGGCCCACTGATTTTTGGCAGTCACTCTGAATTCAGTTTTGAGCCCACTGATTTTTGGCAGTCACTCTGAATTCAGTTTTGGGCCCACTGATTTTGGCAGTCACTCTGAATTTAGTTTTGGGCCCACTGATTTTTTGAAAAGTAAGCAAGAAGGGATATGCTGTCTTTTCCACTCCCTCTTCCACCACAAGAAAATATTTCTATTTTATCAGTTCAGTTTTTGACAAAAAGATGCAGTATTTTTCTCATTTTTCCAACAGAATTATATCAAGGGGTATCTCTCACATCAGCACAATAAACTTGTCGTAAGCAAACAGAATGCCTTTCCTCCACTGTCCAGTTTCCTGTGAGATGCATCTGTGTCAGCTCAAAGAATCAAAATCTGGTATGCCACAGAGGAGTGATAGTGCAGAAGTGAAAGTGTAACACCATTGTAAAAGCATCGCCAAATGTCTGGAAATGGTGGAATGCTGATTTCGGCTGAACATCAGATGGGAATGCCTTCGTGAAAGTTGACAACCATTGTAGAAGGTTTAACGTTTCAGACCAGATCACAAAGAATTGACCTCGAATTTCCCGAGGAAAGTTTGTTCATCAGTAAAAGCCTGTTCTGAAGCCATTCTTCATGAACTGTAATATCCATGCCAACAAACTTCTTTACTCAAGGTTCACTAGTGCCTAAATGTGAAATATTTAAGCTACTGTAGTTGAATTCAAAAGTTGTTGCAATAACCTTATTGCAAATGACTGTAGAAATAAAACATTTGTATACTCAACTAACAAGTTTCACCATCAGGCTGCAAAGGGCCAATCATCCTCATCGGTTCGCATGAAATGGATATACTTCAAGATAACAACTATTTGCTATTCGAGTGAAGTTAACATCTGAGAGCATCTAAATTCCTATCTGGTAGTGATATTTTGACTTCCTGTAATTTCTTGCATGTTTTCACGGATAGATATTCAGCGTTTTAGCTTTTCACAAAGAGTTGTTAATGAGTGGAATGGTTTGCCTGAGTGGGTAGTTAGCTGCAATTCTGTTCACAATTTTAAAGTCAACATTAATAATTTCTTTACTAACTCTAGGTGTCTTTGATTTTTTTTTTTCGTGGTGGTGGTGGTATTAGTTTGGGCTTTTTATGGGGTGATTAACCCTTCTTAGCCCATCATCTTGTTATGTTATGTAATTGATCACCAAAGAATTTGCTATTTGTGACTAGTGTACAGCAGACAGATTCAATCTGCACAAGATGACATGCTTATATCCTGAGGAAAGTCTCTTAGTGAATAACTACCTGTTCTTATGCTATTCTTCATAAACTGTAATGTCAAGGCAACAATCTACAATCACCGACAAAATTACTTGGCACTTTTTCCTCCCCCTGCTACCTCTCAAATGTTGGCCCAAAGTTTGGAATTAATTTCTTAGCCTCTTCATTTTTAAGGTGGTTTTATCATGCCAACATTAAAGAGGGAGGGGGGGGGGGAGGAAAGTATTTTGTCTGTGATTGTAGATTTACTACTTCATGATGGGGAAATACTTCAGCTATGCATAGACAGACCTGGAATAAATAATCGCAGGAAAAACTGGAATTCCCGGGAAGAATTTAAAAAAAAAATCATGGAAAAAAATATTATTGTTGTGGGCTAGATGTCCCTATTAGCTAATATAACTCTGTAATGAAACATTTTACTTTCAACTTTGATATTATTTTGTCTGCATTGTTTCTTTTAAAGGCACTTTCATGGGACAGGTTCAATTTCTGTATTTACAACTGCAAAGGAAATGATCTGTTTCGTGGCATGTGATGATTTTCAAAAGATGACCAAGGTTGGTTGATATTTCAGCCTATGCCAAATATGTGCTGTTGAAGAGTTTACTTGTGGGCATGGGGGAGGGTCTTTTCCAAACTTGATTTAAACCCTAATAATTGTGAAAGAATAAAGAGTTAGTGCAGACATACGACTAGAAATATTGGCCCCTCAATTGCAGCAGGTTCCTTCCATTCTTGGACTTGGCTACACTGATGCTAAGCTTATAGGATATAAACATCCATTTAGCCAGGGGGTTGTTGAATCTGTAACTTATCCTCTCCTTAAAAGGTCCAAAAATGCTTAAAAGTCAAGATATTGAATCGATTGCCTTTTTTTTTATGCTCTTCAGTTAAATTTAGACTGAATTTGAGTAAAGCACAGGTTCCCTGTTTTCAGTCCCATATGGTTACTCTTTTTTAATGAATATATAGCAAGTGATTCTTTTCTGAAAGAAGAATTGAATCATTGTGTATATGATGATCAGACACGGGAGAGGCAAATTATACAAATGTACGTAGAGCACGCTCCTAGTGCTGCACCTGCTGGTTGAAGTTTGGGGGGAAAGCCCCCAGAAAAAAATTAAGCTGCACATAAAGGAAATTTCACAAAATGCTGTACAAATTGGATGATCTCATGTCAAAAAAAGATGACAAGAGCTACCTATATGGCTTATAGAGGAATTTCATTACGTGACTAACTTATCTGAAAGCCATTTTGCAGGACAGCGGCATCGTTGCGTTTCAAGCGTCTTTACACAGCTCAGTCACATCACATGTACAACAAACATACTACATGCTAACCTATTAGTCCAGTTCAGCAAATTCTACTAATTACAATTTTTGTTCGCTTCTGATTTTACTTCACATTTTCCTTCAAAGTTTGATATATTCACCGGGTATACGAAGAGTAACTTTAACATTAACGCCAGCTGATTGTTTTTATACTCAGACAAAGCCTACATACCTGATATAAAGTGCTCGCTGCAAATCCTAGTGTGTACCGTAGGTTGAAAGCCATCCATGTGTAATGGCGTACAGCAGAAACCCACTTCGAACATCGATCAGGATCAGATGGAAATCAAGGAAATGTCTTTTTATTCCTCCACACACATCTATTAGTGCAACCAAGGGCACAGCAAGATTCCGGCATAATTATCTTACAAAAATAATGTTATATACAGTAACAACATGCAAATGTGCGCAAGTCAAATTAAGTGTACAGCAGACAAGTCATGTGACCTCATGACCTCAGCTGAAACACCCTTATAGTGATTTCAGATTCGTGTTTTGTGACTGATATAACAACTGTGATTGGGTATATAGCTGCAATAAACTTTTTGACCGTATGACTTTTATACCGGAACTGAAGGAGAAAAAAAACGGATTTGGTTTAAAAAACAGAATGATGTATTAACATGAAGCAATCTTTCTTTAGGAGAAATGGTCGGTCAATCATTCACAGTTAATACACACATCACCTCCGGCAGCTTTTTCTATCACCAGTTTGCAAACAAATATCTCCCACTAAGACACTTAAGACGGATGAGTGATTTTAATCACGGAAGTGCCCTAATTACTCCCCACTGGCTTTCTGTAATCTTATACACACTATTAACCTTGGGCTACTTGACTGTGGTGTGCATGGGAATGGCAGATAAACAATCATTTGGAGTGGAAACAATACACTGAACAGAAAATCAGGTTGGTAATTGCCATACCTGATTTTTCAGGATTAACTCCGGTGTCGGGTGCGGGTAGGCTTAAAGAGAAACCTTTCGGCATGAAAACATCGGCTACAACACGTAGGTCTCACATACAGTACATGTATGCATCACGGAGGATTACAAAATGGCGGTAGTTAATCCTGCGGCATGTCATATGTCAATAATAATACACTTAAAAGATAATTGCTCCACTGGGTCATATAAAATCTGCATTAATTTAGATGCCACGTTTTCATTTGAGGAAAACTTCACATAAACACTTCAGAGACAAAAGCTGATACCTTCCCAGAGCAAAAAAAAAAAAACACCTCATTGCCATCTTTTTCGACCTCGAGAAAGCTTTTGACACTACTTGGAAATACAACATTATCTGCAAACTTCACACCATCGGCTTCAGAGGCCACCTCCCCACCTTTATTCAAAACTTCCTCTCACCCAGGCAGTTCCAAGTTTGTATTGGCCACACCATCTCCAACCTGTACCCCCAAGAAGAGGGCGTCCCCCAAGGCAGCATCCTCTCTCCCACTCTCTTCAACCTGAGCATTAATGACATAGCGGACAGCCTTGGCCCCAACATCAAACATGCCCTCTACGTGGACGACTTTACCATCTTTTACTCCTCCCCAAGCTTTCCTCTTGTTGAAAATAGGCTTCAACTCAACCGGCTGCAAGCCTGGTGCAACAACAACGGTTTTAAATTCTCCAAAGACAAGCATGCACTTCTGTCATTTCAACAACCTCCACCCCAACCCGAACCTCGTGCTTAATAGCAATCGCATCCCTAAAGTTGACCACACTAAGTTCTTGGGTTTAAATCTAGACCACAAGCTCTCCTACAAACAACACATTACCAACCTGAAACAGAATTGCAACAGCTCCCTCAACTTTCTCCGCCTCCTCTCCAATATCACTTGGGGTGCAAACCAGCAAGCTCTCCTCAAAATCTTCAGGCTCACCATTCGAACTAAGCTTGACTACGGCAATATAGTCTACTGTGTCGCTTACAATTCTTACCTCAAATCACATCAACACCATCCAAAATGAAGCCCTCAGGCTTTGTCTGGGTGCCTACAGGACCTCCCCAATCACCAGCCTTCATGTTGAAGCTAACGAACCCCCCGTTCCTGCTAAGGTGTAGAAAGCTTAGCCTCTCCTATGCTTTTAGAGCCCTCACCAACACCCAGAACCCTGTTTACAACCTCATTAGATACCCCAATATCTCCATCCTCTTTGGTAGGACTAAAACCCTATGCCCTCCCTTCAGCTTACGCATCAAATCAGACCTCCATCTCGGTATCTCAGACCTCCATCTCGGTATCAATCCCACCTCTCTCAGCACTTTCTCCTGGCCCACTTTTCATCCCTGGGCCACCCCCCTCCCTACTATCCACCTGGACCTCTCCACTCATCACAAAACCCAAACCCACCCTAACCTCTTCATCAACCTCCACAACCAAATCAAAGACCAACTCTCAAACTATACCTCCATCTATACTGATGGCTCCAAGAAAGGCGACAAGACAGCTGCTGCTGCCGTCATCCAAGACATCACCCTCAGTAACAGGCTTTCCGACTACTTATCCATCTTCTCGGCAGAGGCCAAGGCCATCCTCTTCGCAGACCTGCCAACCTTTAGGATCACCAAACTGTATTCTGGAACAACAAAAGTTGTATTTTTGATAAAAAATTGTACTCTTCAAACAAAATGTACAAAACAAAGGTTTACTGTGGCTGAAAAAAGATTACCGCTGTACTTTCAGTTTCTCTTATTGTACGAATCTGAATCGGTCAAGTCGGCAAAATCAATCCTTCAAGAGGACATGAACGGCAACCGAGCGTAAAAAGTATGAGTAGAAAAAATTTATAAAAATAAATAATTCGTATTCTGGTGCCAAAAAACGTACAATCGTAGTCTCAACATTTTCCCGTATTAAATATGGCAAAATCGTACTAGTTGGCAGGTCTGTCCTCGCCCTCAACTTTATTGAATTCTCTCCGCTCAGCCACTTTGCCATCTTCTCTGACTCCAAGGCCGTCCTTACTTCATTACTCAATGTTAAATGGGATAACCCCACATCTCACCTCATCCTCCATAAACTCCTTTCGCCCACCCCTCCGTAAGAAACATTCTTTTCTTCTTGATACCCAGCCATGTTGGCATCCCTGGCAATGACAGGGCTGACGCAGCTGCTAAGCTTGCCCTCACCCTTCCCCCCTACCCCTTTTCCCAAAACCTTTTCTGACATCAAACCGCTTATCACTTCCCTTGTTCGTGGCCGCTGGCAAACCTCATGGTACTCCCAAATTGATAACAAACTCCACGTCATCCAGCCCACCATTCCGATCTAAACCCACTACTCACAACCTATCCTGTGTCGACAACGTCCACATTACCCGCCTTAGAATAGGTCACACCCACTTCACTCACTCCCACCTCCTTACTGACTTCCCCCAACCCCTCTGCAACAATTGCCATTGCACCCTTACAGTCCATCACATTCTCCTTGCTTTCCCCCTGTACAACCTTCCCAGAGCTTCCCTCGCTTCCCACAACTCAGTAGCCGAGCTCTTCCAAAAAAAAACCTCCGGATAAAATGATCTCCTTCCTTCATCATGCTTCCCTCTACAACCATATTTAGTCCTCCTTCCCCACCCCCTCTCTCTCTACATTATTTTTCCACCCATACACCTCTTCTCTCGATCCCAGCTTTCTGGCTTTTAGTTCTCGTGTTTCTCTCAATCTCCCCGTTTACTCTCCTACCTCTGGAATGATCTAACCTCTCAGGCACAATTTGACCCTTGCTGTTGTGGTGCCGTTAAACTCTCATCAAACAAACAAACAAAAGCTGATACGTTTTTATATTATATTTTGATCACAATTTTCACAAACAGTTTAAATAAATTTAAGGATACTTTCTAAATCTTCATACACGCAGATCAGAGTATCTTAAAGACATATGGACATATAGCAACAACATGTAAATTGATACTCTTCATAAACACCAACAATTAAACATTATCTTTAATAAACATTCTCAGAATGTGAAAACATCCAGCAAATTTTAAGGTCTTTGTACCTTCAAAATTTGAAAGACCAATTACTTCAGTTTTTGTGGTGTATCATCAACAAAACCTCACAACTGGCCTGTAATTGCCAAGTTCTGTGCAGTACACATTGAGCGTGTATCGCTTATTTTGGGAGAAAAACGACAATTTATCAAAAAACATTAGAAATTTGATAAAAGGAACATCCATACATTATTTGCTACATGTCCATATACCTTTAAGTATCTTAATTATTAGTCGTTATTTCAACAAGAACTGATTAAAACAAATTAAATTGTGAGTGAAATCAAATTATGTTCTCTTGATCTTCATAAGAAGTTGTAAACAGTTATACCCAAGATCTAATGACAAGTTGGAATTTTAAGATAATTCAAAATATAAAATTTACATCTCTCGTGCATTCCTTAAATTCAGGATCAAACCTTTAGTTTGTTGGTGACACTGGGTGTTTTCCACAGAGGTCGTTTGGGAGGCACACCCACTCATGCTCTAAAACTGTAATGAAATATATTTAAAAATCTTCTATCTGAAAGTGTTTTCAAGTAGTTTTTTTTTCTTTTTTTGAATAATCAAACAAATACAAAGGAATCAATGTGCCACTGATTTTAGAAGTTATATTTTCCAAGCCTCTCATGCAGTTATTAACCATGGCAGTCACTTGTAAATAGAAAATTATTGAAATGTAGCACACTGATTAAAGAGAGAAACTCATCTCAGTGAAATTGTGATGTTTATATTTTTTCACGTCACATCCGGCTGTAAATTGTTTCTTATTGTGTACGTACTGTATGCATTGTGTGCTAGTCACTTCCGCTGCGGTTATTTAGTGGTTGTCGGTATTTGTGTAAAACGAAAAGTTGACTTTTACTGTATATTACCGTCCATGTTAACATGATATCTGGACTTTAAATTAAATGAATATATTGTCAAATGGAGCTTACATTGTATTGATGCTTCCCTTTTTTCCCTTCCAAACTTGATAGACCTTTTCAAACAGAGTTTAGCCGAATGTGATATTTTCAGTACTTCGACCAATAAAATGCTGGGGGAACTTTTCCTTTGTTTCCCAACCAATCAGGTGCAGGTTTGTGGAAAAAATTGTAAGCAGCAATACAGACTTTGCAGACGGCCAAGATTCCGCCACTATTTTGTGGGTTAAAAAGATTCCTCCAGTATACGATTGGTCCATTATGGACACGTGAATCTCGTCCATGTGACATTTAAATTAGTTAACCAAAAATTGCCGATTCAGATTTGAAAAGGTCTATATCTTGTGTGCAAAAGCACACAAAACCCTTATTGCGAATCATCTGCTGTACTTTTAATATCGTGTTGTATTCAGGACATGAACATTAATCAATTTTGTTGGGAAATGACTACTCTTAAAAACGTTTAATGCAAAAAATGAAGTTGGCTTTGTTTCAACTAATTGAAAATGGGTTTTTTTTCTTTTTTCGGCAACATTATTCTCCAGACAGTAGATCATTAGAATTTATATATCTGGATGTTCTGCAAAAGGCCAGTTCTCGTATTAATGTGGAAAAAACTAGGAAATATAATTGAACATTTCTAATTGGCAGATCATATTTACACAAATACAAACAAGCCAATCAAAACAGCAGTGGAAGTGACATCACTGGTATGTAGCAGATTTACTGGTGCTGTGTCATACAATTTCCTTGTGATGAGATTTCGTCTTTTAGGCTAAATACCCAAAATTTGAAGAATTATAAGATCTGGCTTTCACATACAGTATGTCATATATTTCGTATTTTGAAATCATTTTTAGGACTGCCGTAACTGTTTTAGAAAAACAGAAACCAGTATTCTCTGAATTGAATATTGTTGCATATATGCATACTAATGCTGCTAGTAGTCAAAATACTAATATGTTTTAGAACTAATGTAACATATCTAAGTTATTTCTTCAGTATACTATCAGCTTACCAAACCAAAATTCCCTATATACAGTAATACAAATGTTACAAAAACCACTCGGAATAATATACTGAAAGCCTAATATCAAAATCTACTCTAAAAGTAATTGTTACATCTTAATAATACGTAAAGATTGGAATGTAAGTTTTGAATGACCTTACAAACTGCTAAAATGTAATCTATATGCTCACAAATGTAACCAATATTCAGCAGGGAGGGTAAACTCTTTTACATTTCCTGATGCACAGGCCTCAGATGCCATGAACCAATTAAGTTTAAAAGATATTTTTAGTAGCCAAGGGTAGAAAGGACATTACGACAACCTGAACAGTCCAGAAAGTACTCCTGAATCTTATTTAAAACAAAGTTCTAAGAGGTAAGTAGAAATGACTGAAACTAGACTAGTTGTGATACCACAGCCTCATGTTCTGTAAAAGTGGATTTGATCGAATTCTGGGGGAACGTTTTGGCTTAAAGGAGACATAAAGTCTGACATTATCCTTATTTCATATGATAGAAATAAAAATAACAATTTTTTCTGACCGAGTTTCATACCTCCTTAAGCAATCCAACACAATTTTTATCATCATTAAAAACTTAAAATCTACTACTAAATAGTACTATAAAAGCCACAATTTTGATTTCAAAACATGCAAATTAAGATGTTATCAGCCCAGCAGGATGTTGGAATGCTTTGTATTTTTTAAAAATCTACCTCAAGATTTCTCGGTTATGAGGACTTGTTTTCCTTATGTAAGGGTTTAGGAATTCAGACTTTATATCTCCTTTAAAGCCAATGCGTTTGCAAAATAGTACAAGAGAATCTAGTAAATTAACTAATAATATGTATAGTTTGCAAAATAGTATATGAGAATCTAGTAAATTAACTCAAGAGAATCTAGTAAATTAACTCATGTATCAGTTTGCAAAATAGTACAAGAGAATCAACTCAAGAGAATCTAGCAAATTAACTCATATGTATCAGTTTGCAAAATAGTACAAGAGAATCTAGTAAATTAACTCATAATATGTATAGTTTGCAAAATAGTACAAGAGAATCTGTAAATTAACTCATAATATGCATGTTTGCAAAATAGTACAATAGTATCTAATAAATTAACTCATAATATGAATCAGTTTGCAAAATATTACAAGAGAATCTAGTAAATTATCTCATAATATGCATAAGTTTGCAAAATTGTACAAGAAAATCTAGTAAATTAATTCATGAGAAACTAGTAAATTAACTCACAATATGTGTCAGTTTGCAAATTTGTACAGAGAATGTTCTAATACAGCAATTTTTGAAACCATTTGTTGAATACTAATATTGCACAAAACCACTGACCTAATAGATTATAGAAATATTCAAATTCAAATATTAAGATGTACAAAAAATATTCAGAACAACCATCTTTTAACAAAAAAACTTGCATGGAGTCAAGCATATCAATGGTATGAATATTTTCTAAACCTAATTTGCCCAAACTGCATCAAAATGATCCCTCCTGAAGCTATTAATATTGCACAAGCTTTCAAATAATATTTGTTTCTATATTGTTGTATTTTTAAATCAAAAATTCCCAGGAATCAACAAACCACTCATCCTCCAGCCCAGGAAAACCAAAACCTACACCCACATAGGTATAATATATAATACGCCCAAATTGCTGTCGCCCTTCCCAAATTGCTGTCGCCCTTCCCACATTGCTGTCACCCTACCCAAATTGCTGTCACCCTACCCAAATTGCTGTCACCCTACCCAAATTGCTGTCACCCTACCCAAATTGCTGTCATCCTACCCAAATTGCTGTCACCCTACCCAAATTGCTGTCACCCTACCCAATTGCTGTCACCCTACCCAAATTGCTGTCACCCTACCCAAATTGCTGTCACCCTACCCAAATTGCTGTCACCCTACCCAAATTGCTGTCACCCTACCCAAATTGCTGTCACCCTACCCAAATTGCTGTCACCCTACCCAAATTGCTGTCACCCTACCCAAATTGCTGTCACCCACCCAAATTGCTGTCACCCTACCCAAATTGCTGTCACCCTACCCAAATTGCTGTCACCGTACCCAAATTGCTGTCACCCTACCCAAATTGCTGTCACCCTACCCAAATTGCTGTCACCCTACCCAAATTGCTGTCACCCTACCCAAATTGCTGTCACCCTTCCCCAAATTGCTGTCACCCCTACCCAAATTGCTGTCACCCTACCCAAATTGCTGTCACCCAAATTGCTGTCACCCTACCCAAATTGCTGTCACCCTACCCAAATTGCTGTCACCCTACCCAAATTGCTGTCACCCTACCCAAATTGCTGTCACCCTACCCAAATTGCTGTCACCCTACCCAAATTGCTGTCACCCTACCCAAATTGCTGTCACCCTACCCAAATTGCTGTCACCCTACCCAAATTGCTGTCACCCTTCCCATTCTTGTCCTATTACATTTACATGAAATTTAAAGAATCTAAATTATTCACCCATAAAAAAAATTATGTCGAAGGCCTGTTTTTTCTGTCTAATGCTTTGGCCTGAACTTCAGATCACTCCTCTCCTCCTCCATTTCTGATCTTCTTAAGAACAATCCCTCCTCAAACATCATCACCTTCCTCCGCAATAGCAACTTATTCCACCTGATCCAATCCTTACCCACACTTCCCCCTTCTCTATCCTACCATCCTATCCTTTTTATCACCTTTATTTGCTCCCTTATTATTTTTTCTATTTTTTCTCTCCTTCCTTTCCCCTTTCCGTATCCCATTCCTCTCTGTCCTAACTCTTGCACCTTTAATTTTTAACACCCTTTTGGCACATTTGACTCTTGACTGTCGCGGTGCCATTAAACATCAACAAACCAAACCTTAGTCTTCAAACATAACTAATCATTATGATTTGAAATTTATTCAAAAAGACATAATTCTCATTTTAACACATTATTTACAACATCTTTTTAACATTTTGCACCAAATGTTAACAAAGCTTAGTAGTTTTAATGCCAATATACCAGACCTTTAAAAAAAACAAGAATCACTAATTTGTCTTATAACAAAGTTATTTTCTAATACTGTTACCTGGCAGTGACCTTTAACCTTGACAGAACATTGCTAGGTTCAACTACAAAGTTATTGTCCTATTCTGTGACCTAGCATCTTTGACAACCAAATTTTCTAAAGTCATTTTGTGAGCAATAAAACAAGGAAAAAGATATTGCATCCATTCAAAGTTTATAATGCCTTGAATAAAATGGAGCATCCAATATTCCAAACCTGAATCGGCAATTTCTGGAAAACAATTTTCAATAATGTCACATGGCCATTATTTACCGAGGGAAGATTATTGACCAATCAAAGACTGGGAGATTCTTGGCGACATGCACAATTCACACTGGATATGGGACCAAGCGTATAAAAAAGAGCTTTCAAATGTTAATCATATAAGAAGTTATAAATGTAGGTACTATGCACACGCATTGTTGCTTACAACTTCTCCTTCAATAAAAGCAGCTGATTTGTTGGGTAACAAAGGAAATATTTTCCTAGCTGAATTCGTTTTGAAAAGGTCTATTTCATGACAAGCCCTGATTTCTATGCAATTTCTTGTGTAACATTTCTAACAGCCTCTATAATGAAAGCAAACAACAGATATCTTTTTCTTTTCTTGCCATCTCTAATCTAGAGCATCACTCAAGCTGAAGCTTAACAAGAAAGTGAAAGATCTACCCAAACAAGAAAAATGACCTAATTGGTAGTCTTCTTTTTCCGACCAACATTTTTCATCAGAGATGCAAAAGTAAAGAACATTGCTTCTTTGTATTATATAATCACCAACAACAAGAGTCAAATTTGGAATATTCAAGATAAGAGAGTACTATTGTTTCTTGCCAAGAAATCTTTTCTTTTCCCTGGTTTCATTTCTTGAAAGCAATTATCTCAGACAATAAAAATAACCCTTCCAAGCAGATGTCTTATATTGTGCAAGATACCATTCTTCCCTTTATATCAGCTTTTTACTATTAACCCTTCCAAGCAGATGTCTTATGTTGTGCAAGAGCCCATTCTTCCCTTTATATCAGCTTTTTACTATTAACCCTTCCAAGCAGATGTCTTATGTTGTGCAAGAGCCCATTCTTCTCTTTATTTCAGCTTTTTACTATTAATCCTTCCAAGCAGATGTCTTATGTTGTGCACGAGCCCATTCTTCCCTTTATTTCAGCTTTTTACTATTAATCCTTCCAAGCAGATGTCTTATGTTGTGCACGAGCCCATTCTTCCCTTTATATCAGCTTTTTACTATTAATCCTTCCAAGCAGATGTCTTATGTTGTGCACGAGCCCATTCTTCCCTTTATTTCAGCTTTTTACTATTAACCCTTCAAAGCAGATGTCTTATGTTGTGCAAGAGCCCATTCTTCCCTTTATTTCAGCTTTTTACTATTAACCCTTCCAAGCAGATGTCTTATGTTGTGCAAGAGCCCATTCTCCCCTTTATTTCAGCTTTTTACTATTAATCCTTCCAAGCAGATGTCTTATGTTGAGCAAGATCCCATTCTACTCTTTATTTCAGCTTTTTACTATTAACCCTTGCAAGCAGATGTCTTATGTTGTGCAAGATCCCATTCTTCCCTTTATTTCAGCTGTAAATGCTGAGGAGTCGACCTGCAACGGACCTTATCAAGGACAGTAACTGACTCGCATCTGCTCGCACCACAGAAACTGATGATAATCACCCGCCTTATGGCCCTTCATGGTTCAGGAAAGAATAAACCACTAGTATGGATTACTGGGGGCCTGCATGCTATCCCACCACAACCTGCAACCTCAATGGCTGTCGCCACAATAACTCCATCTATACAGGTTAATGACTACCAGAAATTACTTCAGCTCACCAGAAACACATACGAAAAACATCAAACACCAATGATCTATTGTACAAAGCGGGTCATAAATTCACATTTGCATACTTATTTACATTTGACCTAAACAATGGCAAGTCGGAAATTAAATTGATCTACCGCAGCTCCGCAAATGAATGGAAGTCCGGTTGCAATGAGTTCTGAGACCTTTTAGCACATCTCAATGCAGCATCTAGTATTGTGTCATCTTATCCTCATCTGGTGCTACTTCTAATTTGATTGACATAGTACGTGGCGTGTCTCTATGTCTTTGTACACCACTTGCGGTCGCCGACAAATGCTTCACAGAAGGGACTTCTCAATCATTATCTTGTCAAAGGTGTTTGGCGGGGTGTGGTAAAACTCACTGAGCTGAATATCTAAAATTGCACCATCATCCACTGCAAAAGAAAAGAGAATAATTAGTGGTGACTAATGAGAAGATTAGACCTCTTAGTCCTCTCCTCTTCGTACTCTCCTCATGACGTCTCCACTGGTTATAAAATGTCTGAAAATATTTCAATATACACTTAAAATCTTTTGAGAAAGAAAAAGTTGTGATGTAACTTCTAGCGTGATAAATTATTATACACAAAACTGGTTCAACTTTTATCTTGAATATAATATAATATATAATATAATATAATATAATATATGGAATTTGTATGGCGCATTTTGCAGTTTAAAAAACCATTTAAACGCGCTCTACAACTAACAGACTAGTTCTCCGACTGCCTATGGGCGCACATGAACTTAGTACTTGAAAGGAAAAGTGAATAAACAACGTGTTTTCACACTTCTCTTCTCGAATAGTGTTCAGAGAACCAAGCAGGGGTGACTCTTCTGCTGTCGACCGAAGCTTAACGTCCCCTCTAAAGGACAATGTGTACCATTCAACCATTGTCACTTTTCTCAACAGCTGAATGAGGCGTAGGAGCTGCAGAAGAAATGCTTCCGCTTTGATGTTCGGCGTATCCGTCTGCATAGCTGTGTAAAAATTGAGTTTAGACCTGACTAAGCCTTGAACCTGCGACCTCCAGCATCTCAGCCGTGCTCTGCCGAATGAGCTACGTGTTTGCCTTAAATAATAGTCTCTGAACTGCAACAAAAGCACTTGTAGTTTCTGAGTTATATGGCTATCCAAAGTTTGAAGAATTCTTATTGTATTGTTATGTGTGAAAAAGACGACAGCTCAATAGAGGCGATTTCATCTAATTCAACTGGAAGTCATTTTGCAGGGCAAAGCGTTTGCGCGTTCCACCCGTCTGATCTTCACACAGCTCAGTCACATCACACTTAAAACAAACAGACTCGGTCTTAATAAACACATGCCGGTGTTAAAAACACGCACTGGGCATGTACAACACGCACTGGGCATAAAAACACACGCTGGTTAAAATGAACTGGTTGATGAATTAATTTTTCAATATTAAATGCTATTTTACAGACAAAATTACCATCCAAGTACTTCAAGTAATCTTAATCGGTGGATTTTAAACATGTTTATTAGTGCAACCAATGGCACAGCAAAATTGCGGCATAACATATCTGAAAAAAATAATCTGATATAACAACATTCAAACGTATGTAACTTTAATTAAGTGTACAGCAGACGAGTGTTCTTGTTCTACAAAATGGCGATGTAAACAAGTCATGTGACCTCAGCTAAAACATATTTATATTTTAAACATAGTCTTTTTAAAGTGGCAGCTGTCCTAAAGCTCAGTCACTGAAAATCTTCAGATTGGTTTCTCCTGTTTTTATTGATGGATATTCAAAAATAATAATAATAATAATAATAATAATGATAATAATAATAATACAAAATAACAATAATAACAATAATAATAATAATAATAATAATAATAATAATAATATAAAATGATAATGATAATATAAAATAATAATAATATAATTAAAATAAATACAAATAAAAAATATTATAGAAAGAAAAAATAAATAATATTAATAATAATAATGACAACAACAACAACAACAACAACAACAACAACAACAACAACAACAATATAAAAAAACAATAATAATAATATATTTTTTTTTTAATAATAATCAAACCTTAGTGTGAACACTGGTTAGGGACATCTAAGTAAGAAACTACTAGATTTTCACAAACCATATACGACTAACGTTATACATGAATACCATATGATATCATCTAATGCTTACCATACAGAGCTGGATATAAAGTCCCCTTGATCCCCGTCACTGGGCACTGTAACGATTCCCCATTCTTGTAAAAGTTGAGCTCTATGTGATCGTAAGTAACTCCCTATTACAAAACAAAATACAAATAAAACATGATGAGCTCAGTTACTGTTTGCAAGAGAGTGATCTGTGAATATATCTCTTAGCAATGACAGTAAGAACAGAGCCTTAGATGAGACTTCAACAAGAGCATCACTGATGCAGAAGCTCAACCAATAAAATTCAGAGTAGTTTTGAATTGTGCTGACTGGTGATTTACTGTCATTTGAAGCGGAAGATGACATGAAGAAGGTTGTCATGAAGAAGATGTTGGTCACTTTTTGGTGAGATTGTGTTACATTTCTTCATCATTGCATTGGCACAAAATTGATATGAATTCATCCAAGTCAATGCCACAACTGCAACATTTGTCACGAAGCATGGAATCGCCCTCAACAAGAAAAAGTTCAAAATGATGAATTTTTATAACCAGCGCCCTAATTTTTTAGAGCGCTCCTTTAACCCTTACTCTACCAGGGCTTTAAAAATAGCGACCCAAATTTTCGTAACTTTTTTTTCATATGCATTTTTGACAACTTTCCTTTCAATTTCTTTCGTTACAAGTTTAGTTGAAATTGATGCTAAGATATTTATCTTTTAAGTAATTAAAACCAATTTAGGAAATATTGGACAAAATTATGCAAATTAACCCTTACTCTACCACGCGGCGATACTATCGCCGATTTCAAACCACCTTTTTCTAAAAATAAAATCGGAACTTTACCACAGTCCTATACGAGTGATCTTGGTATCATTTAAGGGTACTCGAATAGTTCTTTCATAAAATGAAACTTTTTTTTAGGGGTTATATTACATAATTTTTAGAAAAATTACATCGAGAAATGGTAAGAATCAATAATTGCTAAAAAAATTGCATTTTTTTTTAAATTTTTTTTTAAGTCTTACGATAATTTCAAGATCACATTTTTGCTTCAAAATCAAACACGCAAGTCCTAAGACATGATAGTATTGGTTTCTGGTATAATTTTTATAATCCCTACGTCCAATTTTTCGTTCTGGAGAAATTTCTTCAAAATTTCATGAATTTCTGCCATTTTTGACCCATTTTTTTCCAAAAATCGTGTAATTGAAACCGTTCATCACGCATGCTTTGTTGAACCGCTGTTCGAAAGCGCTTGAAATTTCCTTTCATTTGATATATAAATAAAGGCATACCCCCCTGTATTTAGAACCTATCCTATAAGAATAAAATTACACCTCTCCAATTTGAACGACTACGTGGTGCAGAGGAAATGTACGCGACTAGCGTGCGAGCGCTCGGGTTCGAGTCTCGCCGTGACCACTGCGTAATTATTTTTCTGCTGCAGCTTTCAGGGGATGTTTGACTTTGATCATTTTTGATGTGTTTTCATCTTTCCTTTCTTTCTAAAAATTATAGATTAGTATCATTGGAAAGGAAATTTCAAAAAGAATCTAAATATGTGACACAAATTTCTGTTTTCAATACTGACAAGAAGTTATACTTCTGCAAAGATTGACCATTTGTTGACCAAATTTTTCCAAAAATTGCTTATTTTGCATAATTCTGTCTAATATTTCCTCAATTGGTTTTAATTACTCAAAAGCTAAATAACTTAGCATCTATTCCAACCAAACTTGTAACGAAAGAAAATGAAAGGAAAGTTGTCAAAAATGCATAGAAAAAAAAAGTTACGAAAATTGGGGTCGCTATTTCTAAAGCCCTGGTAGAGTAAGGGTTAAGGAATTTTTGGCAAAATTTGGTCAACAAATGGTCAATCTTTGCAGAAGTATAACTTCTTGTCAGTATTGAAAACAGAAATTTGTGTCACATATTTAGATTCTTTTTGAAATTTCCTTTCCAATGATACTAATCTATAATTTTTAGAAAGAAAGGAAAGATGAAAACACATCAAAAATGATCAAAGTCAAACATCCCCTGAAAGCTGCAGCAGAAAAATAATTACGCAGTGGTCACGGCGAGACTCGAACCCGAGCGCTCGCACGCTAGTCGCGTACATTTCCTCTGCACCACGTAGTCGTTCAAATTGGAGAGGTGTAATTTTATTCTTATAGGATAGGTTCTAAATACAGGGGGGTATGCCTTTATTTATATATCAAATGAAAGGAAATTTCAAGCGCTTTCGAACAGCGGTTCAACAAAGCATGCGTGATGAACGGTTTCAATTACACGATTTTTGGAAAAAAATGGGTCAAAAATGGCAGAAATTCATGAAATTTTGAAGAAATTTCTCCAGAACGAAAAATTGGACGTAGGGATTATAAAAATTATACCAGAAACCAATACTATCATGTCTTAGGACGTGCGTGTTTGATTTTGAAGCAAAAATGTGATCTTGAAATTATCGTAAGATGTAAAAGAGAAAAATAAAAAAATTGTAATTTTTTTAGCAATTATTGAGTTTTACCCTTTTTCGATGTACTTTTTCTAAAAATTATGTAATCGGACCCCTATGAAAAAGTTTCATTTTGTGAAAGAAATATCCGAGTACTTTAAAATGATACCAAGAATACTCTTATAGGACTGTGGTAAAGTCCCGATTTTATTTTTAGAAAAAGTGGTTTAAAAACGGCGATACTATCGCCGCGTGGTAGAGTAAGGGTTAAACACTGAATAGTCATACTGTATGTACCATGAGAAAAAGATTTGTCAACTTGTAAGTGTCACTGACAGTGACAAGGGCAGATGATGTTGAAAAGTGATGTTAAGTGTGGATAAAGGTCATCATTTTAGGATTAATTAAAGCAGACATAAAGTCTGATATAATCATTATTTTATATGATAGAGGATTAAAATCTAAACCAACTACCAAAAACAGCAAGTCAAAATCTCATTCCTATTTCAAGTTATCCATCTTTAATGTCAACACATGGAGGCTGCCATTTTGCTCAAGTCTGTATTGAAATCTTCTGAATAATGATGACATTATTTCCCCAACAGAGACTAAGGAATGTAATGTATTTCATTATAACTGTATATTATGTTTTTATTCCAAAATGATGTGACACAAAGTTTTAACAGCATGTTTTGACATTTTCATGTGTACACAAAAATGTTCTTTTTCATGAGCTAGAAAGCTTGAGATACATTATAAAGAAATACAAAACACTCCAACATCCTGCTGGGCTGATGACATCATAATTTGCGTGTTTTAAAATCAAAATGGCAGCTCCCATGGTACTATTTAGTAGTAAGATTAAAGATTTAAATAATTACAAAATAATATGTTTTGGAGTTATAAAACTGGTCAGAAGATTTGTTATTTTTAATTCTATCATATGAAATAAAGATTATGTCAGACCTCATGTCTCCTTTTATGAAGTGGTTGGTAAGAACAAGGTTGGTTTTGGCCAATCGTTGCCTTGGCAACAATCTTATCAATAACACACCAAAATGGTGGCATAATATTGACTGAAATATGATTCCCATGTACAAAAACACATTCACCAAAAATGTTAGTCCTACAGGAAGTTAGGACGGAAAAAAAACCCATACTTTTTCCCTGATCCAACAACTTGCTCTGCTCAAGCTTTGAAAAGTACAATTCATGGACAATTATTCAATTATTGAAATATGTGCTTCATTGTTCTTCATAAAAGTAGCAAGGAATATTTTGTTTTTTGAGAACATAATTGTCATCAGGAAAGAAAAGCAAAGAAAGCTGGCAAAAGATATTTAATCTCCCCTTTTATGGTGCTATCAGTATGTATGTATGTTTGGAAAGAATTGAAGGTTAAATATCGTGTTAACCTGGAGATGAAGATACACTGCAATCCAACGTTTCCGATTGGTTAAAATATTTATACAATCCTCGACAAGCCAATCAATTACTGTTGCAGAAGTGATGTTACTAGTATGTAAGACATTTATTGGTAACGGAACGGGTCAAGCAATTCTCTTGAGATGAGATTCCCTCTTTAGACTACACATTCCATTTTTAGCACATTACAACATGTATCCTATCAGGTAATCATAGTACATGTATCCCATCAGGTATTCATAGTACATGTATCCCATCAAGTAATCATATTTGAAACAAACAAACTTACAATGATATCGCCCTCTTGAACCTCAACCCCCACTTTTTGAAGACATTCTGCACCACGGAAGACTGACCCGTCTGATCGTAACATCCAGCACTCATCTGATTTCTCTACTCCGCCAAGGGGGGCCTTGTTCAGATCACACTTCCTTGTTGCGATACCAATGCCCCAAACACCTGCAGACAAAATTGACAATATAGGCGACAATTAAAAACGTGTATATAAAATTCTTGACTTGTGTCCTCATTACTGTCACAAATAAGAAGAAAAAGTCACAAATCAACTAAAAGTTTAAAAACCTTTTTTCCAAAAATAAACATTTCACTTTCTTCTTTTCTGTGCAGACAAAAAAGCTAATTCCAGCCGAGCCATTAGGCTCTTAGAGCCGATGCTTATTCCCGGTTTCGATGGCGCAAGCGGATGAGAGTACATGACTCCCCCTGGACGGGTACCAGTCCATCGTAGATTAACTCCCCAGCAGTGCTGGTACTCCTTTTTAAAGCTGAGTGGACTGAAGCAAGTAGAGTAAAGTGTCTTGCTCAAGGACACAATGCAGAGCTCATGATGGGAATCGAACCCAGTACCTTTCGAATACCAGCATGACTCCTTAACCACTGAGGCACTGCACCTCTTGTGCAGACAGTAACTTCAAGACAAACATCAGCAAAATTTTCAGTTTCTAGTGAACCAATATTTGCTTCTGAATTCTGATGTGATACACTGTACATACAGAGCATTGAAAGTTCATAGATATGCAGAAGCAAAGCCAGTTACATTATTTCAATTTTGATGTGATACACTGTACACACAAAGCATTGAAAGTGCATGGATATGCAGAAGCAAAGCCAGTTACATTATTTCAATTTTGATGTGATACACTGCACATACAAAGCATTATAAGTTCATAGATATGCAGAAGCAAAGCCAGTTACATTCGTTCAATTTTGATGTGATACACTGTACATACAAAGCATTGAAAGTGCATGGATATGCAGAAGCAAAGCCTGTTATATTATTTCAATTTTGATGTGATACACTGTACATACAGAGCATTGAAAGTTCATAGCTATGCAGAAGCAAAGCCAATTACATTATTTCAATTTTGATGTGATACACTGTACATACAGAGCATTGAAAGTTCATAGATATGCAGAAGCAAAGCCAGTTACATTATTTCAATTTTGATGTGATACACTGTACACACAAAGCATTGAAAGTGCATGGATATGCAGAAGCAAAGCCAGTTACATTATTTCAATTTTGATGTGATACACTGCACATACAAAGCATTATAAGTTCATAGATATGCAGAAGCAAAGCCAGTTACATTCGTTCAATTTTGATGTGATACACTGTACATACAAAGCATTGAAAGTGCATGGATATGCAGAAGCAAAGCCTGTTATATTATTTCAATTTTGATGTGATACACTGTACATACAAAGCATTGAAAGTGCATGGATATGCAGAAGCAAAGCCTGTTATATTATTTCAATTTTGATGTGATACACTGTACATACAGAGCATTGAAAGTTCATAGATATGCAGAAGCAAAGCCAGTTACATTTTTTCAATTTTGATGTGATACACTGTACATACAAAGCATTGAAAGTGCATGGATATGCAGAAGCAAAGCCAGTTAAATTCTTTCAATTTTGATGTGATACACTACATACAAAGCATTAAAAGTTCATAGATATACAGAAGCAAAGCCAGTTACATTATTTCAATTTTGATGTGATACACTGTACACACAAAGCATTGAAAGTGCATGGATATGCAGAAGCAAAGCCTGTTAAATTTTTTCAATTTTGATGTGATACACTGTACATACAGAGCATTGAAAGTTCATAGATATACAGAAGCAAAGCCAGTTACATTATTTCAATTTTGATGTGATACACTGTACACACAAAGCATTGAAAGTGCATGGATATGCAGAAGCAAAGCCTGTTAAATTTTTTCAATTTTGATGTGATACACTGTACATACAGCACATTGAAAGTGCATGGATATGCAGAAGCAAAGCCAGCTACATTATTTCAATTTTGATGTGATACACTGTACATACAGAGCATTGAAAGTTCATAGATATGCAGAAGCAAAGCCAGCTACATTATTTCAATTTTGATGTGATACACTGTACATACAGAGCATTGAAAGTTCATAGCTATGCAGAAGCAAAGCCAATTACATTATTTCAATTTTGATGTGATACACTGTACATACAGAGCATTGAAAGTTCATAGATATGCAGAAGCAAAGCCAGTTACATTATTTCAATTTTGATGTGATACACTGTACACACAAAGCATTGAAAGTGCATGGATATGCAGAAGCAAAGCCAGTTACATTATTTCAATTTTGATGTGATACACTGCACATACAAAGCATTACAAGTTCATAGATATGCAGAAGCAAAGCCAGTTACATTCGTTCAATTTTGATGTGATACACTGTACATACAAAGCATTGAAAGTGCATGGATATGCAGAAGCAACGCCTGTTATATTATTTCAATTTTGATGTGATACACTGTACATACAAAGCATTGAAAGTGCATGGATATGCAGAAGCAAAGCCTGTTAAATTATTTCAATTTTGATGTGATACACTGTACATACAGAGCATTGAAAGTTCATAGATATGCAGAAGCAAAGCCTGTTAAATTATTTCAATTTTGATGTGATACACTGTACATACAGAGCATTGAAAGTTCATAGATATGCAGAAGCAAAGCCTGTTAAATTATTTCAATTTTGATGTGATACACTGTACATACAAAGCATTGAAAGTTCATAGATATGCAGAAGCAAAGCCTGTTAAATTATTTCAATTTTGATGTGATACACTGTATTTTTTGAATTTTATTTTATATTCTAGTACAAATTTAAAACATTTGTAAAAAGGAAAAAGTATATGCATATACCTATTAAATCACATAGCAGAAAATAAAAGAATATGAATAAATAAATAAGGAGAAAAATTAAAGATAAAAAGGTTTGAAACAGTAATTTCGACCAATTGTGTTGCTACCCGGTTCCGAAAATACAACCCGTGTATAAATTATCATAATATTACCAATTGCAGATTGTTTCTGTTTCAGAATTGTATGTTAAAAGAATAAATCTTAGCTTACAAGAATTATGAAATGTTCGTTTCCTTTCTATTCCAATGCAATAAAATGATCACAAAATATTGTCGCAGATCGCAGAAATGATGTTGAACGAGAGATGTGGCTAGTAATGTAGGTATGCTGGTGTAAGAGTCTTGATTTTGTTGTGTTTCGAATTAATCTTTATAAATCATTTATTTTGAAGTGTTTAGTGTATAAATAATATACCTTAAGGTGTTCAATGTTTTATCCCTTATGGGATTTATTTATTAAGCTGAGTTACATTGTTATGATTGTTTATGACTTGAAGTTATATTTAAGTTTTATAAATTGGTTTCATGGTCGTGGTTCCAGAATTATCAAATCATAATTCTGGAAGATTATTTAATTATTTATGTTACGAATGTCGTCTAAGATTTGTGAGGCCAGCCCTTTGGACATTTGATCTAAGTTTGCATGATAATCACATGTCTGTCACATGCACATCAGATGTTAGGCTTCATCTGCATACATTTACATACTTCTATACTTTTGTCAATGGGTAAGCTTAGTTAATCATGGGACCTTTGACATCAATCACCTTTAAGTGTCACCATGAGTTTGATTTATATGGTATGGTACTTTCCTCCAATCAGTTGGTTAGATCTAATCAGGCGTTCAGGTTTATCAATCAGAATAGTTGTTTACTTGGAAGGGCGTATGCTCTATCCATCATCGTATCCGTATCCACTTTAAGTCGAGTTAGTCTCGTCCGTGCGGTTGTCCTGTTAAGTCCTATGTTGTGGTTACTCTGATTTATTACGTATCATCTGTTGTATTTTCCGTTCAAAGAACTGTCATTTACCTGTACAAATCATTGGAGTATAAAGCATGTTGTCATATTGAAGGCTTTAATAAACTTACGACCCGAATCAAACATTCCTTTCTCTGATGTTTCATTTTATCCGCTGAGTGCACTTCGTTACAGTTAAGCCTAACATAAACTTACATAAGTTACAACCCGTAAAATAAGGCCTATATTACTATTTTACACTGGTAATACTACATGTACTAGTAGCGCAAAACCTAAACTCTCTAAACTTCGCTGTACAAAAAAGATATACAAACCAGCGCGCAACAAGCAGTGTATGTAGTATGCTGCAGAGAAAAAAAAAATTGCGGTTGTACATTACCAAACTATTTTGAAAGCTTGTCTGCTATTTGCTGAAAAAAAATGTAACACCTATCATGGCCCAATCACCTGTTGCATTCAAATGAAATTGTTACGTGCTACTGAGCGTGCACATAACGGAACGGTGGAATCGTGTATTATTCCAGAAAACACCCATCCCATAAAATTTTGAGGAAGTGAATACAGTATATTATTATTGTACAGTATTTTTTGAAGACAAGTCAATAAAAGAGACTAGAAACATTTATATTTTATTTCTTTATTCACAAAAAAAAAATATGACTGAAAAAACAAGAAATAAACCAGAAGATACCCGAATACCGACTGATAATGAAGATCCGGTACCCGGTCCGATTTTTTGACCCGGTGCAAACACTAGTAGTTTTTAAGTTATGAGTAATCAAAGTTTTAAAATGCTTAAATATATTAAAAAAATGTAATGTATGAACAGGAAAACACCTCAAAATACTTTTATTTTTATATTTTCCCTTAATGTCAGACCTTAAAAATGTTTGAAATGCCTTCTCCAGCTTAAGATTGCTTGGGGGAATGTCAAAGATCAAATCTTCTTCATTGAAATTATCTTCACTTTTTTAAGAGAAATGGCAGAGGATTGAAAAACAATGGATTTCCATACGATAATAGCTCTAGACTATGTCCCATTCAAACATATATCAAGAGTAACACTCAAATTTGCATATTTGAGCAATTTCTTCAAAAAGCTTGAACGGCCACTTTATAACTGATCTTTTTTTGCTTTCTTCATGTGTTTTAATAAACTTTAACAAATTTAGCTAATGTTGCAATAAATGATATGAATAAAGAAAAAGAAGACAATACCTGTTGATTGCAGCTTCATTTCATAATAAGATTTATCCTGAACTAGTGGAGCATTGGCCAAAGCACCTCCAGTTCCACAGATCCTCCTTCCAGATTTCACGATTACCACATCATTACCTGATCAAAGATAAGATACTTACATAAGACATTTGAAGATACAATCCATATCTTCTCGAAAATTCACACATTGTCAAAAATTGATGATTGAAAAATAACTTACTTTTTGGATATACAGTACTTATAAGTCTAGATGATACCTTCTTCCGAAAATCCTTTCCCTAAAATCTTGATCTATTTGGCACAACGGCGGGATAACTTCTCTGATTCATGTTTTGGTGACCATCTTGCCTAGTCACCGCACGTTTGTTTTTAACTATTGAAACCTATCCGCAACTAAGTTTTTTGATGTTTCACAAACTGTTGGTTGATTTTTTGCACAATAATTTTTTGTTTATATAATTTGATGAAATAGTTTTGTTTGTTTGTTTGATGAGGGCTTAACGGCACGACAACAACGAGAGTTAAAGTGTGCCTGAGAGGTCAGATCATTCTAGAGGTAGGAAGGAAAGGAAACAAGGGGAGAATGAGAGAAATTCAAGAACAAAATGTCAGAAAGCTGTGATCGAGAGAGGTGCATGGGTGAAACAAAAACCAAAGTACAGAGAGGGGGTGGAATAGATCAATACAAAATCGAGGAATCTTTAGGTAATTTAATAGTACCGTTACTTTGTAAGTATTATCGTTATTTCTGTCCTCAGGCATCTAAAATATACCATCTCTGCTAAAATGTAATAGCACCGATATCAATATTTCAAAGTTTGACAGTGCTCTGGAGAAATCGTCAGTCCAAATTTATGCAAAGAAAACTAATCGAGTAAATGCATTGATTAAATTACGTGTAAGTAACATCACTGTAAAAATACTTTTTGAAGACAGGGATGGGCTTCGAAGATCAAGAATAAGCATTGTCAATGAAAAAAAAAAAGTACATTGGTTTTGTTTTCATGAAGATCTTAAAACTGAGATTTTCCCTATATTTTAACACAGTGCAGTGATTGCTTTACAGTAAAACAGCAAGGAATAGGGTTTTGTAGTACCCTCATACAGCCAGCCATCAGCAAATGACAACAATCACTGACACGGCTGGTATCAGTACAACGGTACTACAGGGAGAACTAGGCTACAGTAAGTGCTATTTTCGAAATTGAAAAACTGCTTAGATTTTAGCAGGGTGCATTCCATGTAAAACCTATGTTGAAGGTATGTCAGGGACTTCACTTTTGTATGCCAAGATTAAACTTTTAGCCATTAGTTGAACTGAACTTTCTAAACATTTACGTCACTAACTAACTGGTCATGAACTTTGAAGAATCAGAAGTTTTGCAATTTAGATTAATTTGTGTGAGAGTTTGAATTTCCATGTTTCCTTTTAAATGGATACAAAGTTTAATGGCAGTAGTGGCCTTAATCAGTGACAATCTTATTTTATTTTTATCAGTGTTTGGGTAAGAAATTGGGAAAACTTCACACCAGTAAACCAAGAAAGAACTCAACTCCACACCAAAAATCTTATGAATAATTAATGCATGGAATGCACCCTACAGATTTTAGTAATTTTTTCATTCAAATTCAATGCTAGTTTGCCGCATGTGTCATATACTGTAGACCTTATAAGTTTTGGGATCTTGCATTTATCTTGTGTGTAGTTGATAGTACAGTAGCACATATAGGCCCCCTTTGTCTAAACAAAGGGGGCCAATAGGACCTAGTGGGGAGGTACATGTAGCTCAGTCAGTTGAGCATACAACTCAGATGCTGAAGGTCCCAAGGTCAAGTTAAACCGCGATTTAATCAGTGATTTTCCACAAATATGCAAAACCATATACGCTGACATCAAGCGCAGAGGTTTGTCTTCTGCCTCACACCTTCTCTCCCACCCAGCCTTTGAGAAAAGTGGCCAATGGTTGGGTGGTGCTCACCATCCTTCAGAGGGGATGTCAAGCCGTCAGTCCTGAAGGCAGGGCTCCTAACCCCCTGCTTGGTTCTCTGATCACTTTTTGAAGAAAATAGGGTGAGAACCCGGTGTTCATCCACTTCCGTCCCATCTTCATTCATGACTCTCAAGTCCCAGATGCTGAAGAGGCTTTGACAAGTAGCTACGTAGAAGTAGAAGGAGGCCTGGCCTAACAACCTAAAATTAAGTTTAAGCATTGAATATGTGCTCTTGTGCAGAATAACAACAAATTTGTTAAGGTCCGGTGAAATATTACCTGTACTTTCAGCCAGAACCTGAAATAATGAGTTCCAGTGCATCTCCCATTGGCAATTACAGTAACAAAACTTTAGTGCTCCAGAGTCCAGGCTTTACTTGTACTGTAACTTAGGCCTATGCCTTATAGTCCCTGGATAGTACATGTCCACATACCCAAATAGAGCAAATAGATTTGGTTATGTGCCCATGTTCATTGAAAAAGTTGCGCCACACACTAAACAAAAGTCAATGGGATTTAACACGTGTCAAAAAAAGCTCCTACATTTTTCTGGAGCCTTTATTTTCGATATCAAAATCAGCCTCCTTCTCACTGAAAAATTCAACACACTTACTTCAGTTTGTTTTCAGTTGCAGTTGTAAAAGTTGGAAAGAAACAACAACAATAAACAGTCAAAATTTGTAAGAAAGGAAAAAAAAGGACAATTTTTATCAGTTTTTTTAAATTGTAAAACGCTCTAAATAATATATGTAATGCTGACGTATGTACATGTGCGTGCACAAATACAATGTATTAGGCCTCTAAATTAGCATGCGCAACATTTTAAATATCTTACCCTCGTGGCATGTATGTATGCATATGGTGTTATAACATTGGAATTGCAATGTTCAAACTGTGCAATCCAATTCCTGCACTTTGTATACCCGTGAAAAACAGCCGTGAAATTTTCTCGCCCATGTTGCTCTTTCTCTAACTTCTTCTGTATACTCACATATGTGTAACAATGCTTTAGCATAAAAAGTTCACTTCTAGGCTACACAGGAATTTAAAAGGCCATGAAGTCAAAATTTCAAGAAAATAACATTTTTGACACATAAATTCTAGCAATAAGTTTTACTCAGTGATATCATCATTTAATTCGGGATTGAATTTTCCGTGTTTTTTTGTTTCGGTGATGTTACACATCTATTGCATAATGACCCATAGCACTGTATAGGGCTCACCCAAAATAAAAATCCATAGGGCCACTTTTAATAGGAGAAAACACTATTTTTCGTGATTTTGACAAAAAATTGCACATTCCCGAAAACGCCCAGAAATCTAATTTGTCATAATATTTCGGCAAGAATTAATAAAATTCCACACCCCGGAATGACTGAAATTGTGTAAACGAGGTATTTTTGCGCAAAAAATTAGGCCTTAATGGCAAAAATATAATTTTTTGACAATGTTAAAAATACACCTCGTTTTCAGCCATAACGATGTGCAGGATTCTTTTCTTTTGCTGATCATAACAAATCCGACAATAATTACATTTCTGGGAGTTTTTGGGTAGGCCTATGCGCAATTTTTGTCAGAATCACGAAAAATCGTGTTTTCTCCTATTGTTCGTAACGATAGTGTCCCTATAGATTTTCAATTTGGGTGTCCTTGACATGGTGGCTTACTAACATTAGGTCCTGAAGGCTTTTGGCTTGCCCTTCCCAGGCTACTTGAGAAATCATCCAGGACTTCATCAGTGATTTGAAGCCCAATTTAAACCCAGATTAGGAGCTGTTTTTCTTCTTCTTATTGAAAGTAAAATATGTAAGTTAAATATGCACATGAATTCATTCCCCAATGAAAAGAATAGTTATACATCTCGCTGAAGTCTGGCGCGTCACAAGTTAAACTTAGTGATACTGATAGTGATAGTGCACTGTTGGTCAATTTTTTTCGCGCAAGCGGCTTGTATCTTTCACTGTGCAAATAAAATGAAACCAAGTTACTACCTGACGATAGACCTCTTACCCATATGAGAAGTATCGAGAGAAACTACCGGTAACTCTTTCAAAGGAACATGTCCTGTTCCGAAACCAACCCTCCATGGAAAAAAACGACATTTTAGGCAACAGAAACACGCTGCCATTTTAACAAAAAGCACCACACTTCTGAAAATGAAATCTAGGTCCCAAGCGCATTCGACTTGATTTTGCGTTTTCGCACGCAGGGACGGCATGTTGTATGCAGAGTCTGGGCGTATGAAGCGCAGAAACTGCGTTTTGATACGCACATTGCGTCCTCCCCAACCCACTGACCCAATGTAGCATGCATTCTGATTAAAACAACATTATTTCTTAATAGCTAAATTGCTTTCAATTATATTCAAAACTCATGAATATATGCATCAATATGCAAATCTTAATGCATGTGTGATGCACGTATTATTTTCTCATGTCAGGTAACTTTGTTTTTTAATAGCCTATCATAATTCTCTGAAGCCTTCGAAAGGTGTCAAGTTTGAATATTATCAGGCGTTTGTGCATCAATATAGATGGCTGTGAGGGTTTAGCTGGAATGGCAATACATAATTGAGGGAGAGGGGAAATATTAATACCTTTTTATTAACACAATTCAAAACAAAAAATAATGTTTAGCAAATCTTTGGGGACAAAAAAAAACACCACCACTCTCATCTGTGGTGAGCCGTCCGTGTTTGCCTGCCTTCTCATGATCTTCATTCTGACCATCAATGATTAACATCAATCAATGGAGCAAATGTGCAGACTAAGAGGTGTCTACCACATATGATTGACTATCGGTATATCTATGGCTAGAAATCTACGTAGGGCATTCCATCGCCGCCAAAATTAAAAGCAAAACAAATATGATTTTAAATCAAAAATAAGTAAGATAAGCAGCAAAAAACAACTCGTAAGTTGAATATTTTAAAAATCAAAACTGAAATGGTTCAATACTGAACCAATTGAATTATAATTAAAAGTTTGTCCCTCGTCACAGTTCCGTGAATGAGCAAAAATTATGAGAAAAAGTAACCAACAACGTCGGATGTGGCTTTGGCCGGCATAAAATTGTTTAAAAAAATAAACAAAAAAATCGGGACAAGATCAAGAGGGTATTATGAAGTATATGAAAAAAATGCGAATGATATTTGGTTTGATTTTATGTCTTGTTGACCGAGACAGGGAAGCAGCCCCAATTTTTTTGAAGAGTGCCCTCTCTTCAGAGATGAAAGTACCCTTTCAAATTAATGCTTTAAACCTGCCCTTTAAACAAAACAAAAACTTGGAAATGGCTCTGTATATGATATTTTCATTGAAAAAAAAAATTCGTGAATTTTATGCGTTTTTGAGCATTGATATACTCTATTTTATTCCAAGGGCCCTAAATTGGACTTTTGCCTTATATTGATTAAAAAAAATTCACGAATCATGTCTACCCTTTTCTTTACTTCAATCCATTTATAATTGTAAAGAAAACTTTCATCATGTATCAAGTTACAGGCCATTATCGGGGTGGAAAGAGTCAACCAAAATTTTAAAAGTGGAGCATCTTGATGTGACGGCATTAGTGGTGTGGTTACTAGGGCCACCCCAGTAAAAAAGGGCACCAAATGTTTACAAGGGCGCAAAATTTTCCTCAAAATATATTTCTTATACTTGTTTTTCTCAACTTCTGCAATTTGTAAACGTAAATGTTTTCTCTCAAAGCTTTATTCTTACATCAAAAACATGAAATCATCCCTGGACCCCATCTATAGAAACATATCATCAAAGGCGGTTAAAGACGTTTGAATCTGGGGGCAAAGGATCTGAGGGGCACTTTCCAACTATCGTATTTTCAAAGCATGTAGCACAGCAGTATATATAGCTTTATAGGGTCAATCCTCGTCCCACCCCCCCCCTCCCCCTCACCCCACCGGAAAATGTATATACTTTTATCAGTCCAAAAATTACTTGTGACCTACTTTCACTTCTTTCTTCTTTTTTTTTTGGATTAACAGTTTCTAAAATTTAAGATAATTCCGTACAACATTTGGTTAAAAAAAAATATATATATAACAAAATTAAAAATGAACAATTTCTAGATCATAAGCTTTGAAATCTGAAGGATGCAGATCTTGATTAGCCAATTGTATTGGTCATGATTCGGAACTTTGATGTATACAAAAATGTGAAATGCAAATAAAGGGTCCTTAGAATTATTCAGGAGGACATCATTCTCTTTCTGAGAATAAATGTAAGTCGGTATATCAGTATCAATTCTGAAATTCGACCAGATGGCCCAAATTCACACCCAGTCTTTAGTGAGTCATGTCAAAGATTTCCATTGCAGGCCCATGTTGATTTTTCAAAACTTAACGAAAAATAAAGGCGCTCCGCGAGGTATTTTATATGACGACCAACAAGAGCACTAACTTTTATTTTCCACCTCTGAACTTTTATTTTGGTACCGCTGAACTTTCTTATTCGTAACGCTGAACTTTTATTTTCGTAACGCTGAACTTTTATTTTCGTAGCGCCGAACTTTTTTCTTCGTACCGCTGAATTTTATTTTCGTTGCACTGCACTTCTATTTTCGTAGCGCTGAACTTTTATTTTCGTAGCGCTGAACTTTAAGTTCTTTTCTTCGTACCGCTGAAACCACTGTCGCGCTGATTTCGTAAGTTCTGTACTGCTAAACCCGTCGCGCTGATTTCTGATGGCGACTAGCAACACATACAGAGACAATGGTAATGATGTAAGTGGCATAAATCTCGGCTTAAGCGCTGGGCCTGGGCAAGCGGAGCTGTAATTTAACAACTGAACTATAGTTAGTTCAGCAGCTTACCAAAATAAAAGTTCAGCGCAATTGAAATAAAAGTTCAACGCGATCAAAATAAAAGTTAAGCAGAACGAAATTAAAAATACGGTAGTCAGTAAAGGACAAAAATGGAGTAATTCTAGAATACAGGTTCACTTTTAGATTGCACTTTTTCAAGATGTTGCTGCTGAGTTCCGAGGTCAGTAAGTGAATGAATTTAGGGGGAGCCACTTGATGAAATGTTGGGTTTGAGCCAGAAAATGAAGTCTAGAACAATATCGGAAGTGGCTGTTTTTGCTTCCGCGGTGGGGCTAGAAACTGAGGCCCCATTTGGAAATAATATAATATTTAAAAAAATCCAAGTCTAGAGAATGGCTGGAAAGTGGCTGTTTCTGCATTTGAGGTGGGTCTTGCAACTAAATGCAACTTGACGTGCCTGCTTTTCCTTCTGAGGTCGAATTAAGAACGATAAATGATGAAGGAATCATATGGGCCCAACGGTATGGCCCCATGTAAGGATTTAACGAAAAGTTCTTATGCTTTAGGGCATTTATTTATTCAATTGTTAATAGATCTTCTATGGCAGTGGCATAGCCAGAAGGGGGAAGACTGGCATGCACCCCATCTTAGAGGCCCTGTCCCCTGTTGCTTCTCAAATGAAATGACAGAATATAGTGCAATTGTTCAAACTCTTATATTTCCCCCCTTTAAATGTAACCCTGCCCCACTCTTTCCCCCCCAAGAAAAAAAAAAAAAAATAAAAATAAATGTCATTGCCTGGCTACGCCACTGTCCTAGGGGCTTTGACCTTGGACCCCTACCGCGAGGTTTTCAACCCCTGTACCCCTGACCGGGGTCCTATGCGGCCTTTACCCCATGTTCTAAGTTAATCGTTACTCCGCCAGGCCCACAAATTCAGTACGAGTAAATACTATTATATTTTTCCAAAGACAAATTACTGTATTGCGGTACCTTTAGCAGTGTGGCTTAGTCAAATAATGGATGCAATTGGTCAAAATGAAAAGGCAGACCCTTAAAATAAGATGCCCTATGTACATGATAATTTCTGCAATAAATATGTCCGACTCAAAGCTTCAAGCACGTTGATCAATTAGTGCCTACATAATGTATGGGCTCTATAGCATTATGCATCTTTTCGGTACTCGATCTATGTTTTGCCTGTTGTTTCATAGTTGTTACTTTGACAAAAGTATGATGACATTTTGTTGATAAAAACTCTATATCCGTTTTCTGCTTTCAAATTAATTAAGAAAAAAAGTTAAAGTACCTTTTCACGACCCTATCGCATGGGCCCCAAAACACCCCGTCAACCCCTGTTAGTGAAACTAGGGTATACACATGGCGTTATCAAGTTTATTTTGAATAATGTTCAGAAAGCCAGTCAGGCGCGGATTGACCACTTCCGGATATTACTCTGTTTATAGACCTTCTTATGTTCAGGGCCTGCTTTGATCGATTGTACCAAATATGCCCCACCCCTAGAGGGTACCAGATTGTACTATTTGTCTTTGTAAAATATCTTAAATGAGGAATAACGATTAACTTGGGGCCCACATAATAAGATGGGTTCCCTAAAGCGAGCAGCGATTCAAAGGGCTAGGGGCCGCGTAGGTTCGCAGTTGGGCCCGGGCCGAGGCCATGCTGTGAAACTCTCGACGGGGTTCCAGAGGGTAAAGAAATTAGCAAGGGCGTGTCCATTTTTTTTTTTTTTTTTTTTTTAAGGGGTTTAAAACCTATACAAATCCAAACAGGTATGTATTCAATAATTTATTTGATATTTCGGGTTAATTAATTTTCTGTCCTTGACATTTAAGGGTGGCTAAGCAACCGTTTAACTAATTCCTAATAGCCCTCCTTAGACACGCCACTGGAAATCATAAACTCTGTTATCAACTAATGATTGCACCTGAATAATTTTTAATCCGAATAAATATCATCATAGATCTATATTTAGAGACCTCCGTGGCAGTGCGGTAAAGTTTCGATCTATCAATCTAGCGTCTGGGGTTCGATCCCCGCTGGATCTATAGCCAGTGCTCCACAACTAGTTGTGGTTTAACGGCCGTGGGCGTCTTGACGTAAATGCTCCAATGGAGTCTTCTTTAAACTCTGGTAAAATAAATAGATTTTCAATTCAAATATACAGATTTAAAAATAATTTTTCATTGGCCACCGTATAAATGTTGAGAACTACGAAAATAAAAAGTTCAGTGCTACCAAAATAAAAGTTCAGTGGTACCAAAATAAAAGATCAGAGGTGAAAAAAAAAAAAATACAAATTAATGGCCTTTGTGGGCCACCATACTGGACACTTGTTTGTTTACTAATTGCAATAACAATGAATTCTGAGAAAGGAGTCCTCCTTCTGCATCCTGAGAAATATCTGTAATTGATTAAAATTCCTTCCTAAGTGTATTGTCTCATATTACATGCTGATTGTGGGTTAGATAATTATAATCTACAACCTCTCCGTCACAACAAGTTGTCCTCCTTCAAACATTTGGTGCTTGATACAAAACATATTTGATTGACGTATAAAATAGGGGCATCTGTCCCATCATATACCAGAAATTAATATAAAAGTCACATTATTTTACATACCAGGAATTTAATATTTGAAAGCTATCAATTTTACACGTTTTACATATTTTTTGGAATTTTTCTTTTCTTTATAGTTTTAAACAGATTTCAGTTCAAAGGAATTGAACTATTGCTGCCAGGGTTGTTGGAAGCTTTCAATAAGTGGGAGGCACGATCTCTCATCTACGACTTCGTCTCACCTTCGTCTGCGCTTTTGTCTGCGCCTTCGTCTGCGCCTCCGTCTGCGCCTCCGTCTGCGCCTCCGTCTGCGCCTTCCGTCTGCGCCTCCGTCTGCCCTCCTCTATGCCTTCCTCTATGCCTTCGTCTACGCCTTCGTCTACGCCTTTCTCTACGCCTTCCTCTACGCCTTCCTCTTCGCCTTCCTCCTCTTTCTCTTCCTTCCTCTCGCCTTCTCTTCCTCGCCTTCCTCGCCTTCCTCTTCGCCTTCCTCTTCGCCTCTACAAAAAATCCAAAAATTGAAGCCTTCGCCTAGAATGAAGGAAATTTTACGCCTTTCTTAAACCTTAGTCTATCCCTTAAATCTAAAAAAAATCACAAAATTGAAGAAATTTTCCTGAAAATGAAAAAAATTTTCCAAAATTTCAAAATTGAAAAGAATATCCCCAAAAATGAAAAAAAAATCACTTCCTAAATATTAAAGAAAATATCCCCAAAATGAAGAAAATTTCACGAAAATAAAATAAAAATTTCCCCAAAATGCCTTAAAATGGAAAGAAATTTTCCGAAAATTGGAAAATATTTCCGCAGAATGAAGGAATTTTTTTGAAAATTAAAGAAACTTTCTTAAACTTTAAAAAAATTATTCCGAAAATGAAGGAAATTTCACGAAAATGGAAGAGAATTTATCTGATAATGAAGGAAATTAAGTCGATCTAGTGGCTCTTTGTTGAACCTGCTCCAAAATAAACTTATCCTTCTCATAAAAGTGACTCCAAGCCTGAATAGCATACTCAAGTGAGGCCTGACTAACTGCTTATACAAATTAAGGTCTCTACCAAAAAAGATAAAACTGTCTTCTAATTAAACCAAGTATCCTATTTTCCCTTGCAGCTGCTAAAGCACAGTTTAAAAGGATTCAGTAATAACAATGCCTAGACCCATTTTTTGATCAAGACAACCAAGATTTTGAACCATTCATGCAGTAATCAAAAGCCAAATTGCTCTGACCAAAATGAATAACTTTGCATTTATCAACATTGCATGACATCTACCACGTTTGGGACCAAGAAACTAACTTATCCAGATCAGTTTGCAACAGTTAAGAACCCTAGCATCATCAACAATCCTGTACAGCTTAGTGTCATCTAGCAAATTGACAAATTCTGGAGCCAAGGAAAACATCAATATCTTGGGAATTCTTTGCTTGACCACGCTTGAGTTGAGAAGAGTACGTGGCGATATGATTCAGGTTTTTTTAATTTCTATCTGGCAGTGATGCTTTGACTTCCTGTAATTTCTTGCATGTTTCAGCTAATCCTCATGTGACACGTGGTAATAGTTTGAAGTTGACCAAAGAGTTATCACGGACTAATATTCGGCGTTTTAGTTTCTCGCAATTAGTTGTTAATGATTGGAATGGTTTGCCTGAGTGAGCAGTAAGTTTTAATTCTGTTTACAATTTCAAAGTCAACATTGATAAGTTCTTTACTAACTCTGGGAGTCTTTGATTTATTTGTTGGTGGTGGTTGTGTTTGTTTGGGCTTTTTAGTCACCCTTCTTAGCTCGTCATCTTGTTATTGTAAAATAGTAGTATAGGCCTTATTTTACGGGTTGTTTGCTAATGTTAGGCTTAACTGTAACGAAGTGCACTCAGCGGATAAAATGAAACATCAGAGAAAGGAATGTTTGATTCCGGTCGTAAGTTTATTAAAGCCTTCAATATGACAACATGCTTTATACTTCAATGATTTGTACAGGTAAATGACAGTTCTTTGAACGGAAAATACAACAGATGATACGTAATAAATCAGAGTAACCACAACATAGGACTTAACAGGACAACCGCACGGACGAGACTAACTCAACTTAAAGTGGATACGGATACGATGGATAGAGCATACGCCCTTCCAAGTAAACAACTATTCTGATTGGATAAACCCGAACGCCTGATTAGATCTAACCAACTGATTGGAGGAAAGTACCATACCATATAAATCAAACTCATGGTGACACTTAAAGGTGATTGGATGTCAAAGGTCCCATGATTAACTAAGCTTACCCATTGGACAAAAGTATAGAAGTATGTAAATGTATGCAGATGAAGCCTAACATCTGATGTGCATGTGACAGACATGTGATTATCATGCAAACTTAGATCAAATATCCAAAGGGCTGGCGTCATCAATTCTTAGACGTACATTTGTAACATAAATAATTAAATAATCTTCCAGAATTATGATTTGATAATTCTGGAACCACGACCATGAAACCAATTTATAAAACTTAAATATAACTTCAAGTCATAAACAATCATAACAATGTAACTCAGCTTAATAAATAAATCCCATAAGGGATAAAACATTGAACACCTTAAGGTATATTATTTATACACTAAACACTTCAAAATATATTATTTATAAAGATTAATTCGGAACACAACAAAATCAAGACTCTTACATTATGTTATGTTATGTACTGTTATGTTAAGAAAAACTAAAACGCTGAATATGTTGAATCGCGCTCAATATGATAATTTTTCAAAATCCTAGCCTTGAACAGGTTATTGAAGAGCGCCTCCCAACACAGAATAACCTTTACCCTCGAACAATCACTAACGTTGGGCCTGGCAGCCAGGTGAACCTGAAATTTAATGATCCCTAGATATTTTCACTTGGCTTTCAGGGAGAAAAAACTTGCATTTATAAACAACAACAAACATAGGAACAAGTAGTTTCTTGTTGGGAGCGACGACTTAATAAAAGGATTAATTGGGATTTATCTTTTTGTAACTAACACTGTCTGTTTCCGTCTGGAGTCTTCTTCTTGTACTGGATACACGATTAAACTAAGAAAGGTAGGCTATGATGTAGGCCTAGGCTCATAGTGAGATAAACATTCACTCCGTAGGCCTATGCCTTACAAGTTACAACATGCTACACACATAGGCCTACTTGCAATACTGAGTGGACAACCTAACACAAACTTACATTGGGATTTTCATTTTGACCTATTATACGACCGATAATTTTACAAATTATGGTGGCAAAATCTTTTAAAATAGTGCTGATGAGCAACCAATGTGATGACAATAATATTGTATTTGTAAACTTACTAGCCTAGGGCCTAAGTACATTTTTATCTCATGTAGGCTAGGCCTATTTTTGCTTTTTCTTTTTGAATTTTCTGTTGTAGGCCTATTTATGTATTTTAACTATCTTCCTTTTTAGATTTGGGTCTTAAAAGTCAGAAGTAGAAACTAAGCCAAAATTGTTTAAAAAAGAAAAATAATTATTACGTTTTGGCTTTCCGATCAAAACTTTTACTCTTCAGTGTGCATACTACTAACTAGCCTACTGTACTGATGAGTGGAGTCTGCAAGCCATTTAAGTGAAAGAAAAAAATTAAAAAACATGCATAATTAATGTAGATCCTCATTTTCAGGTTAGGTTTTACAAATAGGTTTCAGGATTAGGGTTTAGGATTAGGTATTTAGCCTTAGGATTAGGTTTTAGGACATTGTTGACATTGTTGAAATTCCTCCGCACCATTAATCAGCTTTTTTTTCTTTAGTTTCGTTTAAAATTGCTGACAAGAAAGCAAAATTTGTGAGCTCTTAATTTATTAGCTTTTTTTAACAAAATTTGCTCGAAAAGGTATTAATTTGAAATTATTTTGGAATAATGGAAAGTAAAAAACAGTAAAATTGTTAAAAGAACTTAAGAAAGTAAAAAAAATGTGTAAATGAATAATAAGCATGATTTTTTTGATGCCTCAAATTTTTCTCCAAATTTTATTGGATTGAAATAAACCCCTTTTTTTTTGCCCCAAAATTCCTAGATTATTGACTAAAATGATGTTTTAAGATTTTTCAATCTTTCCTTTAAAATTCTTGAAAGTTTGTTCGTTCACATGGCATATGGAGGGATGTGGTACATGGAGGCATACGGAGGCACGTGGCACATGGAGGCAGGCATGTGGCACATGGAGGCCTTATGTGCCACTTGGCACGAAGCAGCTGTGTTCACATTAGCAAGGGGGATGAGGTATTCTCCCATTTGATTAGATTTCCCCTTTTGATAAATTACAGAGGGAGATGGGCTGGGTGTGTGTGTGTGGGAAGGGGGTGGGGGGAATGTGTATGTCAGTACGTACACTAATAACATTAACATAGATTAGTAGGTCAAAACTAATAAATCCCCGTAAAAATTCAATTCTAATTGTGTAAACTCTAGATAATTATTGCAAATTTTAATTAGTTCTTTGCAAACATCATTTAGAACACAGTAATTATGAAAATGGAAATTGGATCTTATCTGCTGAAACTCTTGAAGTTAGAGGTTAACAGTGTGGTAACACTTACAGTATGGTAACACACTTTCGATTTTGGTTTAAAATCAACATCTGTACTTTAAACTGTATACAAAGATATTGTAAGTAAATTTAAACCTGATAAGCATGTTTGCTTATCTTGATTAAGTGTTTAATAATTGTGTAAATACAAATATGTACAGGTAAGACCAAGGAAGTGCCATGTCGTATTGTAAGAAACCCTGTGGTATGGTACCTTCTGTTTGCGTACAGTACTGTATAGTATTTATAGAGTACAGTATTTACTACAGTGAGTGACTTTCAACCAGCCCTAATGTTTAATACCCACCTTTAATAGCAAACCCTTACAGAAATTTTAGCTTGCAGCACGCTTGCGACAAGCTAACATTTTCAGCTTGTGCAAGCATGCAGCAAGCACGCTGCAAGCTAGTATTTGGAACAAATAATAGCTTGCTAGCTTGCGCAAGCTAACATTAGCATGCGCAAGCTAATGTTAGCTTGCGCAAGTGAGCATAAGATATTTGTTTGCTTGTGCAAGCTTGCAGAAAGTTTTGCTAGCTTGTGCAAGCTTGCAGATAGTTTTTGCTAGTATGCGCAAGCTAATTTGTTCCAAATACTAGCTTGCAGCATGCTTGCTGCACGCTTGCAGCATGCTTGCGTAAGCTAAAAATTGTTATCTTGTTGCAAGCGTGCTGCAAGCTAATATTTCTGTCAGGGAAGTTTGACAAAATTGTGAAACTCCATTTTCATTTCTTGGACTCTTCTTAAGTTGGTTGTGCAGTTTTGAATAACAATGTATTGAACATTATTTCCAGTAGTACAGACGATCTGACATTTCATGATTTACTGGTACCTGCATAATTAGACATGTTTAGATTAACTGATAAATAAACAAAATGACACAACATATCTCGAGTTGATCATCATACAGTACATTGTTGAAGAGGATCGGAGAATATAGTTGGAATATTGAAGAGTCAATATTGTCTTTTCATTTTGGAAATTTTCACAATGTATGTAACACTTGACACACAATTTGTGATGAGTGTTGCCATAAGTTTGAAAATGAAATAAATATAATTTATTGGGTACAACTGATATATAGATATCAGTCTGAATGAAGAAGATTTGCATTTTGTATACTTCATCCCTGTATAGAATTATAGAAACTTCTCTGAAAAAGTGTGACTGGTGTTACAATAACAATTTTTTAAATATTCATTAAAAAATCAAGTCATTAAGCCTGCTACTGCATAAATATGTATATTATATGCATGCAGCAGCAAGTACAGTACATGGCTAATTCCGGCTTGACAGATGGGACAGATTTATACTACTAACAAATAATCAGTCAACATTTGACTTAGTTATTCAAAACATGTAACTGGAAATACCAGGCCCTTTAATGTTGTGACAGACAGGACGTGACAGAGGGGACATTTTTGCACACTTAATAATGAATTTTTTTAAACTATAGATACATGATGATAAAATGTCTTTTCTAGAATTCATTTTCAATCAACAACAACAACTAACATTACATAGTAATAAAATAAATACTTTCAACAAGTACCCCTTCAATACTTAGTCATTTGGAGCACATTCATTATTAGGGTCCACGTCATTAAGGCTTTATGCGACCGTCACCCGACCGACAGGCGACGATCGTGGCGGAGGCCGACTGAAAATAGCACAGAGTTGTCTATTGAATCAATGTCAACACAAGAAACGAGCGTCCACGCATTCACTCTTAGTTTGTATGCACTGAGTGCACTGTACAATGTGTGTGAGCTTTCTGTGTTCGTTTGGGTATGAATGGGGATTAACTCCGTGAAAGTTCAACAAAAGATAATCTCTTTTGTTTGCCCATGGTTTGTTGGGGAAATTATTGATTTGTTTTGAATTCGACTTTCTGAAGTGAAGAGTGGGTATGTTTGTAACGATAGGCTATATTATGTTACAAGTTCAGTGTGATGGTTGTCTTAAAACATTAACATTAAAATTGTTTTCCAGGATTTGATGAATTGCTTAAAAAATAAACATATTGATCGTTGCTGATTTTGAACTTCTTCACTCTCTTATTTTATAATTTCAAGAGATAGATCATCGACTTAATCAATGTAAATAGGCTATTCCTTATTTGTTTTCTTCATAGAGCATTAATATATTTTCAAAAGCATTTCTTGTGTTCTCATAGCAAAGGTATTGGAAAAATAAATTAGGTCCTAGTTTGTGTTGTGTCTTTTCTTTCCACAAAGTTTACAGGTTTAGACCTATTTTAATTCAACCAAAAAAAAAAAAAAAAAAAAGAAGCTCGACTTGATCAAACCTTGAAAAATAAAAACGTTTTAACAAATGTTTCTAGTTCATATCATAGCCCTTAGGGCCTAATAAACTTCACACGGAGTGGCGAAATGAAGCATCCGTTTTCACCATAAAGCTTTCATTACTATAGCCCAGGCTTATATTGAATTTTTAAAACCGACATAAACTGACATACTGTAGGAGAGCAGGGGTTGGGAGTATTTTAAAAATATCCATATGCTCCCATAATATTTAAACAAAAATGTTGTTATCTTCCCTTTATCTTCACCTGTGTAGGCAAATGTTCAAGATATCTCTGGTGACCCTCCCAGTGACGGGCAAGGGAAATTCCCTCCCCCTCCCTGCGAAAATGTTGTAAGGTCACAAATTTATCACACACAAAATGAACATACGGGGAAAAAAGTGGAATTACATCGCACCCATTTTTTAATGAAATTATTAACGATACTACGCATACACTGGAACGTAAATGAAATGCCCCGGACAACTTTCCAAATGTTACTAATTCAGGCACCCTGAAAATTTGTGAAGAGGTCTAAAATATCCATACGCTTCTGAAAATAAAGGTACAGCTAACTCCGTCTTTTTCATGACAGTTTCCTTTGTTTTAATATAATTCCTGCGCTAATAAACAACGGTGATAAAATATATTTATTCGTTGTTGAGAATATAAATGATTTGATACGGAATTGTTGGTTCAATTGGTAATTGTGGTAAATCTAAACAGATTTATTTATTACTGAGCAATGTTTATCAACCGCATTACGAAACCACCAATACCACGAGGTAATCATCAATTGCGAGCAGTGACCTAGATCAGGAAGCTGTTACTTTGACAACAGTCCCTGCCTAGATTCCGTAATATGAGACGTGCTCCCCGCTTAAAACAAACAATATTCTTCCATCAAGTGATATTCCTTGTATAACACACGTGGCCGCTAACATGTCGAGTTAGCGTCCACTGTTTTTTTTTTTTATATAGGGCCCCATTTGCGAGAAGAAAAAAAAATCAAACTGAAAACAATTAAATTATAGTTTTTATTGTTTGTCATCTAGAACTACTAAAATATTATTGTTAAATTACAATAAATAAGAACCCAATCACTTGCGAAAAATTGTTTTCTTGTTATAGTTAACTACCCAGGCGTACTACATTATATTGAGCAACACTATTAAGTCTGAGTTATACGTCGGGGCAAACTTCGTTCTGACCAAAGAGCTTCTACCCAAATGTTTGATAGTATATTAGATTGTGAATACCAAACCGCGCCTTCTTATGCACTTTAGATAATATCAGCTGATAATGTTCCCAAAGATAATATAATTTTTGAATTGTTCTCGTTTGAATAAAAATATAAGCATTCCCCCGCGATACAGAACTGGAGTTACACCCCTCCCCCTCCCTCTTTGCTTTCCCGTTTTAATGCAATTTATAAACGGATATCCCCTCCCGAGACTAACATTTACTAACCCCTTTGATCTTTTCGGATATTACCCCCTCCTCCCCCCTCCCCTCCTTCCTGTTAATTTACTTCACACCAAACATTTCTTTCAAATTAAAATATTAAGCATTTCTCCAGCGATGTAATGGAAATTTCCCATGTCATGCAAGCGTAATGAATCAAATCCAAATATGCAATATTATAAATGGGCCTAAATATTCATACGCTTCCATATGGGCTTTGGGACCCAGGGTGACGATAACATTATAAGTTATTACAATCTTAAGGCGATGTTTGCTTTCTTGTTATACTCATAGAGAATAAGAATCATTTGATAATTAATACTTGCTTCTACCGTTAAAATATTGGCAATTTCAAAGGGACATGTTTAACGAGCTATGTCATTACCGCAGTACGCATCGCGGTATCGCCACGTGGTAATTAGCATACCTGACCATAAGATATATAACTAACCTACATTGCGTAATATAAGACCAGCTCCCATCTGTACCTTAAAACTTATATTCATACACAAAGTGATACGTTCCTTGTGTACTTGATACCCTGGGATTCATTTCATCGACGATGCGCTCGCTAGCTTCAATGTGTTCAGGTATTATAAATAGTATGCATTTTATGACTGAAAACAGTCAGAATTATCATTGTTTTGATTGCATTTGTTCCCAAAAGGTTGAAATTTTATTATTTTTAGATTACAATACATATAAACACCATTCGCTCTTCAGAAAATATGCTTTTGGTATAAAATCTTCTGGGACTAAATTATATCAAACAATAACATTATCCGTGTAACTCATTATCTTAGAAAACTTTCGACTTGGCCCAGATTTTTGTTAGCTTATGATACATAGAGAATACCAAGCACCCCCTCCTTCCTCGGCCTTAATTGTGTTACAAGGTACAAGATTTTAAGATAGTAATTTTGTTGGCAAACCAGAACTAAGTTTTTGTAATCCGATTACTACTGGGTGAGCTAGGGCAATTGTTTACCATTATTTGCTGTGTATTTTTGTATAGAGAATATTTCTATAAGAATACTACTAGAAGTACAGTAGGCCTATCTTGTACTCTGAATTTCTGACTTAAGTGACTCATCCCACCTAATTTTCGGTAGAAACATTCCGCCTTTGACAATACCAGTAAGAGAAAGGACCTGAACACTCAAATTCTCACTGGGGCAGATCACGGGGTAAAGGGATTGATCACCCCCCCCCCCTTCATATTACATTTGCAAATTCTGTACGAATTTACTAGTGAGTAGTTATTTCGATCTTGGGTAATTTCGTCAAACTTAATGTAGGCCTATTACGGATTTATAAAATGATAAGTAATGATAGCTTTCCATAGAATTATCAATATTTCAGAAGGATTTCGAATTCAATTGCTTATTGAAGAAGGAAAATGGGTGGGGTTTATTTCCTGTGAAATAAATTTCTTGTGAAGAAAACGTGTTTGTTTATGGCTAAATGGGAGTCATTCTGTACAAGTAACTAGAAGAGTAGAAGATGATAAAAAGGCCATTTAAGAGTATTTTTTTTGCGGGGGAATTTATTGTTTACAATATTCTCACTGACCTATTTACAGTTTTCATTTATACCCCAAGTCGTACCCTTAACATTTCACAATCGCTCCTTCAATTGCCGAGTCTAAAAATTCAGGCCCATGTATGATGTAGTATTACATAATGAACAAGACTTCCTCGCACGTGTTTGATTTATGACACTGCACCCAAAACTTTCTTTTTTCGTTAAAACACGTGTTAATTTATCCAGTCAGCTCAGTGAAAAAAGACGATCTACTTTTACTTCGGCCTGGTTCCACTGGGATATAAACAGTTAAAGAAGTATACGTAAAAAGAATGAAGAGGTATAAACATTGTAAATACTGATTTATCATTATTGATGCATATCATTGGAAACAGCGAAGAGCACATTTTGCATCGAAGAAAGTGTTTCATAAAGACTGATAAATACTAAATTTGAAGGGTAATTTACGGGGTGATTTCGTGATCGTCATATTTATGACTGAATTAAGCACAAAATAATAACTTTTACGTCTTACAAAACTTGTAGAACCTCAAGTTGCATTTCTCTCTCACAATGTTTGCAGCTTATTTACTCGCAATCTGAAATTATGAGTTGTTAAATGGAGGGGGAGGAAGGAGGTGGGGTGAAGGGGGGGGGGGGAGTGCTACCCAATCTAGAATAAACTGCAAGCCCCGTCTCCCGATTTGTATTGATACTACAAAAACACTATTTTTTGTAAATGTGACGTTCCAACTTATTTTCTCCATATTTACATCTTCTGTATTGTGGTATATGTTTTGTATCTTCGTGCAATTTCAAAAACCCCTCCCCCCGCTCTCCCTTCCCCCTCCCACACACACACTTAAACATACACTTTCGGTGGGTTAAGTGCGGTGGCGGCGCTAGGATTTTGGTCATATGGAGCAAGAGTGGCAATTTGGTCTTATGGGGGAAGCAAAAACGTATATATAAGATAGCTTTAAACAATTTTCTGGCGGGGAAATGGGGAGGAAGCGATCTCGTGGGGGAAGGGGATTACCCCCCTCCCCTCGTAGTGCCGCGCTAGGTAAAGTGATGATCATACAGCAATTGCAATTCCTCCCGAATTATTTTAAAACAATTAAACTTTCAGTTATTTTGATTAGCGAAACGTAAGTAGCATTGACTTAGATAAGACTGACAAAAGAACAAACATTTTATATCACTCCCTTCTTTCGCAATACATTACTTTAATGCAAAAGTTCACGCGACGTAAGATATATGAACCCTGGGAATAAATGCTTTCAGCACTACGGGTGGAACCGTAGGTTTGAAGGAACCTGTATTTCCAAGGGCAGCTTCTGTTTACTTGATTTAACTCAGAATATCAAGGGTATACTGTACATATGATTTTAGGTAAAAAATAATAATTTTGTTTAAAAGTTATAATGCAAACCAAACTGTTGTAAACTGAATGAAGTATTGTAAACACCACATCTGTTCCTTGTCTGTATGCGACAAAGTAGGCCCAAAGAGTGATTATACAGAACGTAGATGCAAAGGACAGTGGAGGTAAAATACGACACAGAGTTTTCATTTCAAACTCAAAACAACACTTTTGAAGTTCGAATGCATGTGTATTTTTTCAGGTAAGATACATTATATTTCGTGAATCTGTATTTCTCCCGCGATAAACACACTTACATTATCATACAGTGATTTACCACGCATAAACTATAGCACTAAGTTAGTACAAGATTGCTGGCGGAGAGTTTATACATGAATCCACCGGCCATGCTGTCCATTGTTGAAAAGGAAAACATTGAATGGTATTTGCTTTTTTGAAAACAAAAATCGATAAAATCCGCAGTGGACGAACTTCTTTTCAAGGTCTTTGTCATGATGAAAAGTTCATTGACACTTCTAATCACTGAGGCCTATCATTTCACGTGTATGTACAGTGAAGTTTAGCGTGAAGTGTATGGCATTTGAACTTGTCTGTGTTGTGTTGGAAAACATAACAAGTTGTGCGTCGCGTTTGTGATGTCTGGTTGGGTCGGCGACGGGTCGGCCTCCGTCGTACGACCGACCCATAGAGCCTTTGTGACGTGGACCCTAATGAGTAATTAATTGAAGCTTTTTTTGGTTTGCCTGTTTCATTGGTCAACTATGATTTATCATATTTCACTTCAAAAGGAAATTTTTCATAATATATTAATATTTTGGCAAAAGGAAGTCAATAAAGAATAAAGAATATGCATTAGATTAGTCTTTACAATCTAAGTTAAGTCTAACATTAAGACTTTAAATTTTGGCACTTTTTCATTCAAATCAATTCAGTTTTCCTGTTTCTTCTTCCAAATATAAGTTACTTCAAACAATGTAACTTGAAACATAGGCATACAGTAAGCACCCTACAATGTAGGCATACAGTAAGCATCCTACATGTAGGTTACTGTTACTTGTTCTGTAAGATTTTCTCTACCATACACAAGGGTGTTGGCAATCATGGCTCATTTTCCTCACAACCATCTTTCCCAGGTGGCACAGGTAGGCTATCTGGTTGAATGCCATCTGAAAGCGGGTGAGTTAGTTTCACACTGGGATACTGTCACTACATATCATATTACATAAGGTTCCACATTCTAAAAAAAAAGTGCACGCCACGGGTTCCAGGAAGGGTAAGAATTTCTGTACCATCTGGTTGCCATGAGGCATTATATCCTGTAGTGTTGAGTTACATCCTTAAGTGATGCAGGACATGTCCATTTTTGCACACTTTTTGTGCAATTTCTGGTGTTCCTGTTGGTGCCATTGACCATCCCATTTTCTGTGACATAATTCTTAAGGGACCCCCTGCCCCCCAGTACCATCAATATTTCTTGCCGTGAAATGTTGCTGGGCATGTATGACTGACATGACTGGGACAAAAAAAATGGGTTAAGAAGGCAGGCAAAGTATCACTGCCCTAAAGGCTAAAGTGTGTATTTTTATAATTAATATTTAGTTTATTAAAATTTCAATGGATAAATTCATCAATTATATTATTAACAAAGACATGGATTATTATAAGTAAAATAGTCCATGTTTATTATTTTTTCCAACCTAGAGATGATGGAGTAAAAAATGTAACAGATGGGACAAAAGGGGTAAATTGTGACAGACAGACATATTTTGACATGGAATATCAGATCAACTTGCATACCAGGCTACTTATGTTTCATTTTCTAGGTGAGGTCACCTTGGTAGAAGATAGGAATTTATCTTTGAAACAAAAAATCTTTGCATGTAAAAAGCAAACAACTTTTTCATGTTTTTTTTGTGACGGACGGGACATGGCAATGTGATTATTTAAAAAAAAGGTACAAGATTGTCGTATTTCATCTTTTGGGCTTCAATTCTTTATTGGTGGATGGTGAAGGTATCATACTTCACTGACCCCTAGCTTGATTTAAAAAGGGGCAGGGTGCTAGACTTGTTGAGGGGCACATTAATGCACGCTTGAAGCACTGCGTCTTTTCGGCATGGAGTCCAGGGGCCTTCTTAAGGCTCAATCCTATGGTGAAGAAGCTTGTCTACTAACTGTGGTGTAGCGGTTATCATACCTGTCTACAGACCATGAGGCCCTGGGTTCAAGCCTGGGTTGGGTAGACACGCCAGTGCACCACAACTGGTTATCAAAGGCCGTGGACATTGACTTGGTTGTCGATGTTATGTCTGTCCGTACGTCGTACCTATGTTCTCGTCCGGGTCGTATTAAGCGTTTCGTGATAGCATTCTTACTATCATAACTGAATACGCAGGCAACGACCCCGTCATTGTAATTGTGTGTTCACTTGTTGTTGTTGCTGTTGTGAAGAAGCTCTGGGATGTTAGCTATAATTATACCTCGATCAAGAAGCTTTAGGATGTTAGCTACTGTATAATCATATCTCAGAATGAAACTATTCTGACTGATTTTGATAAGGACCCATTCATGAGCAAAACAGGACAATTGCTTACTATGCTATCATTCTGTGTTCTGTATTCATGTAAGGTATTTCATTTGTGAGCTCAATTAACATTATTAAGTAAAAGGGCGGACTCCCAGGGGCAGGGCGGACCCCTGGGGAGAGGGGCATACCTTAGGGGCAGGGCGGACCCCCGGGGCAGGGAGGACCCCAGGAGTAGAGCAGGCCCCCAGGGGCAGGGTGGACCCCAGGGGCATGGTGGACCCCCATGGGCAGGGTGGACCCCAGGGGCAGGGTGGACCCCCAGGGGCAGGGCGGGCCCCAGGAAAAAGGGCGGGCCCCAGGAAAAAAGGCGGTCCCATGGAGGCAGGGGTTAGCCCCTGTAAAGCAGTAAGTTTAGGCTAGGGTCTGCTTCATAGTCAACCAATAATGATTATCTTTGAAGCATAAAAAGTGTAACTGAGGGCAACTCAAATGTCTATAACAAAATCGGTGTAAATCCTACTTCTGTTCCCCCTAACTTCAAGCCTTAATTAAAAAACTATTCAACAAAAAATAGACTTACAAGTAGAAAATATACTTTAAAAATTCATGCATGGGCAACCCTTATCCTGAATTACCCACATGTACATTAAATCTAGAAAGTTATTACACCATGAACAAACTATTGGTGAAACTTTGGCAAAAAACAAGTTTAAAAGATTACCATTTGTGTTACATGGTACTTGATTAGAGGGCAGCATTTGTTTTGCACAATTTGCTTAAATACTTGACAATTTTTAAAAATGTACTTTGATCATGAAGATTTACATATTAGCAGATACTAAAAGGACCTAATCTGCTCCATCAAATTATTTTCAATTTTCATGCTTTATGTCCCTATTTCTATGGAATTGACCACAAGCATAACTGTTCCATCTTCAAAGCTCACATATCCACCATGACAAAATATGAAATACTTCCCTCAGCAATCAATGTTGCAGTCTCTTGCTTGCAGAAGAAAATTGCTCTTCCTTTTAAAATATATATATGATTATACCTATATACCATAGGGGCCTGCAGGGCCCCACTTGCCCCTGGCCCCATAGTGCCATAGATACAACACAGACTGCCTGGGTAAATTGTTATTTCTGTACCAGTGCAACAAAAGATCTTTATCTTTCGAGTTAAGTGAAGATTATCCTCGACTCATTTTGCATAATTGCAGTTTTATTCAGAATTTTATTTTCTTAAATGTTTACAAGAGTATTGATTTGTGATAACAAATTTGTTGACTTGTTATTTACTGTACTGTACTGTAGATCATTTGAAACACATTTTAATAATCTATTTATAAAATGTTTCATGAACACCTATTGAAAGTGAGAATTTGCTTTGATAATTCTTCTGCAATAATCAGGTAGTTAAAAATAGCAAGAAAACATATAGAGATCAATAGAAAAGTATTCATGGAAATTTTGGATCACTTACAGTTTGGAAGCGTATATGAAAAATAGTTACAAACCCCTAGTTTGAGCTTGAAGGGGGCAGGGTGTCACTAAGCATAAGGGGCGGGTTGTCACTGACCGAAGGGGCAGGGTGTCACTGACCGTAAGGGGTAGGTGTCACTGACTGTAAGGGGCAGGGTGTCACTGACCGTAAGGGGCAGGCTGTCACTGACCGTAAGGGGCAGGGTGTCACTGACATTAAGGGGCATTACAAGTCATGAAGGACACTTTGAGAAATTGGAAAGTAATGAATACCAAGTAGTGTCCCTGTATATTTTTATATTGGGGGACTGTAATCAGTATGAAAATAAATAAGGCAAGATAGTTTTCAAAAGTATGTTTTTGGGAACAAAATGTAGAGTGCTTAGTGAAAAGGGGCAGGGTGTATGCAATGGGAGCAGGGTGTAGGCAATGGGAGCAGGGTGTAGGCAATGGGAGCAGGGTGTATGCAATGGGAGCAGGGTGTATGCAATGGGAGAAGGGTGTAGGCAATGGGAGCAGGGTGTAGGCAATGGGAGCAGGGATGGAGGCAGTGGGAGCAGGATGTAGGCAATGGGATCAGGGTGTAGGCAATGGGATCAGGGTGTAGGCAGTGGGAACAGGGTGTAGGCAATGGGAGCAGGGTGTAGGCAATGGGATCAGGGTGTAGGCAATGGGAACAGGGTGTAGGCAATGGGAGCAGAGTGTAGGCAATGGGAGCAGAGTGTAGGCAATGTGAGCAGGGTGTAGGCAATGGGAGCAGGGTGTAGGCAATGGGAGCAGGGTGTAGGCAATGGGAGCAGGGTGTAGGCATTGGGAGCAGGGTGTAGGCAATGGGAGCAGGGTGTAGCCAATGGGAGCAGGGTGTATGCAATGGGAGCAGGGTGTAGCCAATGGGAGCAGGGTGTATGCAATGGGAGCAGGGTGTAGGCTATGGGAGCAATGTGTAGGCAATGGGAGCAGGGTGTAGGCAATGGGAGCAGGGTGTAGGTAATCGGAGCAGGGTGTATGCAATGGGAGCAGGGTGTAGGCAATGGGAGAAAGGTGTAGGCAATGGGAGCAGGGTGTAGGCAATGGGAGCAGGGTGTAGGCAATGGGAGCAGGGTGTAGGCAATGGGAGGAGGTTGCAATAAGCCCTAGCTGTTGGGAATGCTAATTATTGAATGTCTGTGGTCAAATGTACTTTAATCATTTAAAACTGATCTGCCCAGCTAAGCTTTTAATACTTTTTAAATAGTGTAGAACTTACAACTAAAGCTGTGACCGTTTAGAGTGTACACGCTACACGCTCGCAAATCTTGTAAACGTTCACTAAATACTTCATTGCGAGTAATCGTTTTTCATACATCATAGTGTCTTGCCGTTGAAAATCAATATTCATGATTCAAATCACACACACATTCGGCTGAAAAATTCTATACAATGACTTTTTACAAACTGTAAACCGATTAGCATAATCCTTCTGAAATTTGCGAATCACAAATGCGCAGTAATCACCAATGAATGGGGATATTATGCACTTTGATTTCGCCGAAATCTGAGTAATCTAACTTGTAAAATGCACCGCGAATGTGCAGCAGTAAACAGTGAAACTAACAATAGGCCTAACGTTAGGCCATAAGGCTTTAAATCCCATGCAATTAAAGCCCGTTTTATTGACCAAAAAACACTTGAATCGTGACAATCAGTACATTTACATGTAAATATTACCTGATGAGTCAAATAAATTTTGCAAGAGAGAAAAAATATTGCATAATAAATAAACAGAAAAAGGTTTTAACAGAGCTGAAATTCTGCATGCTTCGGAAAGATGGCGGCCATTTTTTCGAGAGGACTGATATTTCAGAACTTACTGGTGGTGGTGGCGTAGTTTTGAAATCTTTTACGACAAGGTATATCATAGGCCTCGGTATGCAAGATTTACACAGAACTTTAAAAGCTGTAGCGAATAGGACAAATAAGTATTAACGCAATGTTGAGTTTAAATGACATTGAAAGGAAGTTATCTGTTCTTTCTTAACTGAATTTCCATGCATATTTTTCACAAAAATGATGATTTATACTGTAGAAGTAAACTTTTTACGATTTGGAAAGCAAAACTCGGCGTCTATTTTAAGCAATGCAGTCAGTACTTTTGCCATACTGGTTGCGCGATTTTTTTACTTCGCCTCGCAGTTTTGGATTAATTTTGGTGTATTTCCGAAAATTACGTCACTAAACGTGTGTACACGATACACGCTCGCTTTTTTTGGCGTGTACATGTTTACTAAAATCCCTAAACGTTCACAGCTCTACATACAACTGTACGTGTTTATGGGCTTTTAAGTATATATTAATTCAAATATTTATTTATTATTTCAAATACTTTGTTCCAACCAAACAATTACAAATTTAATATATACATAAACATTAAGTGAAATTTGATACATCTTGTAAATTATATACTGATTGATTAAACTTAAATGAGAGTAACATTTTTTAACAAATATAAACACCTTGGCTGAGGAGATTTTGCAAAAAAACAACCTAAAGCTTGTGGGTGCAAAACCCCTGTATGCTACAATAACAGAAAACAAAACAATAGATAATCAATTCAGTATGTATATACTCCAACCCTTCCCTCATCCCACCGTACCTAAACCCCACCCTCCATGACCCCCTCTCCTTGAATACCACCTAAGCCTTACCTTATCACCTCCCAAAACAAAACCATTAAGGAGTAAGAAAATGCATATGAGCGCGTAATGCATGGATTAGAATAAACTTATATAGCCTACTTTGGTCAGAGAATAGGATTTTTTTACAGAAGAAAACAATGATTACTACTGGTTTCTATAAGCAGATAAGAGATAGCTCTTTAAACTGGACTTAAATATATGCTAGTTCACTTACACTAGGAATAATGTTTAAAACAACTGATCCAAATTAGACCACTTTATTCATTATGTAATGTTCAGTTAGCGCATGGGTGCTGCTAAGCTTTATAACAAATGATCAATTGATTTTCAGCTTTTAGAAATAATACATCAAGATAGGAACCTTGATGCAGCTTCAAGATTCCAGGCATAATCAATCTAGTAACATTATGCAACCCTTGTAGCTTTTTTGTAGTGACAGTAGTTTTTGTGACCCCTGTTGCAAGTTCTGGCTACAAAGTCACATAATCCTTGTTGAGAAAACTCTAAATGTAAAGAAAAAGTCAATTTCATTCTTTTATCTTAGGTCGATGCTTCCTTTCTGAAACTTCAGTTACATATGTGCAACAGTACAATAGACCTTTGTAGGAAAGTAGTGTTCAGTTTATATATTGTTCTGTTATCTACAGTATAGCTTCCTCCACCAATATTAGAGTGACAGTATATTTCCTCCCTTCAGAAATTTAAGTGAGCTATATGTTTGCAGTGAGCTTGCAGTCTTCATTTTAAAGGGGCAGTAGACCAAAAAGTGATAGTGCAATTTTGTAGACTCTAAAATATCAAACAAAGTTTTTTGACATAACATCAATATTTATGCCCAGTAGTTACTGTATTGAAGATTCATAAACAATAATAAACAATGACTACTTGGAAAAGTCACCAAAAAGTTGCTCTTAAAATGGGGTTTCAGTTCACCTGTAAAATGAGCTCAAATGTACCTTCACAAACTTGTTTGAGCTTTCAGTCCTGAAAAAATCTACAGTTAACCGCAGGAAAAATGGGAATTTGCAGGATTTTATTTTGTTTTGGATTTCTTGCATAAGCAACAGTATATGTTGTTAATATGTGCTTAAAAATGTCCCCTGTGTAATTGCGCGATAAAAATACATACAATTGCAAAAGGGGAATCATTTAAAGATGTACTTAATACTGTATGTTAATATTATTTTGTCACAATTTTTAGTTGGAAGGTTTAGGACATCTTTATTTAGAACCGTGGGAAATTTTATAATTCATTCCAACTCTGTGAGGCTCTATGAATCCATCAAGCTGAATTAACTCTTTATAATCTACATGTAGAAGAGCTTACCATGAGCTGATGAGCTAATGGCTTGTTTGTTTGTACATACAGTATTTAACTTGTGTTGCTGTAGGTTGCTTTAAGCGAGCTAAATGTAACTGCTGTCTGTAGATTTTGATTATAAATTGATAAAATATTCTTTTATTAAGGCAGTCACTCAGAATGCAAACATCGTGTACAGTTTGTTTGAACTCTCTCAGCAAATATTGTATCCTTGTTTGAACCACATTCAGTTTTCGTGGTTGATGACCTTAATTTTCAAGTCAGAAAATTAGTATTCATAGTATTAGTATTCATTAGTATGAATAGTATTCATATCAACATTTTGGTTGCTAAAGTGAAAGGCAGTTTCTCTTAATTTGTGAATAATCTGCACTGTACTGTAGGCAATATCTCTTTTTTTCATTTAGTGGTCTATAGCTACTGTACAAAAGGCAGAGGTAACAACAGCAGAATTGCTGAATATTACAGTACAATATGACAAATTAAGATCTTGGAAATCGGAAATATTTTCAAAGAAATTATTATAAATTCTCTTTAAAGTTTCATGAATTAAATTGCAATTTTGTATGCACAGCACATTGGTGAGATGAGAGTGGTGAGATGTTTTTAGACCCCTGCCAAGATTTGTTAAATACAAAAGCACTTGAATCCATCATGTGGGACTTTTTTGTATATATCATACATGTATCCAGAAACTGCCAGTCAGCAATATTTGTACTGGAAACTAGAAACAACACTCATCACCTTTAATGATTTAGCAAATCATATTTTTAGATCAGGGATTGACCAATCACTCATCTGGCTGCCCGTGACATAGTCCAGCAGATTTAGGCCAATAATTTCATGAAAGTATTGACTTTTTGATAAAAGCGTGAAATTTGGCACAGTTGTTGGTCATGCCTTAAGAATAAATTTTAGATGTGGAGCCATCAAAAAATGTAACTTTTGGTTGCCATGGCAACCAATTTTTTAAATTTTGTAATGGATTTACAACCTGTTCAGTGGGCCTCCCCAATATTTTTTCCCTTCCACTGCCGCTGTGAGTATAGTTTGAAAAAGATGAAACTGTTTTTTCCTAGTTGTAAAATTGTCATCAAAACAGGAAGAGAACTTTTATTCATGTGCGGTACATCTAGTACAGCAAATGAAAGAAAAAAAATGTTAGCAGTGTTAGCACTTAAAGCCAAAAATAAGACTTGTGATGCAGGGTTGGAAAACTACTCGCAAAAAAATTGTGGCGAGTAGAAATATTATATATGTTGTGATACTCGCCACACTTAATTAAGCATCGCCAAGCTGTATAAATGATTGGTGAGTGACTTTTGTTGTATTTTTCCAACCCAATTGTAATCAAGCCAGTTGTAATCAACCCAGTTGTAATCAACCCAGTTGTAATCAACCCAGTTGTAATCAAGCCAGTTGTAATCAACCCAGTTGTAATCAACCCAGTTGTGATCAACCCAGTTGTAATCAACCCAGTTGTGATCAACCCAGTAATCAACCCAGTTGTAATCAAGCCAGTTGTAATCAACCCAGTTGTAATCAACCCAGTTGTAATCAACCAGTTGTAATCAAGCCCAGTTGTAATCAACCCAGTCAACCCAGTTGTAATCAACCCAGTTGTAATCAACCAGTTGTAATCAACCCAGTTGTAATCAACCCAGTTGTAATCAACCCAGTTGTAATCAACCCAGTTGTAATCAACCCAGTTGTAATCAACCCAGTTGTGATCAACCCAGTTATAATCAACCCAGTTGCAATGCCAGTTGTAATCAAGCATTGTAATCAAGCCAGTAAAATAAACTTGTTTTCAACCCAGTTGTAATCACATCTTTCATAATGAGTTGATTAACCCAGTTGTAATCAACCCAGGTAAATCAACCCAGTGTCAATTGATTAGCAGGTAAATTGTCAATTAGAAAAATAGTATAAGATGTTTTCTAATTAAAAATTTTGTTTGCCCACCTTCTGACTAATTAACGTTTGGAAGTTTTTTGGAAAATTGAAAACTAATAAATTCTATTTTGGGTTTATGACATTGATGTATGGCAATTTCGGATTTTAATGAGAAAAGATGAGAGAGATATCATCTGATTTAATTGTACCAAATCATTTTTGTGATTTGAATATTTTATCCTACTATTCTCTAGTGGCATGGAACACAATACCACAACCAGTGATTACTTTACTATTATTACTACTGTATACTAGCAAGAACCCTTAATCTTATAAACTGTTGTGAATATATAAGAGAATCGAAGATTGGTATTACAATTCACACATGTGCTTGGCAAGCGAAGAATTTCCATAGCAATTTATTCCCTGGTAAACTTTATGAATTTTCTCAAGTATGGTAATGAAAAAAAAAAAAAAAAAAAAAAACTGAAAATAAGAGAATATTACACGCAGTACGATAATTGCAATTTTGGGTTGCCATAGTAACTGACATGTGTTATCTTTATGTACTCTATGTTCATACATGTATAATTGATTTGAAAGATTACATCGGGCGGTGCAACTACTGTGCATTCACAATTAAATTCATTTTCATTACAAGTATGTTTTAAATGAAAAACATTAACTTTGGGGTAAATAGTTTTTCAATAGAACATGAAAATATATGTCAGTTACATCATGGGATATACAGAGAGAATGTTTATGAATTTATATCAGACCGGTGAGCTCAATTGATACATTAGCCCTAACCAGTCAGAAGGTTGTGGGCTCAATCACCCATTGAGTCATACCAAGAGCTCAATTTAATAATGGGACCAGAGATTGAAGCAGGGTGATAATAAAGGCTTCTGCGCCATATATTGGCTGCAGCATTGAACCTCAACAGTTTGCATTGTAAACCTTTTTGAGTGTACACACATTGCGCGTAGAAAAGTGCTATGAGAACTGTGTATTAATACTTATGAAAAAGATATTCCTAGATTGCCAAGTGCTATCCCTAGCCTACCTGCAAAGCTCTCCCTCAAGAAACCCTTAATACCTTTCTACTGCTACCCCCAACCAGATCCCAAAAGTTGCCATCTTTGTGCCTTTGTATAGTACAGTATGTTCTTGTTGCAACATAAATATATATATATATATATATATATGGATATATATATATATATACATATATATATATATATATATATATATATATATATATTTATATATATATATATATATATTATATATATATATATATATTTATATATATATATATATATATATATATATATATATATATATATATATATATATATATATATATATATATAGATACATATATATAGATACATATAGATCCATATATATATATATAGATATATTTATATATATTTGTATATATATATATATATATATATATATATATATATATATATATATATATATATATATATATATATATATATATATCTTATTATATCTTATTTACCGTACTTTGTGGAAAAGGTCTAAATTTGTATAGATTGATATACTGTACCACGTACCACTTTCAATTTTATTTTTGCCAGAAAAAGGGGAAGACAGTCTGTTTTGTTTTTCAATTTGTTTTAATGTTAAATCTTGACTTTTCCTTTTTTACTAGTCATTCATTCTTACAGGACTGAGTTACAGATGCAATCCTTAAAAAAAAAAAGACGTGTCACAATACTTTAAAAAGTATAATTACAAGTAGAGATTTTACAGATAGATTGTGAACAGAATTGGCTTATGTCATTACATCAAAAGCACCTACAGCTACTAAGCAAAGTTTGCTATTTTCATAGTTTATAGCGCAATTCCATTAAAGCTCATTTGTCCATAAATCTATAGAGATACATGGACAGATAGCAATAACAACACTTTTATGAAATTTGGTTAAAAATTGACCATTTTAAAGCTTTTTGAATTTTAAGGCCTTAGGCCTATTTTATACTAAATTCTGCAAATTTTATTGAACTTTTGTGACTTCAGAACAGGAAAAAACATTGAATTCCCATATCTTAACTTATTGCTTTTCAATCCATCACCAATGTTATTTGAATGGGGCTTGAGGATGAATATAACAAAGTGGTTTTGAATCTCCTTCATCATAGCCCCAATGAATATTTAGCAGAAAAACACAATCTGGTGATTTTTATTGACTGAAATTTAGAAGTGCAATTGATATAGTTTGACATTATAGACTTATAAGCTGTCCTGTCTTTTCATATCACAATTTTTACACTCAGCACATTATAATTTCTTCAAAATTTGATAAGCCGTAACTGGGAAAATTACAGTACATGTGCTTTTGACATCCCTACAGAAATATTAGCTTGCCTCAAGCTTGCAACACAGCACGCTTGCGACAAGATAACAGTTTTAGCCTGTTGCAAGCCTGCTGCAAGCATGTTGCAAGCCTGCTGCAAGCCTGCTGCAAGCATGCTGCAAGCCTGCAAGCATGCTGCAAGCATGTTAAATGTCTTTGCCTTTAAAAGTTTGCTTGACTGGTCACTGAAATTCTGTTTAAATAGGCACAAAAGGAGAAGCTCCATAAAATTATCTTGTAGGCCTATTGTAGAGGGGATGGGGGACAGGTTTTGTGTGTAAAACAATCAAGTGAAATGGTAAAAGGAAATATATTTCTGCTTTGGGAAAAATTTCAGTTGAGCTTCCTTGTTCAAATTAAGAAAAACAGGAACTAATGCAGTGTAACTTATATCTATGAATAAAATAGAACGGAACTGTGCTTGGACTAAGAAAGATAATATCACACAATGACGGGTATTCAAACAAATGTTGATTTCAATTACAGTATTTTCTGAAAGGAAATATCAAGGACTTTCTGGCAGCTTTTTTACCATTGAAATAATTGTATACTAGAAATCATTAAAGATTTTAAGATTATTCAAATTTGTATATCTTTAACCTATTTTTTTAATATATATTTGTGAATGGTCTGAATATTGAATGTTTTGAAAAATGAACCTTATAGTGGGGGTCCTGTGGACCAGTGGGAATTTGGCACTTGGGCCCCATAACAAACATATACCCTGGACCCCAAATGTTGTTTTTGTCCAGGGCCCGTGTTGCACCATTGGACCTTTGCATTACATTTGTTGATGGTAGGGATGGAAGAAATGAATGGAGAGGGAATGGAATCATGATGTGGCCAATTGTGTTTTGTTTGTTTTTTCTGCAGTACATGTTGATGGTTGTACAATTCTTCTACATGTAGGTCATCAGATGTTTAGAACATGCAAAAATTGTCTGCCTGATTATAAATTTTTGCTGTTAATTACACAGAAATATAATTAGTTTACTGTGTGCCTATTTTTTTAAGAGGATATTCATACATGTACATAGTTGACAGGGTGACACACTTTTTCACATTATTTCCTCATATTAATTTGATATTTACTTTCTGGGGCATAATTTTACTTTCTGAGGCATAGGATGGGGGAGGGGGTACTGGAGGGGAGAAGGGGGGGGGGTATTTTTCTTCATATTTTCTCTCAGGAATTTACCTCTTCTTTTACATATGCTTTCTTTCTGATTAAGAGGTAAACCTTGTCAATTATTAGCAAAAATAAATTAAAACAAAATAGGTAAAATTGATGAACAATTACATAGCAAGAAGTAAATCTAAAAAGCTTCCCTTTTAACAGAAGATTTTCTGATGAGCAGTAGCAATATTTGATAAAGTTAATTGTCCTTCCTAAACCCCTGTTTAGTTCCTGAAAGTTAAAAGTTTTAGTATGTGGCACCATGCAAAGATTTCCTTATGGTCTGAAAGAGCATCAAATTCTGAATATTGTCACATTTATTTCCTTCTGAATAATTGCTTATCAAAGTTGATTTGAGACGTGTAACATTATCACATTTATAAGTACAATGAAGTTAAGTTGTATGTATGTTGCGCATAATACTGTTTAGTCATGCAATTAGACTTTCTACATTCAGGTTTTAATTCTGTACTGTATGCAGCTTTCTCACCCTGTTATTGGAGGATTTTGAATGTGTACAGTATCTCAAATACTGAAATATGCAAATTGCTCCTGAAACCGACACATGTCGATTTAATTCTAGTTTCTCACCCATGTAATAATTAAAATATCTAAAGCTAAAATTGAAATATCTAATGCTTTTCCCTTACAGAAATATTAGCTTGCAGCACGCTTGCAACAAGATAACAATTTTTAGCTTGCACAAGCATGCTGTACTGTAGCTTGCAGCAAGCATGCTGCTAGCTTGCAGTTATCATGCCGCAGCTAGTATTCAGCAAGCTTGCACAATCTAGCAAAACTTTTTGCAAGCTTGCGCAAGCTAACAATTATCTTATGATGGCTTTTGCAACCTAATGTTAGCTTGTGCAAGCTAGTGGCTAGTATTTGTTCCAAATACTAGCTTGCAACACTTGCTGCAAGCGTGCAGCACGCTTGCGCAAGCTAAAATTTCTGTAAGAGTCTGCATGAAATTGTCAGATTACTTCTGTTTTAAATGTACATGTATGCCAAGTTCAGGAGCAATATGATGATTTCCTTTAATCACAAAAAGGAGAAAGATGTACAGTAGAATTAAATCAATGTATGTCAAAATCAGTTAGTTGTACAGTAGAATTAAATCAATGTATGTCAAAATCAGTTAGTTGTACAGTAGAACTAAATCAACGTATGTCAGAATCAGTTAGTTGTACAGTAGAATTAAATCAACGTATGTCAAAATCAATTAGTTGTACTGTAGATTTAAATCAACGTATATCAAAAGCAGTTAGTTGTACAGTAGAATTGAACCAACGTATGTCAAAATCAGTTAGTTGTACAGTAGAATTAAATTAACGTATGTCAAAATCAGTTAGTTGTACAGTAGAATTAATCAACGTGTGTCAAAATCAGTTAGTTGCACAGTATAATTAATTCAACATATGTCAAAATCAATTAGTTGTACAGTAGAATTAATTCAATGTATGTCAAAATCACTTAGTTGTACAGTAGAATTAATTCAATGTAGGTCAAAATCAGTTAGTTGTACAGTAGAATTAAATCAATGTATGTTAAAATCAGTAAGTTGTACAGTAGAATTAAATTAACGTATGTCAAAATCAGTTGGTTGTTTAGTAGAATTAAATCAACGTATGTCAAAATCAGTTAGTTGTACAGTAGAATTAAATCAACGTTTGTCAAAATCAGTAAGTTGTACAGTAGAATTAAATCAACGTATGTCAAAATCACTTAATTGTACAGTAAAATTAATTCAACTTATGTCAAAATCAGTAAGTTGTACAGTAGAATTGAATCAACATATGTCAAAATCAGCTAGTTGTATAGTAGAATTAAATCAACATATGTCAAAATCAGTTGTACAGTAGAATTAAATCAACGTATGTCAAAAACAGTTAGTTGTATAGTAGAATTAAACCAACGTATGTCAAAGTCAGTTAGTTTTACAGTAGAATTAAATCAACGTATGTCAAAATCAGTTGGTTGTACAGTAGAATGAAATCAACATATGTCAAAATCAATTGTACAGTAGAATTAAATCAACATATGTCAAAATCAATTGTACAGTAGAATGAAATCAACATATGTCAAAATCAATACTTACAAGGCACACCAGTGTATCAGTCAATGTGGGATATTGATCGTATTGCTCGGATGAGATTGTATTAATGAGTGCTTTATTTCCTATTGTTCATAGGTGATTTGCTCCAGTAAAGGGGGACATCCATCGCTGAAGAACGGACAGTTTACCTCAGAAACTTGAGGAAGGGGGACGTTTTGTAACAATTAAATTCCTGTGTTGGAAACGGACATCTTCCAATATAAATTAAGAGCAACTGAACAGCAATTCCTGCTTGTAGTTTAATTTTGTGTTAATTTCACAAAATCTATTGAGTATGACTTCTACAGAAGGAAAAGCCGTGACTGAAGAGACTAAGGAAGGCACACAGAGCAATGGTCCTTCAGAAAGCAAGAAGGCTTCTGGAACAAGGTAAGGTATTATAACAGTGAATCTATGCCTTTGCTTCAAATTTGTTAGATATTGCTTATTGATTCTATGGTGTAATGCAAGGGTTGTTAATTAAATTTTTCGAGGGGCCATCATTTCACAACAGCTTCAGGCCATGGGCCAATCGCGTGGCAAACCCACCGTCATGTGACAAACAAAACCCGTCAAAACAATCCCAGAATACAAACAAGTTGAGAACGTTCACGATTAGAAGGATCTACTCCAGATGTTGGCGGTTCTCTTATCCACCTTCCTTTGACAAGCCACGAGCCATAGCAGAACACATTTTATTTGATATGCTGCGATGTGTTAGTGAGCTGATCTGCCTAGGATAAAAACAAAATAAATTGAGTATTTTGCAATTTTTACCAATCTCATTCGAATTGATCTTACATGCAATGCGCTGTATTGCATTATAATGACTATTGTTCGCGGGCCAGATTGGATTGCCTGGCCTTCGGGCTGCCTATTAAGAATCACTAGTGTAGTGGATTGACGTTTCATGATCTTGTATTATTTATTGACACCCCACTTGTATTACCCCCTCCCAAAGAAGGTTTCCCATTAACAGTTTATTTCCCTAATCTAGCCTGGATCTGTTAGAAGATCGGCTTTTTTTTTTTTACTGGAGAACAAAGAACCAGAACTTTTCTTACATTAGGTTTTGAACTTAAAGATATATGAAAGATATATGTGGGTGCCATTTTGGAGTGCAGGACAGCTTTCTGATCAATCGTCAATTGGTACTACTTGTTAGCCCTTGAAGCTGAGTGAAGTGCAGGTGGCTACTTTCCCAGTTCATCTGAAAAGGATTACTGATAACTTGTCGCACTGAAATTGGGTGAAGACGCATGCATACAAATCTTAAGTACTCACAACATAATTTAGTAACATTGATGACATGATCAGTATCGCAATGTACAAGAGAATAATTCAGTTATTGCGGCCAATATTCCCATTTTGCAGGGTATTATGCACTGGAATAACATATGATTCCCAGGAATAATGAGTTTCCTCACATTTTGGTCCAGCGCAGTACTTCTGCTTCAAAGCCTTACAATATTGCAATTTTATTAAACAAGCTCAGATTGGTCGAAAAGTGGGAAGTCGTTTCTACAGAAATGATACTAAACTTTAAAATGAATATCTCCTTAACGGAATAAGATTTTTGAACGCTTTCTTTACCATTTTGTTTTTTTGAAATCCTCTTTCATATAAGTTGGACATGCCTGAACTAATCCTTTAATGGAGTGTTTATTTTACACTTAGGGGTTGAGAAGTAGAATCACATGGCAATGAATGTGGACAGTATAATGCATTCTAAAATAGGGATGTTTTGCACACTGCAAAATGAGGGATGTTTTGTACTTTAAAAAGTGAAGGAAGTTTTGTCCAAATTGTCTACTGTATTTCCTCATGGGGAGCTAAGAAATTCCTAAAACTTTTGATTTATGTGACTTTTATATTATCATACAAAGTTGTGTCAAGCAAAATCAATTTTTGGTGAATAAACATTATTGAGTTGTTATCTAGTTTGGCTAGGTGTGTGCTTAAGATGGGGGTAAGATAAGAGTTGGGAATGATCCGTCAAAAGGAGAACTTTGTATTCTGGATGTAGTCTTCGATGTTAATTATTAAGTGAACAAGAGATATTAATAGAGTAATTCAATATTTATCATAGTTTAACAGTATACAATACCTGTGGACATTTATTGAGCCATGAGTATGTGGGCATGTGATGCTACAGTATGTCCGTTGCTTTAGGCTTTTACAAACCTTGGAATATTGAATTTGTTGATGGATTGGTTCCGTGGTTGATTGCAGCTGGAAGAAAAGTATCTTAATCGACAAGTAAGAAGAGCTTTTGGATTGACAAGTACACTACAAGTTATGGGAAAACTTAAATCTGATCAGTAAGTTGTGTCATATGATTTGATAAAGTTTTAATAATAATATTAATAATCTAACGTCACACTGGGTAGTCTTTTCAAAACTTATAAAGAAGTTGACAGTTCATCAAGTCTACAGCATAGTAATCTCCAGACTCTGGGGATTATACTTTGTGGTCTTTGCCGTAGACCTTGGGAATATACTTTGTAGGTCTTTGCCCTGGACCAGTGACAGTGGAATATACTTTGTAGGGTCTTTGCGCTGGACCCTGGGGATTATACTTGTGGGTCATTGCCCTGGACCCTGGGGATTATACTTGTGGGTCATTGCCCTGGACCCTGGAGATTATACTTGTGGGTTATTGCCTTGGACCCTGGGGATTATACTTGTGGGTCATTGCCCTGGACCCTGGAGATTATACTTGTGGGTCATTGCCCTGGACCCTGGGGATTATATTTGTGGGTCATTGCCCTGGACCCTGGGGATTATACTTGTGGGTCATTGCCCTGGTACAGGCAACATATGCAATGCAACATGTGACCAGACCAGACATGTGACCAGAAATCTTAGTCTAGCGATAAACCTCTTGACAAAGTAAGTTTACTATGCGTTTCATTCTTTATTAATTTACGTTTAAGTTATACCTTACCTTCCATGCTATAAATATGCAATCTGGTTACATGACCTGATTCTAACGCACTTCTAACTGACCTTAAAAAGGTAGTTACCATCCCAGCCCTGACCTCCATATGACCTCTTTTAACCCTCACTCTTTTTCATCGCGTTGTTTTTACAACATTGCTGGAACTGGTCAAATTTTCTTTTATAAATTTAATCTTTTTCTAACAATTTTCTCCCTTGCAGCTTCTACCAGGCAGGTTTTTACGCTGTTCGGCCTTATTTGGTTGGCCTTTTCAAATCTTCTGAGATAAGACGAGGTAGCCATGGGTATGGGTCTGGAATTTCTTCGGTCCGACTCACAGGACTTTCCCGTGTAGCCTAGACTTAGGATAGAGTGTTTTTATCTATATCCGTAAAAAGCATGTGGCTAGTTCGAGAGAGTCCCACTCTCGCGGCGGGTGTTTTTAGGCCATAGAGCACCAAGTGTGCCTGTCTAGTGGACCTCTTGCCCCTGGCTTTAAGTGTTTTTCACCCTTGGCCCCGCTCTTCAACGAGGAGAGCCTAGCATTACACTATGCTTTGTATTAACATGTTAGGATATCTTCAGTACAGGTTCTCGTATGCATTAGGCCAATTTCTTCAATCAATGTTGGCGCATGCGTATTGGGTCGACGTCACCACAGGGTGTTCGAGGAGTCGGCTTTTTACAGCTCCAAGGAGCTACAGCTGTTACAAGAGAGCCTATATTTTATTTAACGTTACCAGTACATATCGTGTATTCGTTTTTCTCGCATATAATTTAGACAAAATTTTCAATTTTCAAACTTGAATTTTGGGGCGTTGGAGAGACCTTGAGGGGGCTCTCTGACATCCTCTTTACAGGAGATCTAATATTTGCTTTTTATCTCCACAGACGCCAAGTTACTCTGGTTCATATTTTCCACGCTACCCCTACGCTATTAAAGAATTTACGTTTGGTGCATTTTCTCGGGTTTAAAAAAAAAATTGAGACATAAATTATTTTGAAAATTTGTTTTGATGTACTAAATTGCTGTAGCTTGCCTCTCTATGTTTGACGAAGGGTCGTTTGTACATCCCCGTAGGGGCGTCTTGGTGTTAGTGATTATGTATGCATTCATATATATATATTTTTACTTTTCAAATAAACGCCAAGTGGCGACATAAATCAATTAGTCTCAGAGTTTCTACTTACGCGAGGGCCATCTTCTCCATAGATTACTGAGTCGTGGAGGTCTGTGTTTGTAGTTTGCTTTGTTAACTTTTTCTGATTAAGCCCCTGGAGGCCTCTGACTCGATAGATTACTGAGTCGGGAGGGTCACGGGTGCGGTCTATCAGACGTAAGTTACCTGAGTCTATATTGATAAGCTGAGTGGCGTCCTAGACGTCACTTAGAATAAACCACTATAAGGAGCGCCCCCTTCTCGATAAGATTACTGAGTTGTGCAAGGTGCATATTTAGTGGGTAAACCCTTGTACACCGCTGTGGTTCACGGTTCCGCAATAGGGACAGGTAGGGCCACGTAAAGGCGGCGCCCAAAGAGGTTATGCGTGGTCCGTATGGCTTTGGTGATTGGATCCTTACGGTTCCACGGTTCGTGTTCACGGGCTCGTGATGGCTTTTACGGGTCCATTGGACGGTTCCATAAGGCTCCACGGTCCGTGTTTACGGCTCCGTACGGGTCCATTGGACAGCTCCACAGCCTGTGTTTACGGGTCCATTGGATGGCCAGGCGGCTCCATACGGGTCCGTGGCCCACCGCTCTATACGGCTCTGGTGAACGAGTCTGTATGGCTCCAGTGTTTTGTAACGGGATAACGTACACCATATAATAAACCCGGACACAGACCCGCTAGCTACGAAGCTACATAGTCAGGTCATAAGTGACAATCTTCTATTTTCTTCTTGGTCCTGTAGCCATTAGCTATGCTGTGGCATGGCCCTGTGAACCTCATTAATAAGATTGTCCGCGTTGAACGTCACGGCTCCGCAAAAAATTTCACCAGCATCATGGACACGGAGGACAGGTCCCCGAATGCCAGTGCGTTATGCTACCAGAATGCCCCGCGATGCATTGTGTGTAGCCCTTTCTTAGGTTACGAAGGTTGGTTGTCGGGTGATAAGAAAACCATCTTCATGAGAGGCATAGCATCACGAGAGCTATTTTTTCAGTGTTATGTAGTTCCACGATTGTCCAACTACACTGAATATAATTTTCGCGTTGAACGTGACATTCCGCTCAAACTAGAAAGAGATTAACGCGGTTTTACGTACAACATTCTATAACCCCGGGAGTGCCACAACTTTACGGGCCATCTGAAGGGCTCCGTACCGGTCCCAACAGTTCCAAGACATGAGTTCACGAGTCCGGGACACGGCTTTACAGATCCATACAGTTCCGTAGCTACACTCTACAACCCCGTACAGCTCTGTGTGCGGCCTCGTACAGGCCCTTACGCTTTTAGAGCCTAACCTTACATGGCTCCGGTGAACGGGCTGTTACGGCCCCCACATGACCTACATGGGATAACGTACAACGTACAAAAACCTGAATAACACAACTTCGGGATAATGCGACCGATAGCCGCGTGCTACAGATCTCGGCGATCACCATTCTTACTGGGACACATATTGCGTTCAATGGCAGTCCCCCACATGTAGCCACCGGCTACGCTGTTCCGTGGTGAAGAGATACAAATGGAGTTAACCGCATACACCACTGTTGTACCAGTTTTTTACAGAGTTAATGGCCCCATGCGTATTTTTGACACCCCCAGACTTGGCGAGTCATGGAGAGGACGGTGTTGAAGTCTACCCTCGGGCTGAAGATGGTCTCATTCAGTACCTCCGCCTTACACATTTAGTCGGTGGCCACCCCCGTTTGGTGGTGGTGCGGATGCTTTTACCTGTGTGAGTAACAAAGTTTTCACTCGTCAGACTTTCACCGTCAGTGCCGACGGAGGTGTCTTGGACGAGGTAGGGGCACATTTCATGTAACCTCCTATGACAGAAACTTGGACAGGTACTTGGCTTATTTCACAGGCAGTATGCCAGGCATTTACTGCTAGTGCTGAGCAAGGTTGTTCAGATTCGCGCCGACTTTACACCACTCTTGTGGTCTCCTGTTTGGACAAAGAGGAACGGACTCCAAGAGTTTCTGGAATCCTTCCTCTCGTCTTGGGGCAGGACGAACTATGCCAGCCTTAAGGCCACTCACCTCCGACTACGAGAACACGATCACAATTGTCTCACTTCAGTGGAACCCCACAGGATGGGCGTGCTTCCATTAGGTGACCAGAGCGATCAGGACCTTATTCGGTCTCCTGGACATAGGTCTTTCTGCATCTGTGGACGATCGCAAGCTATCGATTCTTTGCTTTCTATGTCCTGACCCACGGGTTTCGGGGTCGACGCATTTACTTTTCAAAGGGACTCACTATGTGAGTTACGTTTTCCGCCTTTCAGGCTAGTACCAAGTATGCTAAGCAAGGTGACGTATGACCGACAGCGCCCACTTGACCCGGCCAAGTGCGGTTCCCTTAGCTGCTTAAGTCCTTGCAGGCTTCCCGTATGAGCCTCTGGTCAGGGACGACTTTTGTCTCTTTCCTGGGTTCCGGCAAACTGCATCACAGTCCCAGAGCACTTTATTTGCCGATGTGGCCTTTGTCAGCCGATCCTTGGCATAGCAAGGCCTTTCTGAGGAGTTGTTCACCCCCTCCCCATTTTGGAGGCGCCCTTTCTCAGACTTGGTTCAGTCACGGGCTTTAGATAGCTTGCAGCCATCCACCGAGGTTTTCCAGTTGGGTCAACAGTCATTGATTCGCGACCACTGGGAAGATACACGGAGATCTCATTGTACTGTGTCACGAGACGTTTTCCTCCTATAGGATCATCCAGAAGCAATCTTTTGAAGTAGTCGACACTGTTCATAGAACGGCCGGAGTATGCACTCGGGTTTGAGGCATAGCCCCTTTCACTGGATTTCTCGTGCCGCCCTTGGGAAAACGCATATCGCGATTTTTTCCTTGTTTTTTGCCTGACTTACTTTGCGAACTTTATGTTACCCAGCTAACTTTTGCTCTTATGCAGTTACGCCCTTCGTTTGAGCTAGTTCCCTATCATATTTTACTAACCGATTCTGTCTCGTGGACAAACCCGGTGCATTTTGTGGCATTATTGTAGACACTACTATGATATTCATATCGAGTCCAAACGCTCTTCCGGTTGGCATGTTTTCCGAGTTACTAACTCAGGTTCATGCGACATTTGCCTCAGTTACTGTTAACAAATAATGCCTTGTTTGGTTTGACTGTAACTAGAAAGGTTTACTATGTTTTAGTTCTTCCCACTCTGAGGTCTTTCATCCTTAAGAGGAGAAGGAATTTTGTCCTTAAAGTGGGATCAGATTAGTTAGAGTTTTAGTACCAGCTTTCAGAAAATTGTGCTGCGACCTGAACTCCCTTTTTTCCTATCCTCGGTTGCAATCTGATTGCATATTTATAGCATGGAAGGTAAGGTATAACTTGAAGTAAATTTACCCCATGTTCATACTTGTACAGTATGTAAACATAAACAATTATGGACCTGTAATAACTTGGGGAAAGTTTCAGAACAAACTTTCTTATACGATAACATTCATGACATTAGCAGCATCCATGTACGAAGTGGCAGAAAACAATTGTAGGTTTATTAAGTATTGTGTGGTTTCCTGAAACTTTTGTCCCAAAACTAACTTTTAGTTGGTGGATACTATGCATTTAAAGAAAGAGCTTTAGACAACTTGTGATTCTATTCATTTCATTTGTAAAAAAGATATGATCTTCACATGTTGTTTATACCAGTTATCTTGTCATTCCACCATAACTAAATTTGGGCCAAACGTTAGTAATGCTAACTTAGGGACATGTGTAGGCTTGTGATGTGATACGTAATGCTATATTTGTAACATTACATTCTTCGTACCCTTTTGTCTCCAAAGAGCGCCCACCTCTGGAAGGTTTTTATAAAGGCCCAGGGCGTTTTTTAGAGAGAATGTGGGTGATGAGATAAAAATTACACTGAACAGTATGAAGATTCTATCCTATCAATGTTCCAAGTTCCTAATAATTGGAAATCTTCAATTTTCAGGATATGCCCTTTAATTTTTGGAAAATTTTCATTGATTTTCTGAAAAATTTCATTGATTTTCAGGAAAACTTCTTCAAATTTCAGGTATTTAAATTTTCCTTTATTTTTGGGCAGTTTTTTTATTTTTGGGAAATTTTCTTTAATTATCGGAAAGTCTTTATTAAATTTTGCTCATTTTTTGGCCAATTCTTGGGCAGTTTTTATTTCCGAGAAATTTTGCCAAGTTTCTTCAACTTTTGAGAAAAGTTTTTGCAATATTGTATCCAAATTCTCAATAATTTGACCAAATTTGGCTTCATTTTTAGAAATAAGATTTTAATAATTGATCAATTTTACCTCCCAAACAGGAAAGTGAAATCCTCTCAGGAAGGTTTGGCCCTGTTGTGTTTGCATCTTCAACTTATGATTGAATTTGTAAGAGTTGCAACAAAGAAAATGCAGTCAATTTTGAATTTAGACCGATTTTTTAGCAACAAATCTGCTAAAACTGCAGTTTCTGGGAGCTTTGTCCCCAGGCCCCCACTAGCGCTTTTCCCCTCAACCACCTTGCCCTTAAGCGGGTCCCTAGACCCCATGCCAAAATATGTTTGCCCCTTAACTTTGCAAACATTCCGGCATTGTTGGGTATTACTGTTACAAGTCTTTAAAACTTCATGTGCAAACATACTACGATCTTCAGATAACAAATTTATACAAGTATTCTACTTAAGAAATACATAACGTGGAAACACTTACAGTTTAGGACAAATGAATAAAATAGGTGGTATCAAAACAAAATGGCAGCCTCCATTTATACAACTTTTGCAATAACCTTTACAGAAATTTTAGCTTGCAGCACGCTTGCGACAAGATAACAATTTTTAGCTTTTGCAAGCATGCTGCGAGCTTATGCAAGCATGCTGCGAGCTTGTGCAAGCATGCTGCAAGCTTGTGCAAGCATGCTGCAAGCTTGCAGCAAGCATGCTGCAAGCTAGTATTTGGAACAAACCCTAGCTTGTTAGCTTGCACAAGCTAACAATAGCTTGCACAAGCTGGCATAAAATGTTTGTTAGCTTGTGCAAGCTTGCAAAAGGTTTTGTTAGCTTGCAGATACTTTTTGCTAGCTTGCGCAAGCTAATATTTTTGTAAGGGAAGCTATTTAGATCTTCACAATTTTGACATAAGTCTTACTTTTTTTTTTTTTTATCATACTTTATATCAGTTTTGAATTTGTAATTTGATGTCTCCTGTAATGTGAATATACTGTACTGTTTAATCTCAGACATCTTCACATCAACATTAGAAGCATAGTAATTTGGATTTGCTACAATAATTATGACTGCATTCTCACTAATCTCCGGATCATGATTCCCCGGTGATAAACAGCTTAGTGATTGAAGAAAGAAATGTGATTTATTTTCACTTGGACTGCGATTGGAGATCAGACCCACTGCAGGTGATCTGATCCCGGGGCACGTGTGAGCCGCAATTAGAAAAATGGTTCATTGAAAATCCTGCCAAATGTAAGCTGGCTTATTGTTAAACCCGCAAAATGTAAGCTGGCTAATTGTTAAACCTGCCAAATGTAAGCAGGCTAATTGTTAAACCCGCCAAATGTAAGCTAGCTAATTGTTAAACCCGCCAAATATAAGCTGGCTAATTGTTAAACCCGCCAAATGTAAGCTGGCTAATTGTTAAACCTGCCAAATGTAAGCCGGCTAATTGTTAAACCCGCCAAATGTAAGCTGGCTAATTGTTAAACCCGCTAAATGTAAGCTTGCTAATTGTTAAACCCGCCAAATGTAAGCCGGCTAATTGTTAAACCCGCCAAATGTAAGCTGGCTAATTGTTAAACCCGCCAAATGTAAGCTGGCTAATTGTTAAACCCGCCAAATGTAAGCCGGCTAATTGTTAAACCCGCCAAATGTAAGCTGGCTAATTGTTAAACCCGCCAAATGTAAGCTTGCTAATTGTTAAACCCGCCAAATGTAAGCCGGCTAATTGTAAAACCCGTCAAATGTAAGTCGGCTAATTGTTAAACCCGCCAAATGTAAGCCGGCTAATTGTAAAACCCGTCAAATGTAAGTCGGCTAATTGTTAAACCCGCAAAATAAAATAGTTATAACAGGATGTTGAGTAACTACGTTTACACTTAGTTTCTGAGAATCTCATCAGTGGATCTGATCACAGGCTGCTCTGGATCATGATCCTCCTGTCGACTAGGATTAAGTGTCTGCGATCAGATCGTTGAGCATTCTCACGGTACATAATCTGCGGAGCTGATCGCGTGCTGTGGGTCAGATTGGGAGCTTCCCTTACAGAAATTTTAGCTTGCAGCACGCTTGTAACAAGCTAACAATTTTTAGCTTGTGCAAGCGTTCTGCAAGCTTGAAGCGCGCAAGCTTCAAGCACGCTTGCTGCAAGCTTGCAGCACGCTTGTCGTAAGTGTGCTGCAAGCTTGTCGCAAGTGTGCTGCAAGCTTGTCGCAAGTGTGCTGCAAGCTTGTCGCAAGTGTGCTGCAAGCTTGTCGCAAGTGTGCTGCAAGCTTGTCGCAAGTGTGCTGCAAGCTTGTCGCAAGTGTGCTGCAAGCTTGTCAAGCTTGTCGCAGTGTGCTGCAAGCTTGTCGCAAGTGTGCTGCAAGCTTGTCGCCATGCTGCAAGCTTGTCGCAAGCTGCAAGCTTGTCGCAAGTGTTGCAAGCTTGTCGCAAGTGTGCTGCAAGCTTGTCGCAGTGTGCTGCAAGCTTGTCGCAAGTGTGCTGCAAGCTTGTCGCAAGTGTGCTGTCGCAAGTGTGCTGCAAGCTTGTGCAAGTGTGCTGCAAGCGAAAATTTCTGTAAGGGTTGTACTTAAGTAAGAGCAAGCTCTATCTTCCATCCTGAAACTGTTACAATTATCTTGATGAATAAGTAGACTTGTGTCTGTCCATTTCTCTTTTCTCAAAAAGCCTTGAGTTATTATCCCACAATCTTTGTAACTTTGAAAAGCGGTTGCTTCTGAAAGTGAGGCAAACTAATTATCTTTCCCATGGCAACAAATTGACATAGCAGAAAACGAGACAAAAACAAAGGTTTAGAATTAAATAAGAATTGAAATTGAAAATGAATTTTTTGGTTGGTGAGAAAATAGTTGCAGTAGCTGGGTAAAATCCTAGTAGAGCCGTACAACTTAGGCAAGATGTGTTACCACAATCTTATTCAGTTATTAAAATCACTGAAAGTCTAATGAATTTCAAATGATTTTCTAAAATTGTTGCAAATATTTTCAACTTGTTAAATTTATGTGTAAAAAAATGAAATTTAAGTACAAGAATAAAAAGAATAATGAAAAATGATATCTTACAAACCGGCATGGTAAACTTACAGTACTTCTTTCAACTCTATATAGCAATTTCCAACTCTACTAGAATTTTTCCGTTAGCTCTACATAATGAAGGAACAACCTTGTGTTGTAGTGAAATTTTTTTTCTAATTTTGGAGCTCTTAAGATACTGTTCAGTATCCTTATAAGATATTATTTAATTGCTGTAATGCAGCTTGTTAAAGAAAATTGTACATGTAAGGTAGGTCTGCAGGGATCGACAAATCACCCCAAAATCATAATTATTTGATTGCTGTAATGCAGCTTGTTAAAGAAAATTGTACATGTAGTGTAGGTCGGCAGGGATCTGACAAATCACCCAAACTCAACTTGCCTGCCATACAGTGTATCTGAATTTTTGGTTGTCCTGAAGGACATAAGGTTGTTTGAAATGTTTTATATACATAGAATGCAAAATTTGGCTGAAAACCAAGTTGTCCATCTGGAAGGTCAAGTAAATGTCATGGCTGCCCAGATTGGGTTTTTGTTGTCCTGGTCAGCTGGACTGATGCATGATTTGTCAAACACTGTAGGTCGGTAGATAATTAATAAATTATTTTGGTGACTTTTAATCAATTTAATGATTTTCTGTATTCTTTTTGCAGACTTAAATACATAGTCATCATTTGAGAACAACTTAAGATACTGTTGGAGTAGATATAGGTATACATTTTACTGCTTTAGTAGGGATATTGCAAACAAACTGGTTTTTAGATCGACTCTTTAAGGTATTTTGAACTTCAGCAAGGCTAGCCCAAAATCCACATTTTTTTTTCAGATACGTTCTAATTTTTGCAGCATTTATCTAATCCTTAGCGTTATTCCACATTTTGCTACTTTGTTATGTTTGTCTAACATACAGTAGATCGATCCATGGATGCAACAACACTTTGCGTTAGTGCGTAGTTTTCATGTGCCAATTGGGTTATAATATCCCATTTGGCATTTGCCCCACACTATAGCCAAATTGGGGTGTAGCACTTGTAGTTGATAACTCATTTGGGCTATAACTTGCATTTAAAAACTAAAGCTTTAAAACTAAAATGGCCTGAATGAGCTATATGTCCATATAGCTCAATTGAATAACTCAGGCTAGAAAGTTTTAGTCCCTTTAAAATCACCAGAGTTTAAATAACCAGAGAGCCCAAAGTAACAACTGACTATCTGGTTCTTTTCAATAAGTTCTTTTGTTTGCATACAGAAAAGAGAGTCTAAAAACTGATGTGTAAAATCAGGTTATCTGATAGGTTCTTTAAAGGATTAGCTCAGGTGTCCATCTTACATAAAAAGAACTTCAAAACAAATCTATAAAATCTGTTTAGTTATATTTTGTATAATGATTGCCACTTGGAAGTGTATTGTGTGATGCTATTATTGATTAATTGTGATTCATTAATTTCGTAATTAATTATTTGCTCAAATAATGGCAAATATATTAGCAATGTGAGGAAAATATGCCATTGTTAAAAGCATGTCTTCTTGCAAGGATATTAAATCTATATTGATTTTATAGATACAGTATTTTGCTGTTAGTAGGCCTATGTCCCTCAAAAGGAAACATTTTAAAAATTTGCATCATATTGCTATTGAGGCTTGAACTTTTTGTAGGTTACCTAAAAAAAAGTGTTTACATATTCAAACGATATTTTAAGCTCCATTATGCAGTGGGGCAACTAGAGTACTGAGGGCCCATGGAAATTTTGGCGCTTTGCAGCTATGTCCGAACCACAGTAACATGAGGTGAGGGAAGGGGGGGGTAGGGCACTACCCTAAAGTAAGGATAGCAGGAGGTGCCCTTTTGAAAGTTGAGGGCAGATCCGCCTGGAGATGCTCTTTTGAAACTTATATGAAATTATTCTAGGTCTTAATTGAAGCTAGAAATCCACTCACTCACAAATAATACATAATACATAGAAGTTGTTACATACATTTAGTATTTATTTGACACAATCCCAGCAAACATAAAACATTCAGAAAACGTTTTGGTTAGGTTCTTATTTGATCTTTTACGTCTTCGCCTTAAAAAACAGTTTTGTTCTTGTATTTCTCTCATTCTCCCCCTGTTTTCTTTCCTTCCTACCTCTAGAATGATCTGACCCCTCAGGCACAATTTGACCCTCTTTGTCGTGGTGCCGTTAAGCCCTCATCAAACAAACTAACTAGCTCAAAACACATTGTGGATGCTTTTCATTTAAATGCTAACCAACTAGTTTGTTTTCTTGAGGTCCTCGGAAATCTTTTTTAAAACCTGCCAAAATTCTCCCCACAAATACGTTTAAAAGATATTTTTTAAACATAAGAGTTACATTTAGAAAATGTTTTTAAAATGTCCAATTGTTTGCTGGTATTCAAACATGTCATTTCACCAGGGGCACTGATACCGAGGGCTGTGGTGGGTGAGAGGGGGAATGCCCCCTTCCCCCAATAAATTTGTAAGCAGCAATTTTCAAAAGGCAGCCTTTTACCTGTTCGCCTGATGAGTAATTGTCAACATTGGTCCTGGCTCGCCAGTCTCAAACCTATAGGCGGGATTTCCCTACCTAAAGTGGGGAAAGTCAAAAGTGTGTATGTGGGGGGAGGAAGGAGGAATTATGAAATCATGCTAAAATACAACACATCACCATAAAAAAGTATCCATTTGGACAAAACGCGAGGGTGGGGAAAAGGGCCCCTTGCTCCTCAAATCCCATCTATGTTCAAACCATATAAGTAGGAACTATGAGGCCAGGAGGCAAGATTCCTCAACTTTTTCGAAAATTGACAAAAGTGCCTATTTAAAAAAAAGAAAAAGTGCCCCTCAATTACTGTCAAGGAAGCACCCAAACTTTTAATTCCCCACCAACAAAAACAGGCGTATACCCACCCCAAAATATATGTTGAGCAACTACATCAATAATGTTCTAGTTTCAAGAGTTGTCTGGAATCTATTAAAGCCGCAACGTTTGGTAATGAACAGATTTATTTGCCAATCCAAAGTTTTTAAGTTAAAGGTTCCTGTTGCGAGCTCGCAGCAAAAGTGTGGCAAGCTTAAAGTGAGCTTGCCATATCTGCAGACCTGGAAAAATTATGCGGTTTCGGCAGGAAAAACAAGATATGCGGGAGGAAACCTTTGTTTCATAAAAAAACGATTTCTTGACTATTAGCAACAGTATACATGTATGTTAGGGATGCACCGAAACCAGCATACCAATTTCCATTTGGAACAGGAACTTTCCTGAATTAAAAGCAAAGTTGCGGCCAGATGTTGCAGCCGGATGTTGCGGCCGGGGGTTGTGGCCAGAACCGGAATTTCCTATGAATTATCAATGAAAACATTATATATATATATATGTATATGTATATGTATATGCATATGCATATGCATATGCGGAAGCATAAAGTTTCAGCTTTAAAGGTTCATAGACATGTAGATGAAACATTATACTTACATTGTATTAAAGTCTGCTCAAAAGCATTATAGTAGCAAAACATTTCATCAAAAGCAGTTAAATAATGACCATTTAACAGCAGTTTTAAATCTCAATTTGCATAATTTATGCAAATTGTGTGAATATTACACGGCAACCTTAGCATCTATGAAGTGGCAAGTACGTTCTGACCAAACGCTATTGAGCCTTTGCCATACCCCAAACAAATTCCAGCAGGAATAGAGACTTTTCTATCATTTTCAGTGACTGAGATTTAGGAAAGAAGTTTAAAGAATTACATAAAGATTTTGATTTGTTTGCCCCAGTTGTACATCAAAGATTTTGTATGAATTAAAAATTAATCTTAACTTTGAGCAAACATAACTCAAAACTAAGTGCCATTGTCAAAATTCAAGATCAAAAACTTTTTTAAAGTTATGGGTTCTTAGTGCATTCACTTGTGTAGTTGAGTGGAAATTTTGGTAGAATCTTGTAAATGGCATTTTTTCAACTTAGTACATGATAACAAAAAAATATGGTTTACAGTTTTTTGGCGGCTACTTAGTAGATTGCCCGAAAATCATATTTTACTCAATATTGCACTCTTCTGTTCCAAATTACTTTGTAATATTCTATGTTTTTCATTTAAATGTCAAATTCTGTTTTATCAAATGGATGTAAAATATAATTCAAGATGGCTGCCACTTAAAAAATGGCTCAAAAGTCAAAATAAGGACATAATAAGCATTTATTAAGTGTACATTCCCTATTAGGCTAGTCAATCTAGAGTCAAAACAAATTTAAATCAAAAGGCTTTTTTGCTTTAATCAATTCTCCATAGTATAGAGACCATATCCTAAAACATCACACTTCATGAGGATATGACCTTCACATGTTAATTAGCTGAAATATGTTTATTACAAATCCAAATATTCGTGGTGCTACTGTACATGCAAAATACACACTGAAAGATAGGTTACTTCGGTCTCCAACTTGAATCGTTTTTTTGCGAATGTAATTGGGCCTAATAATTACGATGAATATAGCAAAATAACAATAATCTAACCTGATTGTTACATTATTAGCCTTGTAATTTTGATTTATCATGAAGTAATTAATATATGTAATGTGGTGAAATAAAGCCAAAATATGGTAATTAGAGAGGCGAATGGTGAAATGTTATCTTTGTAACCATAGTGTTACAAAGCTGATTTTTGTTTTACATTAGATATGGCTTTGCTTTAAACCAGGAACGCTCCAGACCGTCCCTGAGGTCGAGCAAGGCTGGTCCAAATAAAAGTGATCTATATCTTTATTTCTGAAACCACAAAAGTTGTGATCTGTTCAACCAAGGAGCTATTAACTGGAATTTCTCTGTCGTGGCCCTTAGGATGCGGCAGGACTAGTATTGTTAACTTGATGCTCAAAATCCTCCCATCTTTTGATTGGGAATTAAATTCTAAATTTTATTAAATGAAGAGAATATTGACTTCAAATTAAGTGCTATTTATTTAAGGTTGTATTTTAATGGTTACTATGCTGCAATGAATTTCAGCAATGCTGATTAAGAAATTTATGACACTGTTTTTATTCGCAAAAGTCATGTAAATTGGCAACATTGAGGAATGTAGACAAAAACTTCCGGTGCCAATCCAATATTTTAATAGCCGGGTCTAAAAAGTGATATGAAGAATGGTATTATTTAGACATTCTTACTGTTTCAGAAACATAATGAATAGAAAATATCTGTAACATCAGGCGATACTCTACATCATGCTAAGGTCTGTAACATCAGGCGATGCCTTTCCATCATGCTAAGGTCTGTAACATCAGGTGATACTCTACATCATGCTAAGGTCTGTAACATCAGGCGATGCTCTACATCATGCTAAGGTCTGTAACATCAGGCGATGCTCTACATCATGCTAAGGTCTGTAACATCAGGTGATACTCTACATCATGCTAAGGTCTGTATTAACATCAGGCGATGCTCTACATCATGCTAAGGTCTGTAACATCAGGCGATACTCTACATCATGCTAAGGTCTGTAACATCAGGCGATGCTCTACATCATGCTAAGGTCTGTAACATCAGGTGATACTCTACATCATGCTAAGGTCTGTAACATCAGGCGATGCTCTACATCATGCTAAGGTCTGTAACATCAGGCGATGCTCTACATCATGCTAAGGTCTGTAACATCAGGCGATGCTCTACATCATGCTAAGGTCTGTAACATCAGGTGATACTCTACATCATGCTAAGGTCTGTAACATCAGGCGATGCTCTACATCATGCTAAGGTCTGTAACATCAGGCGATACTCTACATCATGCTAAGGTCTGTAACATCAGGCGATGCTTTACATCATGCTAAGGTCTGTAACATCAGGTGATACTCTACATCATGCTAAGGTCTTTAACATCAGGCGATGCTCTACATCATGCTAAGGTCTGTAACATCAGGCGATGCTCTACATCATGCTAAGATCTGTAACATCAGGCGATTCTCTACATCATGCTAAGGTCTGTAACATCAGGCGATACTCTACATCTTGCTAAGGTCTGTAACATCAGGCGATATTCTACATCATGCTAAGGTCTGTAACATCAGGCGATACTCTACATCTTGCTGAGGTCTGTAACATCAGGCGATGCTCTACATCATGCTAAGGTCTGTAACATTAGGCGATACTCTACATCATTCTAAGGTTTTTTTTAGGGGCTTTTTTTAGTTGTTCTTTGGCTGGGGAAGTTGTCATGATCAATCTTGGTTTATAGTAAAGCGGTAGATCAAATATGATGGAGAGAGTCATTGCCTTTTTGCATGCCAATTAATGTTATAAGGTGAAATATATGTAACTTCATCATTTGGATCGAGATCTATAATCAGCAAGAATATCAAGTTGGCTTTCCCAGCCTGTGCAGTCAATTTTGCTTGTTGGTCATCTGCATGGTCACACTCCAAGATGGAACGTGTTGCTTAAAAAGCAATGAACACTTCCAGAATACCTGGAATGTTGGATTGATAATTGATGCATCAGTCCAGTTATGCAGTCGCCCATAAAAATATGGTGTACTCGATCAGTTTTGCTGCTCCCTTCGGAAAAACTACCCAGAAAGTGCCCCTATCAATTTCCCAACAATACTTTGCATTCAAAATCAATAATCATTCACACCACAGACAAAACTTTCAATCTCTGATCTTACAATTCAAACTTAACGAACGATCAACCAAGGATTGAATTGAATTCCACAATTACAAATCTTTCACTTTGATTCACCGAATTTAGAGCAAGGCCTACTTGATGTATGCTCAGGCCAGATTAACAATATGGGCTTAAATCTGAATAAGGTTAACACCCGTTTTACAAGCTGTTAAATGGACCCAGAAATACATAGACAAAAAAGCAATAATTGTTAATTTCACCACAAATAAATGCAAAGTTTACCTGATGAGTCAAATAAATTGTGCAAAAAAGAAAAATATAGTGAAACAAACAACAAAACTCTTTCGGAGTTGCTGAGATTTGAACGTGGTTTGTAAGCATCAGTGCCATTTTACCAAGAGGGTTGCATAAAATACAGTACAGTTGGGAATAGAATATGTTTTATACAGTATGCTAGCTGTAAACTAGTGGTGCACTTTTGAATCTGTACGGCATGGCGATGTGTGTTGAAAACATATCAAAATGCTTGCAAGACATGGCAATTTGCTTGCTAATATTCTATTTCTGCATCATTTTAAAGCGCGTTAAAACTATTATTTTTGGCAACTTTTTCAGTCTTACTGGTAAGTTGAAGGCTTAATCTAGCCCCATACTTAAGTTTTGTGACATTCCTTACTTATTTTTAAGGCTGGAAATTGTGATGGTTACGTTGTGTTTATTGCAAGGATAGAACCAATTCTGTGAACATTTTGGAATTTTCTGCGTGTGATTGCTTTTTCGGTGATCGTGTACAAACGAAAAATGGATTGTTTATCGTTTACTGAATTAAGCGAAAATGCACATCTCTACCCTCTTCTTACTATCATAGTTGTGAATATTAACTTTTTCTTCAAAGATCTATATATCTGTTCTTTTTATTGAAGAAAGTAACATTTCAGTAAATTGTACAAAAATATTATCTACTATAATGAATAAACACATGAACATTGTGAAGAGTTTAAGATCAAAATCTGATTTGAAGCACCAGCGGTTACAAAGATAACATATTTCCACAACAATTCACATACTCTCTAATTAGCATATTTGGGCTTTAATTGCATAACATGACATAATTATCTAAATTACCTAGTTACATGGTTAATCAAAATAACAAAGCTACTATTAAATGTAACGGTCGGGCTAGAATATTGTTATTTTGCTATATACATTGTGTTTGTTAGGCCTGATTACATTCGCAATAAAACAATCCAGCTTGGGAGACAGAAGTGACCGATACTAAGTGTGTATTTTGTATGTAGTAGTTGTGCAAATATTTGAATTTTTAATTAACATATTTCAGCTAATTAATATATGAAGGTCATATTGTTATGAAGTGTGATGTCTCAGGATACAATAAAGGATTTATTCAAACTTGAACAAAAAATACCTTTGATTTAAATTTGTTGTAGGTCATAATGCTAGATCGACTAGCCTATTTTAATACATCGGTGATTTAAAAAAAAAAAAAAAAAAAAGTTACAAATCATAACTATAATTTTCACACTGGAATCCAGTATGATTGCCTGGCCTATAGATGAGACAGGTTTTCATGTAAATTGGTTATTCTACATGGTGGGAAGTAAAAGCAGCACTGAACATACACACCAATGGTAAAGTCCTACTTATGTGACATCCATTTTGAATTTGGCAGCCATTTTGATATTGGGTGTGTGGGTGGGTGGATGGATGTGTGGGTGGGTAGTAGAGCTGTGAACGTTTAGGGATTTTAGTAAACGTGTACACGCCAAAAAAAGCGAGCGTGTATCGTGTACACGAGTTTAGTACCGTAATTTTCGGAAATACACCAAAATTGCTCCAAAACTACAAGGCGAAGTAAAACAATCGCGCAACTAGTATGGCAAAAGTACTGAATGCTTTGCCCAAATAGACGCTGAGTTTTGCTTTCCAAATCGTAAAAAGTTTACTTCTACAGTACAAATTATAATTTTTATGGAAAATATGCATGGAAATTCAGTTTAGAAAGAGCAGATAACTTCCTTTCAATGTCATTTAAACTTAACATCGCGTAACTTGTTTGTCGTATTCGCTACGGCTTTCAAAGTTCTGTGAAAATCTTGCATACCGAGGCCTATTATATACCTCGCCGTAAAACATTTCAAAACTACGCCACCACCAGGAAGTTCTGAAATATCAGCCCTCTCGGAAAAAATGGTCGCCATCTTTGCGCAGCATGCAGAATTTCAGCTTTGTTAAAACCTTTTTCTGTTCATTTATTATGCAATATTTTTTCTTTCTTGCAAAATTTATTTGACTCATCAGGTAATATTTACGTGTAAATGTACTGATTATCACGATTCAAGTGTTTTTTGGTCGATGAAACGGGCCTTGATTGTGTAGGGATTTAAAGCCCTATGGCTAACGTTAGGCTTATTGTTAGTTTCACTGTTTACTGCTGCACATTCGCAGTGCATTTTACAAGTTAGATTACTCAGATTTCGGCGAAATCAAAGTGCATAATATCCCCATTCATTGGTGATTACTGCGCATTTGTGATTCGCACATTTAAAAAGATTAATGCTAATCGGGTTTACAGTTTGTAAAAATCATTGATTGGAATTTTGTCAGCCCGAATGAATGTGTGATTTGAATCATCAATATTGATTTTCAACGGCAAGACACTAGGCCTATAATGTATGAAAAAACGATTACTACGCAATGAAAATTTAGTAAACGTTTACAAAATTTGCGGCGTGTAAGCTGTACACGCTAAACGGTCACAGCTCTAGTGGGTAGGTGGGTGGGTGAATGTGTGGGTGGGTGGATGGATGTGTGTTTGGGTGGGTGGATGTGTGTTTGGGTGGGTGAATGTGTGAGTGGGTGGGTGAATGTGTGAGTGGGTGGGTGGGTGTACAAATTTTGTCGAGTGTACAGAGAAAACCGTACTAGCTATCATGTTGAAACTTGGTGGGAGGGTGTAGGGTGAGGTGAACCTGTGTCCTGCACAAGCTAGGTCATGTACCTTACAAGTCAGAGGTGGAATAATTTATTCAAAATGGTAAATTTTGTGTTGCGTTTACTGGGAAAGCCGTAATTGATATTGGGTTGGTACTTGGTGGGTTGGTGGAAGGTGATGCAGGGTTGTATCCAGCACAAAATGGAAAATGTTGATTGCGTGTTATGGAAAAATCGAAGTATAATTGGGTTGCTACCTAGTAGGTTGATGGAGGATGATGTAAAGTTGTGTCTCTGAAAAGTTGTGACATGTCGCTAAAAGGTCAAATAATAAGTCAAATTTTGTTGCAAAAAATGTAATTGCTAAAATGTATTGATCCTTGATGGGTTGGGGTTTAGAGTTTATTTGATGGGTTGGTGGAGGGTGATGCAAGGTTATGTCCCACACATAATGGGATATGTCATTTGAAGGTCAGAGGTCAAATAATTGATTAAAAAATGGTAAATTCTGTGTTGCGCTTTTGGGATAAGCATAAGTGATATTGGGTTCGTATTTGGAGGGTTGGTGGAAGGTGATGCAAGGTATTTACTGCACAATTTTGGACAGTTTATTTAAAGGTCAAAGAGGTCAAATAATTGATTGAAAATGGTAGATTTGGGTTGGTTGCCTGTTATGCAAATATTACAAGTGCAATCTGGTTGTTACTTGGTGGGTTGATAAAGGTTGTGTCTCGAGAAAGATGTAACTTGTCGTGTCAAAGGTCAGAGGTCAAATCAATGCTACTTGCTGGGTTGGTGGAAGGGGATGTAGTGTTATGTCTCGCACATAATGTCATTTAAAGGTCAAACATTAGAGGTCAAGTAATTGATTTGAAATGATCCATGTTATGTAATGTTTCCTGGAAAAATAATTGATCATTTCACAAATTATATGTGGCAGAGGCGATAAGGTTAGCAACGCCATGGGTTGCTATCTTGTTGTATCTGTAAAGGATGTTCTATGACAATTGTTTTTCTCCTTAGAAATTTGTTCCAGCAAATCATAGCCACAAACTTTATGTAGCAAATAATGAGGCCACTCATCTTAATTAAAATAATTACTTATCCACACAATAAGGACTTCATCCATTGCTAATTTGTTATTCAACACCAACTTCCACAACAACCCAGGACCAAATGGAGAACTAGTACAACAGAGCCATTGATATTAAAAATTTAATCCTAATTGTTTTTGGTTTTTAGAATAAAGAAAATAAAGAGAAACAGTCTGACCTGACCTGCTTATAAATCAGGTCGGGTCTGACTGTTTAAAACTTTAAGGAGCATAACAACTAATGCTTTTGTTCTTAAAAATAATATTATTGTGAGTGCTGAAGAGGTTCGGATCATGGAGATATTATTTCCCAAATTATATTTCCATGAAAGAATTAAAAGGATCGAGCTCTCAGCCAAAATGTGAGGTCTCATTTTAATCCTAATGCAACATGAATTAAAAAACAAAAGAGAAGAATTACTTAATTAAAAAGTATTCATTAGAAAATTATTATGGTCCATTTTAACATTTGTTTAAAATGTTATTAGTACCACCATGTGCATAAAAAGTGTAATATTGAAAAGAGAACTGAATTATTCTAGAGACTCCAGATTAAAATTCCCTCCTATTTTAGCAGAGTTCTCCTCTAAAGTGGACAGGTATTGACCTACTGGATTTGGTAACAATGTTTAATAACAAAGCTACAAAATTTTGAGCATTTGTCAAGAATGTAATGATTGAAAACAAGCTTAACTGCCTACAACATGTGAGGTACCTATGAGCAAATATTTACTCTACAGTATATGCAAACTCTGCATAATTCTATGTATTTGTTTCAATTTTCAGTCAATAAATTTCGATTGGAAACTGCTGTTTGGTGTCGTATTCATCCAACAAGTCTAACTGGCCAAGATGTCGCAACAGCTCAAAAAGGCCTTCTTTTTTTTATACAGTAGAACAATCTCTTAATTTTAACATTAGCTATTTATTTTAAGTGCATGGAAATAATTATGGCCATGCACAGCTATTCTTATCCCATCTCTGGCACCAATATGCATCCATAGGTACAGGTATACAAATTTAAAGCACAGAATACTGTATGCACAAATTTTTGAAGTATTGGCACACATTTACAAGTTTAAAGGATTAGTTCTGGAGTCAAGTGTGTTTATCTAATATGAAAGAGGACTCAAAAAATGGTTAGGGAAGCATTGCAAAATCTTGTAATTTTTTTGTGGTGTGTTTCAGAGGTCACTTTAAAGGATTAGTTCAGTGGTCAAACATGTTTATCTTACATGGAAGAAGACTTCAAAAGAAACAAAATGATATTAAAGTTTAAAAATCTTATTGCGTTAAAGTTTAGTTTAATGTTTGGTATTATTTGTGTTGAAACAACTGAATACAGACTAGTTGTGATATCATAGCCTCAGATTCCTTAAAGTCTTTATGTATTCTGCCATTTTTTGTCTTGCGATTTTGTGACTTAAAAACCATAGAATATGTCAAAATAACTAAAAAAACTTAAGAAAATATGTAGAAAAACTAAATCTGAAAGGGCATTTAAAATATACCACCTGAAAAAAGTTTGAGGAAAAATAGTTTAAATTGTGAAATAATTAATTGAACTTTCTTTGAAATTCATAAAGATTGAACTCAGTAGGCCAATCTATTAGCTCGGTCTACATTTTTAGGAAAGAAAAATGTTTTTCTTTGTTCTGTAGTAGATGATTTTATCATTTTTATGGCTCAAAATGCTTAAATAGGTTGTTTATGAAAAGGATAAATCCATAAAACTGGGCTAATATTTTTCCCTTGCTAGCCTGGTCAGGATTTATACTTCAGATCCCCTGCAACCAGGCTGCCCTCACCAACCCACATTACCCCTACTTTTCTTCCTATATATAAAGCTTCTGTTGAGGTTTTCCTTATATCCCCAGTAAGTTAATTTCAGCTGCAGTACTTCTTCATTAGATATTGGCCTATAGACTTTGTTTTCATACACGTAAGCTAAGTGGAATTGATCTTTACAGAAAACCCCCAAACATAGCCTCTTCATACAGAGACCACACTCCATCCCTTACATGTAGGCCTACATTGTATGTAGGACTCATTAAGCACATGCAACATATGCATAGGCTCCACCCCTTACACGTAGGCCTACATTGTATGTAGGACTCATTAAGCACATGCAACATATGCATAGGCTCCATCCCTTACATGTAGGCCTACATTGTATGTAGGACTCATTAAGCACATGCAATATATGCATAGGCTCCACCCCTTACACGTAGGCCTACATTGTATGTAGGACTCATTAAGCACATGCAATATATGCATAGGCTCCACCCCTTACACGTAGGCCTTCATTGTATGTAGGACTCATTAAGCACATGCAACATATGCATAGGCTCCATCCCTTACATGTAGGCCTACATTGTATGTAGGACTCATTAAGCACATGCAACATATGCATAGGCTCCACCCCTTACACGTAGGCCTACATTGTATGTAGGACTCATTAAGCACATGCAACATATGCATAGGCTCCATCCCTTACATGTAGGCCTACATTGTATGTAGGACTCATTAAGCACATGCAACATATGCATAGGCTCCAACCCTTACACGTAGGCCTACATTGTTTGTAGGACTCATTAAGCACATGCAACATATGCATAGGCTCCATCCCTTACATGTAGGCCTACATTGTATGTAGGACTCATTAAGCACATGCAACATATGCATAGGCTCCATCCCTTACATGTAGGCCTACATTGTTTGTAGGACTCATTAAGCACATGCAACATATGCATAGGCTCCACCCCTTACACGTAGGCCTACATTGTATGTAGGACTCATTAAGCACATGCAACATATGCATAGGCTCCACCCCTTACACGTAGGCCTACATTGTATGTAGGACTCATTAAGCACATGCAACATATGCATAGGCTCCATCCCTTACACGTAGGCCTACATTGTATGTAGGACTCATTAAGCACATGTAACATATGCATAGGCCAGCAGGTAGTACATCATGACGTCAAACTTAGAGTGTACGCTCGCGAAATTTAGGTTAGTCCTGTCTGCCAAATTTTTGTTAAAATTGGCGTCAGGGAAAGGGACAAAAAGTTCTTGTTACCTTTTGGTTGCACTATGTGAGGAGCCATATATTGATGTATCGTAATCCACTTCAATAACTCTGGTACAGAATCATATTCTGAGAAGAAAAAGATCAAAATACATGATTAACTCGGTCAAACGTTAACATTTAACAAGCATTTAATTCTCGAAACTGAAAGTTCTCCATTGAGTTTGCACGTAAAATGACGTGGGAAAGATGAGCAACGTAGAATATTCCACTATTTTGGTCACAAATTATACTGTGAATAACTACGACCTGGTAACCACTTTAATAATCTGGACACAGATACTCCCAATATAAAGATTTTTTGATTGCAATTTTCTATCACACACTAAGTCAATAAGAAGTGAGCAACCAGGCTAACTTAGATCAAATAGGAGGCGCTATACCAAAATCTTTCAAAATGTATGACATTTCTGGAGATGAGATGTAGTATAACGGTATAGTACCTCAAAAAAGGTCAAAGCTGCATTTGGGATGGCATGTGATGTTAGTTTTCCTGATACACAGTACATTAAAGGCATTCTAGTTGCTTCTGAAATTGTGACAAAATTTACATTAAAGTGAGCCATGTATGTATATATAGCTACTGTACCAAGGAGAAAAGTCGCTCTAATAAGTCCCTTCATGCAGGGGCGCAGTTCTATTTCTGACTTTGAGGGGGCGAAAACTTGAGCAGTGGTGAAGTTAGTCTTTTTAGGAGGGCAAAGGAAGTGAAATTTCCATAAATGTGTAAGTAGCCCCTCCCCCCCCCCCTTCCCCCCTCCCCCACCCCCTTTCCTTCTTCTTTCCAAAGAAAATAGAAAATAATCAATCAAGTATGCGAATGTAAAAGAAGTTGTGTTTACGATTGTTCTGGAAAAATTTTCAATTATTTTCTCTATATTATTTTCTTTTATAGCTAGGCAATATTTCTCTTAGTTCATCAAAGCTTCCTGAAAATAAAAGGAAATTATACAAAAATTAGGCAAATCTTACAAAGAGAAGCAAATTTCACGAACTTGACGGACATCTAAAAAAGAAATTAGAAGAAATTTCCAGAAAATTAATAGAAACTACTCAAAAATTGAAGAAAATTTCCCAAAAATGAAAGCATGAAAATTGAAGCAAATTTTATGGAAATTGAAGACAACTTCTCGTTAGTTAAAGAAAATTTCCAGAAAATGTGGAAAGAAATTGCACAAAAAATAAAACAAATTTCACGGAAATAAAAAAAATTGTGCCAAAATTGAAGTAAATTTCATAAAAATTAAGGAACTTTTACGAAATTGAAGGTAAATACACAAAAATTGAAGCAAATCTGCCGAAAATGAAGGAAATTGCAAGAAATTTGAAGCAAATTTCTCAAAAATTGAAGCAAATTTCCTGTAGACAGGTAAATGAAGGAAATTGCTCAAAAATTAAAACAAATTTCACAAAAATCAAGAAAATTGTAGCAAAAACACCAGATTTTGGTTTTAATATGGATTTAATTCATTCAGATTTTGATATAGGGGCCATACTCATATTTTTGAGATCGACCCCCGTGATCTTCACCTATGCCTTTAATGCCTTCCATGTACAGTAGACCCCCCTCGACCCCCCTTGATCTGCTCCTATGCTTTCATGTACAGTAGACCTGAAGCGTATTGCCCTAGCTTTTGTGGGATAGGCAAGTTATTGGTTTCTATGGAGTAACTATGGACACAGGTTCACTGTGCTATTGTTCCCAGCTGCGCAGCACGCTTCCGAGGTGGAAATGATAGAGATAGACTCCCATCTAATCAAATTTATTGGATTGAATCAGCATTGAAAATTGCCAAAGTAAAGGAACTTACATCCTCGGCTGTGCAGAGCGCATCGGAGGTGGAACTAGCAATTTTTTCTTACTGTATGTAAGTAATTGAATATTATTTGTTGACAAAAAAAGTAAACAAATATATACGATAAGCATACATACAGTAACTGTGTGGGTCAAAGTGGAAAAGTCCCTCACCCTCAACAACAAGGAACAAGTAAAGAAACTAACATCCTCGGCAGTGTAGAGCGCTTTGGAAGTGGAGCTATCAATTTTTTCTTACTGTATGTAAGTGATTAAATATTATTTGTTGACAAAAAAAAAGTATACAAATATATACGATAAGCATACATATAGTAACTGTGTGGGTCAAAGTGCAAAAGTCCCTCACCCCCAACAATGAGGAACAAGTAAAGGAACTAACATCCTCGGCAGTGTTTAGCACATTAGAGGTGGAACTCTCAATTTTTTCTTACTGTAAGTGATTAGATATTATTTGTTGACAAAAAAGTATACAAATATATATGATAAGCATACATACAGTAACTGTGGGTTAAAGCGGAAAAGTCTCTCACCCCCAACAACAAGGAACAAGTAAAGAAACTAACATCCTCGGCAGTGTATAGCACTTCGGAGGTGGAACTATCAATTTTCAATTACTGTAAGTGATTAAATATTATTTGTTGACAAAAAAAGTATACAAATATATACGATAAGCATACATACAGTAACTGTGTGGGTTAAAGCGAAAAGTGCCTAACCCACAACAATGAAAAAATCTACTATGTAATTCACTTCACACAACATTATATGATTTTTGGAAATCACTGTTTGTCTCAAATTATCATTTGGCCATGATTTGAGTCGCTTTAATCTTATGTATTACAAAGTGATGGAGACATCTTATGTATTACAAAGTGATGGAGACATTCCTGAATGAAGAAAAGTATAATTTGAATTCATTTCAATCATCTTTAATACGTCATCTTCAAAGCTTTACATTGTATCATAAACTTTATTATAAAAGTACATGCTATTATTTGCATGTGCACAAAATATATTGTATTTCTGGAAAAACTGCTGTATCTAATGTTTGTCTACTATAACTTGTACTCTGTAAACACTGGGAATAAACAGTAGGCGTTGATTTATGTTAACTTTATTTTTTATTTGTCTTTTTGAATTTACATACTCAACTACACCTGTGTTGCATATGAATTTACTGCACACTGTACATTATTGCATACTGTACACGTGCAGTGTGATCAATGTTAAGCTTGCAAAGAACGCATTGCTTGAATAACAACTTTTTGAAATCCTTATCCAAGAAAAGAAGATTGGATTCCATGGAAAAAAGGGAAGCTTTTTTTGTTTTCAGAGAGATTCTGTAAATTACCTGAGTACTGTTCATAAGATTTGTGTGTGAATATAATCAAATCAGCTTCTGAGACAAGTTTGCAACTGAATTGCTGTACATGGCCTCTGATCTAATCCAGTGTAATCTAATCTAATCAAATTGAAGGATTTAGATGTGTTTTGTCTGTTACACACACATGTAATTTTTTTGTGGTGTGTTTCAGAGGTCACTTTAAAGGATTAGTTCAGTGGTCAAACATGTTTATCTTACATGGAAGAAGACTTCAAAAGAAACAAAATGGTGATTAAAGCATTTAAAAATCTTATTGCGTTAAGGAGACATTTAAGTTTAATGTTTGGTATCATTTGTGTAGAAACGACTGAAATCAGGCTAGTTGTGATGTCATAGCTTCAGATTCCTCAAAGTCTTTTTGTATTCTATCATATTTTGTCCTGCGATTTTATGGCTTAAAAACCATGGGATATGACAAAAAAAGTAGTAAAACTGAATCTAGGAAGGGTATTTATAATATACCACCAAGAAAGTTTGAGGAAAATAATTTAAATAGTGAAACAATTAAATAAACTTTCTATAAAAATACATTAAAGACTTTGAGGAATCTGAGGCTGTGACATCACATCTAGTCTGATTTCAGTCGTTTTTACAGAATTTATACCACTCTTTAAACTTGAATATCTCCTTAACAGAATACGATTTTGCAATGCTTTCTTCACCATTTTGTTTCTTTTGAAGTCCTCTTTCATATAAGATGGACATGCTCGATAACCCTGGACTAATCCTTTTATTGTGACTAGGGTAGTAGTCTTAAATCATTTAATGTGTCATTAATATACTTCTGTGATAGTTTTTTTTTAAAAATATATATATTTTTTATTTATTACTAATTGATTTATGTATTTTTGTCTGAGTGAGATGGCTTGGGCACAGTAGGCTTGATATACACATGTAATGTCCATCTGATTACTACAGTAAGCATGTAAAAGATATGAAAGTAAATAGGAGTACGTTTTAATATAATGAATAGAGATTTTTAGGAATGTGTTTGTGTGATGTCATATACTACAGGGGGCAGGGACCATGGAGATGAGGGGCTTTTGCTCAGCCAAGATACAAATAAAATAATATAGTCAAGAGGATTTTAGCTTCCTGGTTTTACTGTTTGGGAAAATTGGGAAATTATTAACATAAAATTGAAACAATCGGTAAACTGGTAAAATTGAATACAAATATGATAAAATTATTTGAAAGTCTGGCCAAATTTTGCCTCAAAAACAAAAAAATGTCTACAAATGAACAAGATTCTTCCTCAAAATCAAAGAAAATTGCCTACAATTAAACGAAATTCCTGAAAAATGCCAAAAATTAGCAAATTTTCCTAAAATTGACAAATAGTTCAACAAAATGTTAAGAAAAGTGCCCAAAAATTGAGAAATCATTAAAATAAAATGAAACAATTGGTAAACTGGTCAAATTGAATACAAATTTTGTGAAATTTTTTGAGAGTTTGGTCAAATTTGTCAACTCTCTCCTCTCTAGGTGCCGAGTCTGGAACAGACATTGGCGATTATGGCTCTTTAGTCACTTCTGTTTAGAGCTAAATGCATAAACTTAATGTTACTTAGGCTGTTGTTGGTTGCCCAGTTATTTAAGCTTGGACATATTTAACTCGCTGCCTTATTCTGCCTCTTTTGCCCTGGAACGTCATGATTATACTTGGGGAAAATACAGCAGTGGTTTTCCCTTGCCTTCTGCTGGTTTGCATACAGTTTACTCTGATAGACTTTGACGTACCAACATCTTCCTGCAAGGCAGCAGGTTTTTTATTTTTTGGTCCTGCTGGGGATCTTGACAAATTTTTCCTCGAAATAGAAGAAAATTATCTACAAATTACGAGATTCTCAAAAATTTCAAAATTGAACTAAATTTTCCCAAAATCGAAGAAAATTTTCCAAAAATGAAGGGAAAATCGAAGGAAAATTGGGTGTAATTATTCGAAATTTTGGTCGAATTTGTCTACAAATTTCCCGAAAATTAACAAAAATTTCCTTAAAATACACAAAAAAACCCACAATTTTTCAAAAATTTGATGAATTTTGAGGAAAGTGCCCAAAATCAAAGGAAATTATACAAAATGACTGAAATTTTCCTTAAATTGACAAACAATTCACCGAAATAATGATAGTGCCTAAAAAGGAAGAAAATTTCCCCAAAATTTAAGATAGTCTGATTAGCTGCAACATCAGTGATGGAACTTAATTTACCCCCCCCACCCCCTTTCCTGAGAACTTTCACTTCTAACCTACCAATATGATTGGTAGGCATATTATTGTGATGTGATTTTTTTGTTTACCTCTTCAGCCCTCCACTTCAAAAAATTGTCCCCCCAAAAAATGAATAGTTTCCCTCAATATGCCCTCTGAGCAATAAACTCCAGGTCATCCAGCCCACTATTCACAACCTATCCCTTGTCGACAACATCCACATTACCCGCCTTAGAATAGGTCACACCTACCTCACTCACTCCCACCTTACTGGCTCCCCCTCACCCCTCTGCAACAATTGCCATTGCACCCTCACAGTCAATCACATTCTCCTTGCTTGTCCCTGTACAACCTTCCTTCCCCACCCCCTCCTCTCTACATTATTTTTTCCACCCATACACCTCCTCTCTCGATCCCAGCTTTCTGGCTTTTAGTTCTCGTGTTTCTCTCAATCTCCCTGTGTTTACACTCAGTTCTACCTCTGGAATGATCTAACCTCTCAGGCACAAACAAACAAACATAAGCATTCAAATCCTGGTACCACAGGTCCAGCCGTTTGACATGGTTTCTTTGCTATATTGTTTCTTCAAAAATTGCTCCATGGTCCGGGGGGGGAGGGGGGGACTCCAAAAGATGAAGGGTTCTCCCTTAATATGCCCTATAAGTATTAAAATCCTTGTACCACAAGTCCAGCCATTTGACATGGTTTCTTTGCTATATTGTTTCTGTAATTTTCATTTACAGTACAGTACATGTGAAATGCATGTGTGTCGACCACAGGCATATTCCATGTGTGATCACGGGCATATTCAATGTGTGACCACAGGCATATTCCATAGAGTTGAATAGATTTGCAGTTAAAAGTATTTTAATTCCAATTTTACATTCACAACTTGAGCTAAAAATACTATATTTACCTCCTTTGTGTTTGTGTTTCACTGAACCAAAGCTGTAAGAAACCGGTTTCCTGTCATATTAACTACATAAAAGATCTCCTTATGAATCGTTTTTACAAAGCATAGGCTTCGAAGTACGTAAGTTTCTATGGGGACGACTCATGAAATCTAATTGAGCACACAAAAAACAAAAATGAACTCCTTAAAAATGAAATTTTTAATCAAAAAGAAATTATACATTGTCCATTTAATTGTAGACTCCTCATAAGAAGACTCATAATGGGCACACTTAGTGTATTTCAATATTTGAACAAAAGGAAGTTGGTGACACAAAAGGAGGCATAGCAAGAGTTTCATACTCATTTTCCTTCAAGGAAGTTTCTATTGATTATTGACGCTGGAGCCGCAACTTTCTTTTATTCTCTCAGTGAACTTGGTTCTGAAATATTTTTTTTACCTAATTGCGATTGGAATATAACATAGTTTAGATTTTTTTTATCGTTTAAGCAGTATGTTGTGTAGACTGTGCACATACAGCATGGAAACGCTACTTTAAAGATGCCGTGTATATTTGCTCATCATTTTTAGTCTTGAATTTGGATTACATGGGAGTTTTGGTTGCATTTTTGTCAGCTGTTTCCATGTGTATGCACCAAATTGTAATTTCAATATTTTAAGTTTCAAGGATACCAAAGGTTTGCTTTCAGATTGCTCATCATGTCGACGTAAGATTGATTTTTGTTAAATTATTTAAATTTGGGCTTAAACCCTGGGGCTCAAACCACAGGGCTTAAACCGCAAGGGTGTGAACGGTGCACACACGTACTGTATACATATTTTAACTATATAAACATACAGTACAGTTACCCAATATTATCAGATTAACACACTGTATATCCAACATAAGATACTGAACGCCCACCCCCATCTGATTTACGCACTTACGTGGAACCTGTGCTTAAATTGGACAAAAACATAATTATGTTAGCTGTATTGTGCATGACTTGTACTTATACAAAAGCAAAAACATTGTATGCAAATATCAACATGTAGGCCTATGTGTGGGAAATGTGATTCTGAATACATAATTCTTTATTTTATTCTGATAATGAAAGTTTATAATCTGAAGATTGTACATTTACAGTAGTTTATCAATCGACTTATTTTGCCTGTAGATCTCACTACACAGTACATGTGCATACTACAGTAGTTATATCAGTGGATATGATCTACATTTAGATCTGTAACCTTTTACATTTTTATGTTTTTATTAAGAATCATCTGTACAGTAGATGGCAAATTATAACATCATTTTTGTACCAGTCTTTTGTCATCTAGAGAGGCACTTGAGAAAAATCCACTATCTTACTTCTATGAAATAAGCCACCTAAAATTCTTTTGGCTTCTGTCCTGCAGCAGAGATTGCGTTATAGTTTTTTGTTTAGTATTTGGTTACGATAAGCCCTTGATTTTGGGCGTTCTTTGTCAATTTGCTGTCGTATGTATGCACTGCATAATGTACAGGGCACTGGCACTAGCGAAGCTTGCAAGTATTGTTAACACACACACTTGTTTAGGCCTACCTCGTTTAAGTGAATGAAAATTGCACTTAAAATAACAATTACATTAAAAAATTGGACTATTTTTATCATAAAAGATATTAGGAAAAATATCATACTCAATCCTTGTTTAATGTTGATTGTTGAATCTTGAAATTTGGGAAACAATCCAAAATAAAATTATATACGAAAAATACTTTTGTTTATCGTACCCAAACTTTCATGAGGTTTTAGTGAACTTTTTATCAATTGTTAACGATAGATAATATACTATTCAGAATTCGAACACGCCTACTTCTTTACAGTATAGTAACTTGACTTGCAGAATGTGATCACTTCACAGATACAAGATTCACACAATACTGGAGGAAAGTAGAATCCTAGCTATTAACATCGTTGACAATTGACAGCCTGCATTAAAAACATCAAAACTTTCATGCGCCGCTTACACTATAATTCCTATGTTAATGTGCAGTGCTTGTACAGGCATGTTGAATCATTTGGCTGTAAGCCTCGTTAGTCTCGTTGTTGTGTCATTTTCGTTTTATTTATGAGTAAATCAAAATCATTTTTGTGTGAAATAAAACTTTCAATCGCATCAGAGAGGTAAGATGTTCATGATTTTCATTTAAGGTATTGAAAAACTCTGGCGTAAAATTTCACATGCTATATCTAAATCTTACGACGCAGGTACAACCTGTGTCATAAGAAATTTCAGCCATAGCGTAATATACGACAAATTTGTTGTTAGCGTGAACCCTGTCCTGCAGTATTTTAAAAGACAAGTGCACTTGTTAGGAAAGCCTCGTTTTAAAACATTAAAACACTTCATTTTGTGCTAGCTCATCAAAGGTTGAGAATTTTGCAATACATACAGTATAGTGTATGCAAAATTTCTGATGTACTGTATGAAGTGGTGGACAAAACGTTTATACATGCAGGGCAGTAAATTGTTGAATCAATATGGTAATGGTATCATTCACATAAGCTCACCTAAGCTCACTTCAATTAGAATCTTTGCAAAATCAAAATTTTAAAACTAAGCTCACAATTGGATGGACCTTTTTTTCCCCTCCCCTAACCCCCCTCTGCCCCCTACCATATCACCACCACATATATACATACAGTAAATGGAACATATGTACACAGTACTTGAAATATAAGATTTTTTAATCTGTATTTTTAATCCTTGAAAATCTACATGTGACTTTTATGTACAGTACACTTGAACTTTATAAGTGACTGTTTAGCCCAAAAGCCTGATTAATTCTGCACCTGAATTCAATGTTTCTCAAAAAGTCATGTGATGAACAAAGAACAGTCTTCGGGATTGTACTGTGGATAGTATTTAGCCATAAAAATAATTACCGTATTTTCTCTAATAAACGCCCCCCCCTCTAATAAACGCCCCCCTCTAATAAACGCCCCCCCCCGTCATTTTTCATACTTTCAGGATGTAACAACTTACGTTTAACTTACCAAATGTGACTTGAAAAGGCTGTAAGTCGAACGTAACCAAGTGGAATATATGCAAAGAGTATATTCCATTAATAATCCATGCACAATAATGCTAAAAACACACAAATCGCTTAAAGAAACTAATATCATAGGCCTAAAAGAAATTGCCGTTCTTTTGTAAGTTACATTTTTTTCTTCATACTTTACCCTCGAATAAACGCCCCCCCCCCTGTTTTCCAAATGCAATGCCCAGGGGGCGTTTATTAGAGAAAATACGGTAGGTACAATATGGTATATTACTGAGTTTTCCGTTTTGCTGTTCATCTCTAGATTTTGCAGACATGTACACAGACTGTTTACTACCTGTATACTTCGACGACGACGACGACGAGTGAACACACAATTACAATGAGGGAGCCGTCGTCTGCGTATTCGGTTATGATAGTAACAATGCTATCACGAAACGCTTAATATGACCTGGACGAGAACTCAGGTACGACGTACGGACAGACATAACATCGACAACCAAGTCACATGTCCACGGCCTTAGATAACCAGTTGTGGTACACTGGCGTGTCTACCCACCCCAGGCTTGAACCCAGGGCCTCGTGGTCTGTAGATAGGTATGATAACCGCTACACCACAGTAGGCAGATCTGTATAATTCCTACCTGTGTTAGCTATATTGCACATCATACAAGTGCAAAATTACTTTGTAGTTCACTGGTGGGCAAAGTAACAACTTTGTTCTTAACAAAGATATCAAAATCTAACTTTTGTTTACAGAAGGGCTATCTACTTCCCAAACAGGTTGGTTTATCAGATCAGTTAAATGTTATCAGATACTACTGTACTTGAACATGTTCAGCTCCCTGAATTTGATAGTATTTACTATAGGACTGTCAACCTGGGTCTAGGCAATAAAGTTCTGCCAAAAAATTGTTTGTTTGTATTATATAGGATAAAAGGTATACATTTCAAACAGCATCAAAAGTGCTTTAAACATGTATGAGATTTGTGGTATGGTATTATACTTAATTTCTGAACAAAATATTCTTTAAATTAAGACAACAACACAAAGCTTGCAGAATTGTGGCAGGTTGGATATCCTGTTAAAGGAATATTCCCATGGAATTTTATTTTTGGTTCTGATGCTAGTAGCATAAGGAACCTACTGTATGCAGTCTTGCTGGCGTGTGTGTGTATGTATGTATGTATGTATGTATGTATGTATGTATGTATGTATGTATGTATGTATGTATGTATGTATGTATGTATGTATGTATGTTTGTAGGTAGGTAGGTAGGTAGGTAGGTAGGTAGGTAGTTATGTATGTATGTGTATATGTCTGTGTGTGTGTGTGTATGCTTGTATTTGTATGTATGTAATATCTCAAGAAGAATATACCAAATTCATGTTATATGTGGTACACAGATAGCTCATGGTCTGTAGATGTGCCCTATTGTTTTTGCTAGTGATATCATGCACATTATTTAGTAGGCGGGGCTTAATATACAAAATCTTGAAATACCCTTATTTTGACAATCACATGTCAACAGCTTCTATTGGCAAATTCGACTGGATTAAAGCCTTCACATTGCCATTATTCTCCATCTTTTGGTAGTTAAAAAACTCTGTACCAGAATAGCAAACTAAATTTTGTTTGCTATTCTGGCACAGAGTGTATTTAGAACCACTAAAGGAGTATAACAGTAATGAAAAGGCTTTACTCCACTCCATTTTGACATTGGAGATCCATTTTTAAAATAATAATACATAAATTATAATACAAAAATTTATGTAGCGCTAATTTTGTAAAAACATTCAAAAGCCCTTTATATACAAGGAAAATAAAAGCTGTTTGTTTGATTTCTTTTTCTCTCAACAGATGTTGTACTTCGTTGGTCGTTTGAGTTTTTCTCTCAACAGATATAGTACTCGTTGATCATTTGAGTTCTCTCTCAACAGATGTTGTACTCTGTTGATCATTTGACTTGTTCTCTCAACAGATATTGTACTCTCTTGATCATTTGAGTTCTTTTCTCAACAGGTGTTGTACTCTGTTGATCATTTGACTTGTTCTCTCAACAGATATTGTACTCTGTTGATCATTTGAGTTCTTTTCTCAACATGTGTTGTACTCTGTTGATCATTTGAGTTGTTCTCTCAACAGATATTGTACTCTCTTGATCATTTGAGTTGTTCTCTCAACACATATTGTACTCTGTTGATCTTTTGAGTTGTTCTCTCAACAGATATTGTACTCTGTTGATCATTTGACTTGTTCTTTTCAACAGATATTGTACTCTGTTGATCATTTGAGTTGTTCTCTCAACACATTTTGTACTCTGTTGATCATTTGAGTTGTTCTCTCAACACATATTGTACTCTGTTGATCTTTTGAGTTGTTCTCTCAACACATTGTACTCTGTTGATCATTTGAGTTCTTTTCTCAACAGATATTGTACTCTGTTGATCATTTGACTTGTTCTCTCAACAGATATTGTACTCTGTTGATCATTTGAGTTCTTTTCTTAACAGGTGTTGTACTCTGTTGATCATTTGACTTGTTCTCTCAACAGATATTGTACTCTGTTGATCATTTGAGTTCTTTTCTTAACAGGTGTTGTACTCTGTTGATTATTGAGTTGTTCTTTCAACAGATATTGTACTCTGTTGATCATTTGAGTTGTTCTCTCAACACATATTGTACTCTGTTGATCATTTGAGTTGTTCTCTCAACACATATTGTACTCTGTTGATCTTTTGAGTTGTTCTCTCAACACATTGTACTCTGTTGATCATTTGAGTTGTTCTCTCAACACATTTTGTACTCTGTTGATCATTTGAGTTGTTCTCTCAACACATATTGTACTCTGTTGATCTTTTGAGTTGTTCTCTCAACACATTGTACTCTGTTGATCATTTGAGTTCTTTTCTCAACAGATATTGTACTCTGTTGATCATTTGACTTGTTCTCTCAACAGATATTGTACTCTGTTGATCATTTGAGTTCTTTTCTTAACAGGTGTTGTACTCTGTTGATCATTTGACTTGTTCTCTCAACAGATATTGTACTCTGTTGATCATTTGAGTTCTTTTTCTTAACAGGTGTTGTACTCTGTTGATTATTGAGTTGTTCTTTCAACAGATATTGTACTCTGTTGATCATTTTAGAGTTGTTCTCTCAACACATATTGTACTCTGTTGATCATTTGAGTTGTTCTCTCAACACATATTGTACTCTGTTGATCTTTTGAGTTGTTCTCTCAACACATTGTACTCTGTTGATCATTTGAGTTGTTCTCTCAACATATGTTGTACTCTGTTGATTATTGAGTTGTTCTCTCAACAGATATTGTACTCTCTTGATCATTAGAGTTCTATTCTCAACAGGTGTTGTACTCTGTTGATTATTGAGTTGTTCTTTCAACAGATATTGTACTCTGTTGATCATTTGAGTTGTTCTCTCAACACATATTGTACTCTGTTGATCATTTGAGTTGTTCTCTCAACACATATTGTACTCTGTTGATCTTTTGAGTTGTTCTCTCAACACATTGTACTCTGTTGATCATTTGAGTTGTTCTTTCAACAGATATTGTACTCTGTTGATCATTTGAGTTGTTCTTTCAACAGATATTGTACTCTCTTGATCATTTGAGTTCTATTCTCAACAGGTGTTGTACTCTGTTGATCATTTGAGTTGTTCTCTCAACATATATTGTACTCTGTTGATCATTTGAGTTCTTTTCTCAACATGTGTTGTACTCTGTTGATCATTTGACTTGTTCTCTCAACAGATATTGTACTCTGTTGATCATTTGAGTTGTTCTCTCAACACATTTTGTACTCTGTTGATCATTTGAGTTGTTCTCTCAACAGATGTTGTACTTCGTTGGCTGTTTGAGTTGTTCCCTCAACAGATATTGTACTCTATTGATCATTTGACTTCTTCTCTCAAAGATGTTGTACTTGGTTGGTCGTTTGAGTTCTTCTGACCAGCACATCCAAAATCAGTGATATTTAAACATTTTGACAGGAAATAAAAATATTCTTAGAATTTATCAAACATGAATCAACAAATTCCTGTTTCTAAAATATCATACATCTTTAATGGAAATAATTGTTTACTACAGACCACTACTATTGTGACCTCAGAGGTAAACAGATGATGTGAGAGTGACATCATAGGCCATTCCTAACATTTCTTACTAAAATACACCAAAACATAAACAAACCCCTGTCCTTAATTAAGTATGGATGCCATTAATAACCTTCCTTGAAAATATCAAATCTCTCACCTTGAATAAGATGGCTCAAGGACCTTTACAATGGAGAGGTCACTCATTTACAATAGAGTGGTCACTCATTTACAATAGAGTGGTCACTCATTGACTTGTATTTAATAGTTAATTGTATGTTTTATACAATTCCAGGTAGAAGGGGCTTGTTATCCTCTTTAGTCATTTTTATCACCAAAAATGGTAAGAAAGCAATCCTGGCAAGTAAAAAAGTTATTCACAAGATACTATTCAAGTAGGCATACTCTTAAAGTAGATTGTGTACTATAAGGAGAAATTTCCAGCAATCACTGGTAAACAAATCAATTACCACCATAGAAGTGACGTTTCTATAGATATCAGGATTTAAAAATGAAGGGCCATTTATGTATGTGCATTTAGCAAGCACAACGAAACATATTCACAAGCTATGTGGAGCGTCAGATTATAAGCAATATGCTTTTACCCCCAAAAATGTTGAATCTTTAAAACTTGAAATCATCATAAACTGTTTTTGTTACGCTTCCAACAACATCATTTGTTCATTTCTTGATTAGACTTTTCAGCTGTGCAGTACTCTTTGTGATCTTCAGCCTGTTCACTTTTCTGTGATATTTCTGTTATATACATACGTAAAATTGATCATTTTACGGATACCGAAACATCTGGCATTCATGCTGGCTGTTTGCTTTCCAGAAAGCAACTTTACTTAATTTGCACTGAACTTCAACAAAGCTCTGTAGTGTATGCTGAGAATGACATATATTTGTCAAAAAACAAAACAAAAAACCTGGAAACAACAACATTAAAGTCCTTTTGTTGTTAGTAATGCACTTGTCAGTTGTGTGACTCACCCCTACACCCCAAGGCGAGTCATTGCACCAAACTGTATGGATAAAACATGTACATTGACGCACCCCTCAGTCACTCAGGTGACTGACATTGTTTATAAAAATGACTTAACCAAATCAATTACCTCTGTACAAAGTCAATGGGTCTGAAGTAAATTGACTCACCCCAGAGTCAATATGGTGACTGATAATTTGGTACAATGATGCACATGTGAGTCACTACTTCACATGTCAATGACTGACCTTTGACTGACATTGCTGGGGTTGTAGGGGTGAGCCATACAACTGACCAGTGCATAACTATTACAGCTTATTGCAAGCCCTGTGCTGTATGCCTCAGGTTTGTTTATTGTATTGAAATAGCATCTGGGCCACTCCGCAGGACTTTGCCAAAGTAGAATGGCCTTACTTTATGAGGGTTATTCAAGGGTGCAAAGTCCTTTGAACCGTGCATTAAATACGCATATAAACACGATGCCAGAACATTAATCTTTTCATTAGATCTTTGTCTTAGATTGTAAAAATGCATTTAAAAAAATACCAAAAGAATGAAAAATAAGAAAAGTTTACACATACTTTATATCTTTCTTAAAAATATGACCCATTTTGCAAATATTCCATTGAAATTTTAAAATATTTATTTTTAGGGTGTGGTTTGGGGAGGTGGGGTGGTGAGAGGGAAATGATTTAGGTATCATTAACACTTTTTCAGCATGTCATTGCTTTTATTTCTTCCATTTGCATTTTAGCATTGAAAAGGTAAAAAGCATTCCCATATGGAAATTCATCACAGTAGTTATCTATTTTTGTTTTACAGTAGATGTGTTAGAAGTTTGTTTTCAAAATGCCAGGTTAGCTAAAGTTTTCTTGAGCAACATTGATTTCAGAATATCATCTTTTTTCACTATCGCAAGGTGTTATCTATTTCCGGATCATGATCCCGCACGTTAAAATAGCTCCATGATTGTAGAAAAAACACAATGTCATGTATTCTCGCTTGAGTGCGATTTCGCGATCAGACTCACGATCAGACTTAGGATCAGACTCACGATCAGACTCGCGATCAGACTCGCGATCAGACTCGCGATCAGACTCGCGATCAGACTCGCGATCAGACTCGCGATCAGACTCGCGATCAGACTCGCGATCAGACTCGCGATCAGACTCGTGATCAGACTCGCGATCAGACTCCCCATCAGACTCCTGATCAGACTTGCGATCAGACTCGCGATCAGACTTGCGATCAGACTTGCGATCAGACTCGCGATCAGACTCACGATCAGACTCACGATCAGACCCATTGCAGGGGGTCATGAGACATGAGTGCACCCGGAAGTCAAAAGGCGAGTCATTGAAATATCTGGGAAACAGAGCAGACTTAATTGTTTGCACAAAACTGAATAAGTTCCAGTGTAACAGCAATTGCATATAACAAGGGTCCTTAATTAAATTTTTGGAAGGGCCTTTATTTCACACAGCTTCAGACCGTGGGCCAATCGCGAGGTAAAACCAGCATCATGTGACAAACAAAGCCTGTCAAAACAATCTGTGAATACAAACAAGTGAGGAACGTGGAGGATAAAAGTATCTACTCCAGATGTCGGCGGTTCTCTTATCCACCTTCCTTTGACAAGTCGCGAGCCACAGCAGAACTAGAGAACATTTTATTTGATAAGCCGCGATGTTTTAGTGAGCTGATCTGTCTAGAAAAAAAACAAAATAATGGAGTATTTTGCGAGTTTTATCGATCTCATTTAGATTGATCTTACATGCAATGCACTGTATTGCATTATATAATGACTATTGTTCACGGGAGAGATTGGATTGCCTGGCGGGCCAGATTTGGCCCGCGGACTGCCTGTTAAGAACCACCGGCATATAACAGTGATTGCAGGACAATGATCTGTGTTCACACACACTTATTGATACGATTGCAAAAAAATGCCACACATGCCCCCTTTCTTTATTACTATCCGTACAAAAAAAACCCTGAAATGCCACGACAGCCCTGTTTTAAAGGTTGTTCTTGTTAATCAATCTCATAGGTAGAATCTTCAGTGATCATAATTTTCAAAGTATAAAATTGGCGGATCTGTTTGGCTGCAGTTTGTCTGATTACAAGATTGTAGTTAAGTGAGAACACACATATAGAGTTGTATTGGCTGCTAAAATAATTTACTGAATTCCCTAGGCATGCCTTTCAGAAACTTATCTCTTTTTATTGAGTCTGTAAATCAAGTGCGCTTGGCGCTTGGGTTAACAGGAAATCAATAATTTTTTCGGGCATTTCTCTATCCATAAATTTCAATTTGAACATAGTTTATTCAATAAAGAAATGTCTTTTAGAAAATGGTACTCACCCTCAGGTAAATGTTAATGTTTTGTGTGCAGAAGCTGGTGGGCTGAAAGGTCTATGAATATTTAAATTTTTGATCTATAGATTCATTACCTTTCAGGAAAAGTATGAATTTCTTACAAAATGGAACTAGAATAGTTGCAAATCATGCAGTGTATTCATCATTACTATGCACAACCCAAGTAATATACCGTAATCAGGCAATGAAATACAGGTTGTAGCTTGTGAACATGTGTAAACATGTTAGTCTGTAAACATGTATCTGAAATAATGGCAATCTACTGAAGATGTGCATACATGCATTGTATACAGAGGATGTGTTAAAGTGGTATGGACTGCTTTAATGTTTTGTGTGTTTAATTTCAGTATTTTGATTATCATTAAAGTAGGAACATCATATCTAGATTACAGTAATTAAGTCAAAAGGCTCAGTGACTTGCGGTGTATGCCTACGGTGTATGCCTACGGTGTATGCCTACGGTGTATGCCTACGGTGTATGCCTATGGTGTATGCCTACGGTGTATGCCTACGGTGTATGCCTACGGTGTATGCCTACGGTGTATGCCTACGGTGTATGCCTTCGGTGTATGCCTATGGTGTATGCCTTCACGTATGCCTCACGGTGTATGCCACGTGTATGCCTGCGATGCCCCTGCGGTGTATGCCTGCGGTGTATGCCTGCGGTGTATGCCTGCGGTGTATGCCTGCGGTGTGTATGCCTGGTGTATGCCTGCGGTGTATGCCTGCGGTGTATGCCTGCGGTGTATGCCTGCGGTGTATGCCTGCGGTGTATGCCTGCGGTGTATGCCTGCGTGTATGCCTGCGGTGTATGCCTGCGGTGTATGCCTGCGGTGTATGCCTGCGGTGTATGCCTGCGGTGTATGCCTGCGGTGTATGCCTGCGGTGTATGCCTGCGGTGTATGCC